>JAGFNQ010003384.1:0-82154 GCA_024364735.1 Boesenbergia rotunda | reverse complement strand
ATCCCGTTGCCATTATCAAAACACAGGTTTGACTTTGGTGCTTTCTGCACCAACAATCGCCCCCTTTTTGATTTATGGCAACCCTAGTTCAAAAGTTAAGTTTTAATCAAAAGCATAAAAATTTGTTCCCTCCCCCTGGAGGGAATCTCCCCTTGATTTTTCAAAATTTCGTGGGGTTCTAAGTTTAAAAAGTTTTACTTAAATGATTTTGTACTTCGAAAACTTAAGTTTGGGTACTTTGGAAATCTTTTGATAACTTAAGTTTAAAAGTACATAGAGGAGTTTAGAGTACTTATAGAAAATTTGAAGCCTTAAGGTTAAAGTACTAATAAGTTTTGAAAACTTTAAGTTAATTACTTATTAGGATTTGAAAAACTTAAGCACTTAGTAAACTTTGAAACAATTTAAGTACTTAGTAAATTTTGAAATAATTTAAGTACTTAGTAAATTTTGAAATAATTTAAGTACTTAGTAAATTTTGAAATAATTTAAGTACTTTTGAATAACTTAAGTACTTAATAGGATTTTTTAAAACACAAAACTTAAGTACTTCTAGAAAGGTTTTGAAAAGCTTTGAAAAGTAGCTAACTTTTTGAAAAAAAATTTTGAGAGTTTGAAAAAAAAATTTAACTCTCTCCTTTCCTATCTCTCCCCCTTTGCCATATATCAAAAACAGATAGATATTGCAGAAATTAATTTGCATAAAAGAAATGACTTTAAAAAATATTTGTATGATTTTGCTGTACTGAACCAAGATTTAGACCAAATCAGTTGATTTTCTCTTGTAGGGACCTGTCTAACCCATTTAGCTACTTACTAACTGTTATAAGCAGTAGTTTTCGCTAGAGTTAGTCAAGTTAAGTATTTCTGTTCAAGTTAGATTTTCTAAACTTGATACTTAACTTGATTGCTGTATAAGTTGTATTTAGTGCCCCAATTACTGCAGATGCACTGACTTAAAGCATCTTGAATTAAGGCAAAGACCTAAGCATCTCAACCCTTTCTAGGTTATCAACCAAAAGTACCCTAAGGTGCTTGTGAGATGCTGGCTTCTAAATCTATAGGTGCATGCAGTTCTAGGGTTAGGGCCTAAGCTAAGTCCATTTGCGAAAAAGCCCTAGTTTTGAAAGGGGGTAGTTTTGAAAGAAAACTAAGTCGAAAGAGATTTAAAACAAACTGATTTTGAAATTAGTAAATCAGTTTTTCAAAATTCTATTTTTAGAAACTGATTTTTAAATCAAGTAAAGCAAAAAAAATCAACAGTAGAGTTAATCTATTCTACAGAGCACAATCCTAACTGCCTTCTTAGTGAGCTGAACTCAGACTCAGGTAATGGTTTTGTGAATATATCAGCTAAGTTGGATTTTGAGTCTATATGGTTAAGTACTATCTCACCCCTGGCTACATGGTCTCTTATGAAGTGATGTTTAACTTCTATATGTTTTGTTCTGGAATGTTGGATTGGGTTCTTAGTTAGATTGATTGAACTTATATTGTCAATAAATACCTGAGTTTGGGTGTAGTTGAGCTGGAAGTTCTTAAGAGTGTGCATCATCCATAAAAGTTGTGCTACACATTCTCCTAAGGCTACATACTCAGCTTCAGTTGTGGACAGAGTCACACAGTGTTGTTTTCTGCTGCACCAACTTACTAGACTATTTCCTAACAGTTGGCAGCTTCCACTTGTGCTCTTTCTATCTAATTTACAACCAGCATAGTCAGAATCCGAGTATCCTGACAAATTGAAGGTTGAGGTTCTAGGATACCAAATCCCTACATTTAGGGTGCCCTTTACATATCTTAGTATTCTTTTTAGGGCTGCTAAGTGTGTTTCCTTAGCACAGGTTTGGTATCTAGCACACATCCCTACAGCAAAAAGAATGTCAGGTCTGCTGGCTGTAAGGTACAGTAGACTACCTATCATACTTCTATACAGTTTGAGGTCTACTGGCTTACCATCAGGGTCACTATCTATTTTTACATTAGTTGCCATGGGGGTATTTATGCTTTTAGAGTTATCCATTTTAAATTTCTTTATTAACTCTTTAGCATATTTGGATTGATGGACGTAGTTTCCATCTCTAGTTTGTTTGATTTGTAGTCCTAGGAAAAAGGTAAGCTCACCAACCAAGCTCATTTCGAATTCATTTTCCATTATCTTTACAAACTCTTTTAGGAAGTTTGTGTTGGTGGATCCAAAGATTATATCATCTACGTAAATTTGGGCAATAAATATATCTTTTCCTAGGGTTTTAATAAATAATGTTGAGTCAATTTGTCCTTGTTTAAATTCTTTAGAAGTTAAGTAAGTTGATAAACGTTCATACCAGGCCCTAGGTGCTTGTTTTAACCCATATAGTGCTTTAGTTAATTTGTAAACGTGGTCAGGTTTGTCTAAGTCCTCAAATCCGGGGGGTTGTCCTACATAAACTTCTTCTTTAATGAACCCATTTAGGAAGGCTGACTTTACATCCATTTGGTATAGCTTAAATCCTTTATGGGATGCAAAGGCTAACAACATTCTAATGGACTCAAGTCTAGCTACTGGGGCATATGTTTCATCGTAATCTAATCCCTCTACTTGGCTGAATCCCTTGGCTACTAAGCGGGCTTTATTTCTAACTATTTCTCCTTGATCATTTAGCTTATTCCTAAAGACCCACTTAGTATCTATGATGGATTTGCCTTCAGGTTTAGGCACTAGTTCCCAGACTTGGTTTCTCTCAAATTGGGCTAATTCTTCTTGCATAACTATGATCCAATCAGGGTCAGGTAGGGCTTCATCTATAGTTTTGGGTTCTATTTTTGATATCATAGCTATTTGACTAAGGTTTCTATAGGAGGATCTAGTCCTGACTCCTAGAGTTGGATCACCCACAATTTGATCGGTTGGGTGACTAAGTCTGGGTTTCTTGGTTCTCCTAGAACTTGGTTCAGCCTCAGGTCCGGCTGGTCGGTTTGGTTCATTGTTCGATTCGGCTCTTTGGGCAGGTTCATTTGTTGGTTCAGTTGACTCATTAATTGGTTCAATAGTTAGTTCGTTTAAGGATTCAATTAAGGGTTCACTAGTTTGTTCATTATTTTCTTAATCAGAATTTGATGAAGTTAGGTTTGGATTATCAGATGTTGAGTTGACTTCTTCATCAAATATTAAGTTAGTTGTTTCTTCAATTTTCTTAGTTTGTTTGTTGTAAACTCTATAGGCTCTACTTGTGGTTGAGTATCCTAGGAAGATACCTAGGATTGATTTGGATTGAAATTTCCCTAAGTAGTCTTTGGTGTTTAGGATATGAACTTTGCATCCAAAAACCCTTAGGTAGTGTAGATTTGGGAGCCTATGGTAGTACAGTTCATAGGGTGTTTTGTTGTGTCGCTTGTTAATCAGAATCCTATTTTGGATGTAACAAGTCGTACTAATCGCTTCTGCCCAATATTGGTTTGCTAAGCTAAATTCGTTGAGCATCGCCCTAGCGGCTTCTTGTAAGGTTCTATTCCTTCTTTCGGCTATCCCATTTTGTTGGGGGGTTCTAGGACATGAAAATTCATGTAAATACCCATTGACCTTACAGAATTCCTCGAACCGTTGATTTTCAAATTCTCCCCCGTGGTCACTCCTAAGTCTTTTGATTTTAGTATCGTTTTGATTTTCAATCAATTTACAGAAATCATTAAATAGTTTTAAGGTTTCATCTTTGGTTTTTAGAAACCTAACCCAGGTAAACCTAGAATAATCATCAACTATTACTAAGCAGTATCGGTTCCCGCTTAGTGACTTGGCTCCATGTGAATCAAATAGGTCAAGGTGCAGGAGCTCAAGTGTGGTTTGAGTTAGGTCAGATTGAATTAATTTGTGATTGGATTTGGTTTGTTTACCTTGATTACATGATTCACATATTAGATTTTCATTGTTTTTAATTTTGGGGATACCTTTGATTAGGCCAAGTTGGGTGACTTTTGAGATAGTTCTCAAATTGGTATGACCTAATCTCCTATGCCAGAGGTTCGATTGTTCTAACTGAGTTAACATACATTTGGGTACTAGGGGAAGGTTTATAGTGTATACATTATTTTTCCTAGTGCCCTTAAGCATGGTTTCTGAGTCTTGTACATTTCTAATCAGGCAGTCAGAATTGTTGAAAGTGACTATATAACCAGAATCACATAACTGACTTATGCTAAGCAGGTTAAAATTGAAGTTTTCAACCAAAAGAACTTTCTTAATAATAAAGTTAGATTTAAGCTCAATATTACCTGACCCAATTACCTTGAGTGTAGCATTGTTGCCAAATGCTACTGAGCCTAGGTTCTTGAGCTTGAGTTTGGTGAACTTCAATTTATCTCCAGTCATATGTCTGGAGCAACCGCTATCCAACATCCATTGGTCCAAATCTTTATGTTCCTACACATAAAGAGTTTTATTGATTTGGATCCAATTAGAGTTAGGAATAGCTTAAATTGATTTTCACTGACTAGTCTGTCTCACCCAAATCTAGGGTTCTCAATCACGTTAGCCTTATAGGTTTCGTGAGACAAGGTTAAAACATTATTTATTTTGAAAACTTAATTAATTTTTGAAAACATTTCAATTTTATTTTGAAGGGAAATGTTTGAATCTATACTTAACTGAAAATTGTGTTAGATTTGAGTTTTACAAAAAGTAATTTGAATTTGAAATTCAAAAATTGGCTTCCAGGTCTTGGCGAGGCACTAGGCCTTCTTTGGCCGTAGCTTTATTGGATCATCAACCCTTTCCTTGACAAAGCCTTTTAGTGAAATTTCATCTTCAAAAATTACTTTTTGATAAATTCTGGTCTAACTAGTTTGGATTTTGGATCGGTAGCTTCGGCTAGTTTCACCAGTCTAAAGAGACCAAGTGAACTTGATCTTATTAGAATTGGTTTCCCTAACGTACTATCATCTCACCTCCACCCAATACTATGTTTTCAAGTTTCAGTTAAGTTTGTTCTGTCCTTATACTAACCTAAGTCTAAGCATGGTAAATTGCATAAGTTTAAATAAACAATCAATCAGGCAAATTGCAAGAATTAAATTCTATTTAACAATAAAAATAGTTTTTAATTTGGCTCCCCCTGGACTATAGCCACGATAATAATTAGGCAAGATGTGAATCTTGTCCTTGGGGATCCAATACTGATTTGATCCAGTTGGTTTGTTCAGGCACAGTTTAGGTACCCATGCCTGAACTTTACTTCTGGACTGATTCAGTACAGCAAAGTAAGATCTTTGTCGGGATTTGGTTCTATAGCCAAGTCCGGATCGATTTAGAACGGACTTCTGTTTTCCAAGAATCATGTCAAGACCCTTGGAACCAGAAGTGAATCGTTCTAAGGCCGCTCTAAGATCCTTAACCTGAGTTTTCAGGGAGGAGTTCTCTTTCTCAAGTTTTTCAACTTGAGTAGGAGTTCCTTCTTGAACTTTCTCGGCTAAGGATTTAGAGTCAGCTCCCTCTTTCAGGAGTTTTACTTCCTGTCGGAGAGATTCGACTCGGAGTTTAGCTTTCGCCAAATCTCGAGAAAGATAGGAAATAAGTTCGTTCAATTGACTTTTATTGAAACCGCTTACCTTGATTTCGCCGTCTTCTGAAAAGGTTAGTCTGCAGTTGTCCTTTTCTGACTCTGACTCGGTCTCGACTTCTTCTGAAGCGGTCAGCGCTAGTAGGTTTGACTAGGGTTCTTCTTCTTCTTCTTCTGATGAAGATTCGTCCCAGGTTGCTTGGAGTGCTTTCTTTCTTTTTGTCTTTTTGTTCTCCTTTAGGTTTGGACACTCCGTCTTGTAGTGCCCCTTCTTCTTGCACTCGTAGCAGGTTACGTTGGGCTTGTTTTTGTTATTCGCGGGTTCAGCTGGTTCGTCCTTTCTTCGGCTTGTCCTCCGTGTGTTGACTTGGTTTTTCAATTTTTTATAGTAGCTTCGGGCCAGTCGGACCAGCTCAGATTGATCTCCTTCTTCGTCTTCTGCGTCTGAGTCTGAGTTGGACTCGGGTTCAGGTTGAGGTTTCTTCTTTGTCGATCTTCCAATTTTTCCTGCAACAAAGGCAATTCCTTTCTCGGCCATATTGCAGTTAGTCTGTTCATGAAGTTCTAACTCAGAAAACAATTCATCTAATTTAATTTTAGAGAGATCCCTTGAAACCTTGTATGCATCTACCATAGATGCCCACAAGGTATTTCTAGGGAAAGCATTTAGGGCATACCTTATTAGGTCACGGTTTTCGACCTTGTGACCTATAGTGTGAAGACCGTTCATCAATTCTTGGATTCGTGCGTGGAGTTGGGCTGCTGTTTCGTTGTCGGCCATCTTGATGGTGTAGAGTTTGTTTAGGAGCAGGTCTCTCTTACTGATCCTGGTGTCTGATGTTCCTTCGTGCAGTTCGATCAACTTTGCCCACAGCTCCTTTGCACTGTTGAAGGGGCCCACTCGGTTCAGCTCTTCTTTTGTTAAACCGCATTGTAGGGTCTGAGTCGCCTTTGCGTCGGCTTCTATTTTGCGCTTCAGAGCGGTGTCCCATTCTGAGTAGCTTTGAGGTACTCCTTCAGCGTTCTTGGGAATCTCCAGTCCGGACTGGATGATGATCCACATGTCCACCTGAGTTTTCAGGTGGACCTCCATTCGACTTTTCCAGTAGGAAAAGTCTTCTCCACTGAAAAGTGGAGGTCTGGCGGTGCTAAATCCTTCTTGCATGGCCATTTAATCTGAAAAAAACTAACAAGAAAAAACTTCCCAAGACTAGGTCTTGGATTAGTAGTGTGGGATGAATAAAATGAAATGACGAGGGGTGTTGCACCAACCTCGTTTAACGGGAAAAAGAAAATTCGAACGAAATATTTAAAGAAAATTCGAACGAAAAAAAATAAAAATTCGAAAAATTTTCAAACTGGTGGTTGCACCAAGTTTGAACTTCCCCGCTCTGATACCACTTGTTGGATCGAGAAAACTGATAGAGGGGGGGGTGAATATCAGAAATCGTTCGGATTTGAAGAGAGAATGCGTAGCGGAAGATTAATGTTAAAAACACACAGACACAGGTGGTTTTACTTGGTTCGGAGCCTAGGTCGACTCCTACTCCAAGGCCCACGGTCGTTGACCGTTTTCTGCGGGCAATTCTATATGTCGCAAAAATAGTTTACAAAAGATTTTACAGAATTCAGTACAGTAAACTTAAAATAGCTCTTCGTTACCGACGTCCGGAGTAGATGGTATTTTCGGAGCGGGAGGACGTCGGCGGCGCTTGAGTCTCGTGTCGGGAGGTTTCCGGAGCAGAGCACGGGAGCAGAAGAGTGTAGAAGCGTTGATTGAAAGTGTTGTTTGAAGCTTGGGGTCGAGGGCCCTTTATATAGGGCCTGGGGGTGCCCGGGATGTCGGGGGCGCCCCCCCCACATGGCGGTCGATCCGTCTCCAGCGCGGTCAATATCTGATCCCTTCAAAATCGGGATTAGTTTTGACCAGGGCGCCCGGAGCGCTCGGGGCGCCCGGATTGACCGGGTCAAGCCTTCATCCTCTTGGCTTCGCGAGGGAGTGCTTCGGCAGCTGGCACTGGGGGCGCCCGCGTCAGGCGGGGCGCCCGGAGCGCTGGGGGCACCCGGGAGCACAGGGGCGCCCGGGAGTTGAACTGTCGAAGCTTGCTTTGCTTTCTTGTGTTTTGTGTTCACCTTGGGGGCGCCCGGGACACTCCGGGCGCCCTGGTCAGCTATTGCCTCATTCCTTTGAGGCTCTCTGAGCTGCAGACACACGTTCCTTCGGTCCTGCATCCAGGGTTAGTCCAAAACACAATGAAACAATAAATTGTTAGTTTATACAGCCTTAGCTGTCTTGGTTCTGACTTTGGGTCTCCAAAATGGAACCCTAGGTCGAACCGACGCCTACTGTTCCCTCGACGGGGAACGCGTCCTCACCTACTCCTCTCGGGAGAATGTACCTGATGCCAACCGCTCCTTTGGTTGGACTTTTGCCTGGCGGTCCTTTGCCAGGTCTTGGATACCGAGCTGTCCTTCGCCCGGTGCCTAGCATTCCTTCGCTAGGGCTTCAGTCCCAAGCTATCCTTCGCTTGGCGCCTAGCAGTCCTTCGCTAGGGCTTTTTACCCTGGCATTCCTTCGCCAGTGCCTAGCAGTCCTTCGCTAGGACTTTTTACCCTGCACACTAGAGTGACATGTTAGATTACAACTAAGACTTAACTTTTGAACCCCGTTGCCATTATCAAAACACAGGTTTGACTTTGGTGCTTTCTGCACCAACAATAAGGGAGTGGTGTAAAAGCTTTGGGATCAAGCAGGCCTTCACTTCAGTGGCTTATCCTCAAAGTAATGGTCAAGCTGAAGTAGCTAATAGAGAGATTCTGAAGGGGCTCAGAGCCAAGCTAGACCAAGTTGGTGGATCTTGGGTAGATGAGCTACCCGGCGTTCTGTTGGCTCTCCGGACCACTCCCAAAGAAGGGACAGGGTGCACTCCTTTTCAGCTGGTATACAGTAGTGAAGCCGTAGTCCCCATGGAGGTTGGCTGTGAGTCTGACAGAAGGCGTCTGTATGGGGAAGACAATGCGGAAAAAAGACGAGCGGAGCTGGATCTGATTGAGGAGGTTCGAGCCAAGGCTGCGGTTCGCATGGCCGCGTATCAACAAAGGATGCGACGCCGATACAATCAAGGAGTCATCCCCCGAAGCTTTCAGGTGGGTGATCGGGTCTGGAAAAGAGTCAAGCCGGTAGGGGAAGTGGGCAAGCTGGAGCCTCAATGGATTGACCCCTTCCTGGTGACCAAGGCACTGGGATCAGGAGCTTACTATCTGCAAGACGCCCAAGGAAAGCAGCTCGAAAGACCCTAGAGTGCAGTGCGCCTATGATTGTACCATGAAGAGAGTGGAGAGAAATGATTCTTGTAACTGTACTCATATAAAACGATAACAAAAGCTCTGACCCTCCAAAAGGCAATTCCGGCAAGTTATAAGTGGGCTTGCTCTCACGCACCCACCGGACTCGGCGCCGATCGGGCGTGGCATTCCACGTTCGGTCGGGCCCGGTCGGGCGTGGCGGCCCACGCTCGGCCAGGGTAAGTCGGACGATGTCCAGACTCTTGCTAAGGCAAGTTATAAGTGGGCTTGCTCTCACGCACCGACCGGACTCGGCGCCGATCGGGCGTGGCATTCCACGCTCGGTCGGGCCTGGTCGGGCGTGGCGGCCCACGCTCGGCCAGGGTAAGTCGGACGGTGTCCAGACTCTAGCTAAGGCAAGTTATAAGTGGGCTTGCTCTCACGTACCCACCGGACTCGGCGCCGATCGGGCGTGGCATTCCACGTTCGGTCGGGCCCGGTCGGGCGTGGCGGACCACGCTCGGCCAGGGTAAGTCGGACGGTGTCCAGACTCTTGCTAAGGCAAGTTATAAGTGGGCTTGCTCTCACGCACCCACCGGACTCGGCGCCGACCGGGCGTGGCGTTCCACGTTCGGTCGGGCCCGATCGAGCGTGGCAGTCCACGCTCAGCCAGGGTAAGTCGGACGGTGTCCAGACTCTTGCTAAGGCAAGTTATAAGTGGGCTCGCTCTCACGCACCCACCGAATTCGGCGACGATCGGGCGTGGCGTTCCACGTTCGGTCGGGCCCGGTTGGGCGTGGCAGTCCACGCTCGACCAGGGTAAGTCGGACGGTGTCCAGACTCTTGCTCAGGGGAAATATGAAATGACATCCTGCCGCAATATCTATTGTCGGGGCATGGTTTTCCACGTTTTGAGAGACAAAGAGAATAGTAGGCCAACCTGGTGAGGCTGAACTGGTCGAACAGGAGCACATGAGCTAACTCAACTTCGTCGTGAAAGTTAACTCATTGAAAACAAGCCAGAACGCTGAGTCAGGATATCAACCCGACTGAGCAACATGCCCGAATCTGGGTAACGGCCCGATCGAACGACTAAGGGCGTAAACATCCCGAGCGTCAGGCACTTAGAAAAATTTTCTGCCCCGCCTAGAGGAGCAAACTAAGGGCGACGGTCTGAGCGACCCGCACAATCAACACCTAGTAAAAATTCGCGGTATGATCTAATCGTCAACCCTCACAAAGCAGGTCGGACACACCGAGTGGACGATACTTAATAAAAATCTCAAGCATCGTCAACAAACAAGTACGGTGTTAGGGCGAGTGAAGTAAAGGCATAACGAGTTAACGTAACCAAGAGAGGGCCTGTGGCCGTGACAAAATTAAGCCCCGAGGGCTGAGTCAACCTAAAACATTGCAAACTTTCTAAGGCACGAAGGTCGAGTCACTGCAAAACAACAGAAAGTGGAAACTTGACCTAAGTGAACGGGGGGAAGGCATCTTTGGGAATTGACGCCTTGATCCGCCTCGGCTTCACCGTGTTGGGTGGAAGGTCCGCTGGAAGGTGGCCTGCCTCGGTCAGCTGTTGGATGGCGCCCTTCACGCCATACATAATCATGCCACCGGTTCGCTCCACCACTTGGTTGAGGAAGGGGTCCGACTGAATGTAGGTCAGACGAGATGCTTCGATCAGTGCGGACTCGCCCGACTTATAGTCCTCCAACTCCTTCTTGAGCCGAGCGATCTCAGTGTCCTTCCCTTGAATAGTGGTCGCTCGAGCAGTCAACTGTTTCTCCTTGCTAACTAGCTGAGCCTCAAGACCTTGGAAGGCTTCTTGTTGGGCGGCTAGCTCCGTCTCCTTGTTTTTCAGAGTAAGCTGGGTTTGATGGTGAGTGGCACCCAATTCCTTCAGTTGTCGTTGAAGACCCTTAGCCTCTGTGACATTCTTATCCAAGTCGGAACGGGTTCGGGTGTTGCGAGTTTGGAGAATCTTATTTTCGCCCTATAAATGGGCCACCCGGTTTGCCAGTCGCTCTGCCTCCACGGCGGCTTGGGCCATCGTTCGTTGCTCTTCCTCTGATCGGGCCTCCAAGTCTGATAGCTGTAACCTCAGCACTGCTATTTCCAAGCATAGTTGGTCCAGGCCCTCCTCGCCGGGGGAAGGGTGTAGTCCGCTAGTTTGGCTTCCAGCTCCTTCACCCTCGCATCGGCCGCTCGGCGTTCCCTGATATTGATAACTAACGCCCGACCGACCGCTTGACTCGTCGCCCAGTGCTACAAGACAACACGAATGATATAAGAGCAAGCCTGAGTCATCCAGTAAGGGAAGAGTGTACCTGAGTTGCTTCCAAGAAGAAGTTGTCGGCTAAACTGACAGGGTTCAAGGCGAAGGCCGTAGCCTGACCTTGATCCCACTGACCTTGATCCCAGCCCGAGACCAGCTGGCCATGCAGATTAAGCGGCTGGGGCTGGACTACTTGGGTCAAGGTAGTCGCTGAAGGGACCTGGATATCCACAGCTGACCTCAGGGGTGAGTGCATTGACAACAGAGCCTCCACGGCGTCGACGTTGGCGGCGCTCGATAGAGGGGCCCTGAAAGGTGGCGCGGTACCCGAGGTCGATGCTCCAGACGGGGGGATTGTTGAGGTGGAAACCCGAGCTCCCGAATGGGGTGCAGCCGGGGCAAGGCCACGAGTGCCGGAGCGGGGAGGAGCTGAGCTCGGAGTCGGCGCCTGGGTGCTGACCAAAGTTCAGTCGGGGTGAGAAGGCACTGCGACCTGACCCCCCGGGGTCGGTGCTGGAGGTGAAGGCGTACCCGAGGGGAGGACCAGCCGGCGACGCTTCCTAACCAAGCTAGAAGGAGCTGCCTGTTCCGTTTCTTCTTCTTCTTCTTCCTCTATCTGAGTGGATGTCCCCTCGCCCGATACTCGGGTCGTTGCCCCCGAACCCCCAGCGGGAAGACCCCCTTCTGGGCTGTCTTCTACAGTTTCAAGTGGCTCGGGAGCTGGTGCAATGTTTATCGGCGGCACCGCCCGATCAGCCGCCAGCTGGGCGGCCAGAGCCTCCATAGCTTCTTCCTCCCAATCCATTACGGCATCAACCCTAGCGCTATACATGATCTCGGCTGCACAAGGGAAAGAGTTTCTAGTTAGCATTAACAAACCTACAAATCGAGTAGAGACTTACCGAGGGTGCTGGGTAGCTCCGCCGGGACCTGGCTCAGTCGGAAGAGATACAGCATACCCTCGATCAATAGCTTGCCCACGTGGTATCAGGCTCCCCCGAGCTTGGAGAAGGCAGATCGATAGCCCGGGTCCGAGCGAAGATTCTTGGGCAGCTGAGGGTGATTGGGCAGGTTTTCTACCCACGCGGTAGGCCAGTTTGCGGTGGGGGTCGATCGGATATAGAAGAAATGGGATTTTCAGCCCTTATTAGATGAAGGGACCTTCTCTAAGAAGGCTAAGTTAATGCGAGCTTGGAAGTAGAAATTCCCGGGCTCCTGCTTCTTAAGGTAGTAGAAATAATGAAACACTCGGGGTTCCAAAGGGACTTTATGGGCGGTGAAAATGATCACGGTGCCGCATAATATTCTAATCGAGTTCGGGGCCAATTGGGACAAGGACACTTGGAAGTACCGACACACTGTGCGGAAGAAAGGATAGAGGGGAAAGCGTAATCCGGCCAATAGTTGATCAGAGAAGATAGTGAAGTAATTTAAGGGGGGGGGCCGTGTGGCCGACCCCTACGGTCAGGAAGGGCCATCACGTGGTCCTCGGGGATTAGGTAATCCATACGCAAAGTTTCTAGCTGACCTAGGGTTAGTGAAGAACGGGTGGTTAAATACCACGGCTCGGAGGGCACGGATGATTCGACCATTGAAACAAAGTCAGAAAAGGCACAGCAAAGACTCGGCAAAGAAAAGGAATACCTAAAAATGAAGTTCGCCGGAGACACTGCTCGCTGTAGTTGAGGAGGTCAGATTGCGGAGATCGGACAAGACCCAAAGAAAAGGCAGAGATCGAGATGCAAGGGGTAAAATGAGGGGTTGGGCCTATTTATACCGTAGGTGAAATCGGCAGGGCCGTTAGATGGAGAAGAGGAAAATGGCGGGGTGTAATCTCCACCGTCCAATCCCTGTCATTTCCTAAACCTCAAAGTTTCGTTCGAGCGCCGCACGAGCCATGCCGGTGACGCTTCGCTGCCAGAGGTCTCCAGTCGGGAGATGACACGTGGCCTCGTATTAATGGGGATTTGATGGGGAATCTGGCATTTAAGGAAGAAGATCAGTAGTGGGATGTGACATGCGGGAGGGCGAGAAAGTGATGGGCCGACCGAGCCAGGAGCCTAGTCAGTCGGACTAAGCGCCTCATTCGACTAGACTTGAGGGGGAGGCTTGTGATCCGGGTTGATGATTTTTTAGAAGGATCGAGGGCTCGGTCGGGTTCGGTTTCCACTCTGAGCCAAGAGTAGTCAACTCGGGGTCAGTTTCCCGAGGTCGGGCGCTTGGAGTCGGTTTCCCGAGGTCGGGCACTCGGGGTCGGTCTCCCGAGGTCGGGCGCTCGGGGTCGGTTTCCCAAGGTCGGACACTCGGGGTCGGTCTCCCGAGGTCAAACCTTCGGGGTCGGTGGGACGATTATGGCTCGTTCCCGTCAGTAATGAGGTGGCAACCCCCCCTCGACATAATCATCACCTGACAGAGTCGCCAAGAGTTAATAAGGAGCCGAGGAGACAGTTTACGCAGAGTGTCAGGCGGCTGTGGCAGTCTCACAACATTAATACAACTGTCACTAGTATGATTTACCAATTGATCATTCCTTAATGAGATAGGACAGCTCTGACACAGCAGAGAGTTTCCCTCCCCCTATATAAACCCCCCTGTGGGCTCCAAAGAGGGGATTGCTGCCACTTTGCAACCACAACACCACTTTGTGAGCTACGATTTGGTCCGAGTCGAGGGACTTGAGCCCGACTCCTATTCAGCCCGAGTCCGATCCCCGAGTTACAGCAGATCGGGTCGTCTTGGTTAGACCGAGTCGTCCGAGTGAGAACCGATCTTCGCTTGTCGACAGGATCAGTAGAAGAGGAGGATGACAATGTATAGATCCATTGTATCATTCCAAAAAATGACATAATCTTATGATAGTAATTTTCTATGCATATCACACTAAATTAATTTAAGACTATGATAACCACCAGGAGTATAAAAAACTTTAAAATTCAGTTCAAGTAACCTTTTTTGCACACCTTTATGTCTCCTTTTTATAGTAGATTCATTATTATATCCTTGACATCTAATATCATCAATATCAAGCTCAAGATTGATAAAAATATTTTTAAGATGCATAAAAAGCCCAAGACGTCCTAAAATATCATCAACCTCCCCAATATTCTTTTACTTTTGTGTAACTATCTAAATCATATAAACCCTGTATAATAATGGATATTTGATCCTTGTGACTAATATCAGGAGTACAATCTAATACGATTGAAAAATATTTTGCTTATCTAACTTTTGTAAGTATTATTTTCCTTACCTCAATTGCCAACATATCTGGAAACAGCCACTTACATAGTAGGGTAAGGTTGTGTATGATAAACCCTTCCCTGGGACTCTGCATGACAGGAGTTTCATGCACCAGGTTGTCCTTTTGTTACTTGCCGACCTATGTATCAATTAGGGTCGGCTCAAATGTATTTGAGGTGTGAAAAAAATTAGGCCTTTAACATTGTTTTAAAAAAAACATTCCCTTGTCCTTTTTCATCGGACATAAGGTCGACAACGGTGGGTTTAAAAAAAATTTAACCAAATTAAAATATTAATTTTAAAAAATAAAATTTTATATAAATTTTAATGTTTTGTCTTTTAAGATGTAAAATTATTAATTTTTAAAAGTTCAACTATTACGTACAAAAATATAATAAATCATAAATAAATATTAATTTTTATTTAGATGAATTAGAATGAGTGCATAAATAAATATTTGTATTGTTGTCTTAGTGATGTGTCTCCCGTAAATGAACGAGATGTCGTCAAATAATAAAAGATATCGTATCCATAGGGATTGGTTAACAAACACTAGAGAGCTTTGCTAAAGTGAACTAGCTAAGTAAATTGGAAGTGTAAATAAGATTCATACAAGAGCAAGAGCAAGAACGAGAAGAGAGGAAGAAAGCTGGAAGCTAAGAGAATTCAGTATGAAAGTTATGAAGAGGAAATGTCCTAGGGTTTAGGTTTCCTTCTGATGGCCCTTGATGTTCTATGGTTGCCAGTGCTTGATCTCAATGATTTGGCTTCGTAGGACGTCTAACTGAATTACCAGGGTGACCTCACGATTGTCACGTTGGAGTGTCTTCCCTATTGGGTATCCAATGCTATTAGATAGGTAAGGTAACCAAGAATGTCTGGTTAAAGGATTATCCTTGTCACATGAGACTCTCTGATCATACGATTTTAGATTACACAAGTTATCTCCTAGCATGAGATTAGGAAAACCCCATTAAGAGCATAGCTAGGTTCATCCTTGTGTGAAAATAACCTCTAAATCAAGGGAACGCTCAAGTTTGTCCGATTAAAAGGATTACCCTTGTCACATAAGACTCCCCGAGCATACAACCTTGAGCATATCCCCTAGATGGAGGTCATTCTACACATCCATTCAATCAAACACAAAAATCAAGCATACACAAAGAGATGTAAGCATAAAACATTCATTGAAGTATTTAATCGAACAAGAATCATGCCAAATCATGTCATAAATACAAGGCCATGCACAAGCAATCCATAGCTTTACATCAAGTCAAATCATAAATACTCCCAAAATCCTAGAAAATGAGAATCTACTCTCTAGATATGTGAGGAACACAAAGACTCAAGAAAAGAAAGCATTTAATCATCCAAATTGACAAAGCAAGAAGGAGGAAGAGAGAAATGCTTATCCTTCCGCGATGGAGAGACTTCGGAACCAACCCAAGCCTTCAAGAAGGTGGAGAGCGCTGGAGATTGTCCTAGGGCCACCAGAAGTCGTCGGAAAGAAGGTGGATGACTTGGGGTAAACCTCCCCAAAGGGAAAACCCTCCTCTCCTAGAAAAGGGGAGGGTATCCTCTTTTATACTTAGGATGCACAACCCCTTGGCTGAGGCGCGGGGGTGTGTGGGGGGCACGACACCACTATACACCCCTGCAACATAGGGAGGCACGAGGTCATGCTTGGGTGGCACGAGGTCGTGCCTGGGTGGCACAACCCTGCCATGCCTCCCTCGGCTATGGAGGCACGGGGCAGTGTCGGATGGCACAACCTCGTCATGTATGAGGCACCGGGTCGTGTGAGGCTACACAACCCCCTGCAATTTCAACTTTGATCAGCTCCAACTCCGTCCAGCTCTAGTTTCGACTATCGTCTTGTTCTGTTTCTTATCATTGTGCTCCAAATCGCTCCTTGTCAATGAAAACATGAGAAGAGCAGATCTCCGAACTAGGGGAAGAAAATATATGATTAAAGGCTAAGTAGAGGCATAACTACGCAAGTCAGAATTAATAGAAATAAGTGAATGAATGTTAAAACAAGGATAGAAATGCATCTAATCTACGCTCATTCCTTAGTCTCTTCAATATAAATCCCCATTTATATAAACGCTGTGAGAGAATCAAACAAAAGAAGCATACTAAAACCTAATTCAGAACTTATGTACAAGGAAGGATTGCTAACTTTTATAAGATATGAATAATATTGTAGTCTTTGGGGTAATAAGTATATAAATGCTCAATAAATTATGGACAAAGAGAAATTGTAATATGATCAAGAAACTTGGGACGAAGTATATGCATTTGGATAACCTAATTCAGAGAAGTACAAGCTTTATGGTATTAAACAGTGTATTATTATTTGATATAATAATACACCTCAAGAAGATAATAAATGTACAATTCACTTAGTCGAAAACAAGTATATTCATAATTGTTTAAAAATAAAGAAAGATAGAAGTATGTCTAATTACTCAAATG
This sequence comes from Boesenbergia rotunda, assembly GCA_024364735.1. NCBI lineage: Eukaryota > Viridiplantae > Streptophyta > Magnoliopsida > Zingiberales > Zingiberaceae > Boesenbergia > Boesenbergia rotunda. The sequence goes on along the minus strand of JAGFNQ010003384.1, from coordinate 65,336 downwards.
AAAGAGGGAGAGAATAATCCTTACAAAAAAGAATAAAATTGAGGAAATAAGATTAATGAAATGGGACAACAATAGAAAGAATTGTACTCTCATCCTCAACTATCATTATCCTCAAAGCATAAAAAGCAAATAAATAAAAACCACATGTATAAAATGACAAACCTCAATACAATCTCTAGAAAATAAAAATTACAACAAGACCAAATCCGTTATTATTATTTATTAAGAACTAAATGAACCTTTTAGGCACACAACAAAAGAAAAAATAAATCATATTTTTCATCACCTAAACCAGAACAATTGTAAATGATAGAATAGAGATAAAGAGGATATTGAAAAAATTTATGACTGTAAATACATCTAAATAAAAGTTAAATTTAATGTCTATCATGGAAGTGAAATTGTAGAGGTATCTAACTCTCTATTGCTAAAAAATAATAAAATTCTCCATTTCGATCAAACAAAATATGGATGAATGTATCAACATTTGAACTTAATCAAGCAAAGAATATAGTAACACCAACTAGATCAACTTGGCAACGTTAGGTGTGAGTTTTCTTTCCCAATTTCAACAAGCGAGAGAAGTAGAGAGAGAGGAAATTGGAAAAGCGGAAGAGGGGGATTTGAAAAAAAAAACTAACATTTTTATTTTGCATTGAATGGCTAAAAAAATTTTAATCCGTGTTCTTACCGATTTGAGGAGAAAATATAACCAACAAATGAAAAATATAACGAGAGAAGACTAAAATTAAAAGATATTAAAGAGAAATATATTAGATCTTATAAAATAAATTTAAAATGTTAAACGAGAACCTCTTTATGGCTCTATCAATTAGAATCAAAACAAGATCTTTGCGAAATCCAAAGTTTTAAGCAGAGAATCAGATCATGCAAATCTTTTATCATGTGGGCTCTATTCTTTTCCATTCTCTTAAAAAATATACATAAAAATATATTTAATATATTGACAATAATGGGCTCTAATAAAAATTGGAGCCCTAGGCATAGCCTTTAATGACCCATGCCTAAAGTAGACCCTGGTATCAACTCATTTTGAATTCTACAACCTAGATATTTAGTATAAATCTCATGGTCTTTAATAAGTCGAAGTTGCTCTTTCATTACTAGATCAAACTCCGTGATCATTTCAATACATTTGTAAGAACAAACCATTATTTTCAGCATAAGGCTTTTTACAACTTCCTCAAAATGCTAAGTTATTTTGCATCAATCTTTGAACAACTGCGATTGTTCTCTATAACACTTATTTCCAATATTTTTTTTATTAAGTTGAACTTATATGCCTAATCAATATAGAAAAATGATAGGGAGAGTGGAAATGGGAGAGTGAAAAGCATAGTGAATGACGTGACACCTTGCATGCAGCGATCTCCGACGGGTTCACCGTGCCCCCCAGGGTATAGTTTGATTCGGGGCGGCGGCCGAAGGCCGCCGATGGTGTCCAAGCGATAATCGGACGTGTGCATGTAAAGTGTCATGTCATGCCACGTTATTCACTATGTTTTTCACTCTCCCATTTTCACTCTCCCTATCATTGCTCATCAATATACTCACTTCATTTGTTCTCAATCTTCTTTTCAATTAAAGTGAATTCATCATACATTCCATACGCTCTTAATTTACTGGCTTCATGATTTGCAAGAGAGTAACTCAATTTATATCAATCATGACATCCTTCATTAGCTAACTGACCATATCCAGTCTTGGTTACTTGCTTAAATAAAAACATTGCGAGAAGAAATTGAATATAATTACAATCTTCTATCACTTAGCTTTCCTCCTCATATAGCAGAATTCTCTTGTAATGTGACATATTAAATGTCTGTTAGCATTACTTTTAGGAAACACATAATAGACATCTTTCTTTGTATCTTTTTCAACTAAAAATTATCTAACTTTCTGATTAATGTTGTCCCACTTGCTCGAATGATCAAAGCAAGTCTCTTTATTCAAGTTCTCATATTGAACATGCTCATCATTTTTCTCATTATTATTCAATCCATTCACACATACATATTCAAGGACTTCTTCAGTAATACCAATCTCATTATCATCCAATTCATCATCTTGTTCTCCACTAATTGAATTATCAACTACGTTTCCAATCTCTATAACTTTTTTGTTGTTGTTTGAAACAGAGTACTTATTGATATCTCCATCTTCATGTTGAATTATGTTTTCAATCTTTAGTTTTTTTTTTCTTTTTTGAGACCTGGACATGTATGGAGGTAGGGTTGTTAACAAGCTGAGTTAGCCAAACTTTGGGGTGTAAAGCTTGATTGATAAGGTAATCGATCCAAGCCGAGTCGAGCCGAGCCAAGCTTAAAATAAACCAAGCGTTTGAAATGATTGTTTTATGAGCTTGAGTTTGGTTCATTTAGGTTGTCTTGAGCTTGGTTCGAGCTTGATTCGTTTAGATGTAATCGAACTCTCAATTCAAGTTTGTTTGATTGTTTGATACTTTTATTTGTTTGATTAGTTATTGAATTTGTAATTCAAACTTATTTGTTTATTTTATTTTTTTATTTATTTAGTATGTTGATAAGAGTTTTATTAATGAACATGGTTTGTGAATACATTAATATTCACAAATATTGTTCATGAGCAACATATTGTTCTCGAGCGTTGTTCACAATCATTAACGAGTTGAATACATATGTGTCCAAGCTTGTTTGTTTAATTTAATGAGTTGTTCAAGCTTGTTTATTTAATTGATCTTGTATATATTGAACAAACATAAATAAACTCTTACTAAACTGAACACCATGTGTTTATTTACGAATATTTGATTCATTTACAGTCCTATGGGAGGCACGGTTAACTTAAGAATTCAAAAGAATATCATATTCACTTTTACTTATTTTGCAATTTTGTAAGTAATTTATTCAAACATTTAGTAAACATAATAATTTATATCTTATCTTAATGGAGATTTTTTATAATAGATTAATGTAATCCTAGTATTATTATAAAGTAGTGAATATAATAAAGACTCTTAACGCTATCTTCTTCGGTTGGGTTATGGTCTAAGAGTCACAAATAATATTTTTTCCTTTTAATTCAAGATCACAAATAGCATACATAAATCTCGTTTAATATATTAAGAAAGTCAATAAATTTACTCCTACTTTTTAAAAAAAAAAGCTCTAGATTAATATAATAATTGAAAAAAAGATAGAGAAATAAGAAATCAAACCATCTCACTACTGAAAATTATTCTACAAGTAGATTTTTCATCGTTTTTTAAGAACAGAAAGGGGAAAGAAGAGAAAACGGATTCTTCGATCCATTTGAGAGAATGATTAAAGTGCTAGAGATTATATTGGACCAATTTACACTCTTATGTAATAGGTTTTTTTTTTTCAAAATTATGGACCTTCCGGGAAAATAGATTTGAATTGGATAATTCTTTTACCTCCTAATAGGCACGGCCCCGATTAATTTATCTAGTAGTAAACAAACTATATTTAGATGACTTACAATTTAGAATCTGAATTTAAATTCATACGAAGACATTATTGAAAGAGATTTAACCTGTGTTACATGAATAATTGTATGGAAACACCTATCATCCATCCTTGATCCTTCTATAAAATCCACAGGGCTATATAAAGAGTTACCAAATATAGGTCAAAATTAATTATGATCTACTGTGAAGAAACCAAACTGCTCTCAGCAACTGTGGAATCGTTTTGTTGCAGTGTCAAATTCAATTTATAAACAGTTCATATTTGTTGAAGTATTTCTTGTGTTTAGTTTGTGTACCTTAATAATAAGTTTGGAGGCTTGCTTGGATTAGAACAAGAAGACAAGATCGTCATGACGGAAACAAGATCACTGTAGCGGCGCTAAAATGGTTATACACTCGTCGCACTCTGCTCCTCCTCCCATCACAACGTGGGTGTGCATGCCTCACATACGCCAACTCCCTACGTCTCTCTGTCATCAGAACTCTATGTCTCACAATGCTTCAATCTCTCCCTCTTTCTGTCCTCCCTTCTTAATTAGTTCTTATCTCTTTGGCAAGGTCTACTAATTGTGTCCTCCTGATCGAATTCTCCCTCAAGCGTCCGCTGCAAAAGCAGTAGCATCAATCGATGGATCTTGTGGGCAGCATCCTGAACTTTGTGGTGCCGCCGGCAAGCATGGTGATGCTGGCCTTTGCATGGCCGACTCTCTCCTTCATCCACGCCCTCGAGTGGTTCTTCAAGACATTGAACAGGGAGAACATGGAGAACAAGGTCGTTGTCATCACCGGAGCTTCTTCCGCAATAGGAGAGGTACACACACGCATGACGCATAGATACACAGCTGAACTCATCGCTAAACCTTCATTGATCACAACATGCTCAGCAATTAGCGTACGAGTATGCAAGGAGGAAAGCAAACCTGGTGTTGGTCGCAAGGAGGGAACACCGTCTCTGGGGAATCAGCGACAATGCTAGGCTGCTGGGTGCCAAGCATGTTCTTGTCATGGCTGCAGATGTTGTCAAGGAAGAGGAGTGCAGAAGATTCATTTATGATACTATAAACTACTTTGGCCACTGTAAGTATATATTACTTTTAGTAAATCACAAGTACCTTGTTCTAATTCGACATTCACGCAGTGCATCACCTTGTCAACACTGCGAGCTTGGGGCATAACTTCTACCTTGAGGAGGCCACTGACCCTTCCGTTTTCCCCCATATGATGGTATGAACCACAGAAAATTTTCAGAACAGTTCATGTTTGATCTTCCTTGTTTTGCTGGTGAGACAGGATATCAATTTCTGGGGCAATGTATATCCGACGTATGTTGCCCTTCCATTCTTGAGACAAACACGCGGTCGAATCCTCGTCAATGCGTCCATGGAGAGCTGGATTCCCATGCCCAAGATGAGCCTGTTTGCAGTGAGCACTGAAACTGAACCTTATCGACGCTTGATGTTCTGGTTTGCTTGAAGTTATATCAGACCAGTACTGGTCTTTCAGGCGGCGAAGGCGGCGGTGATAAATTTCTACGAGACGTTAAGGTTCGAGGTGAGAGATGACGTGGGCATCACGATCGCAACTCATGGATGGGTCGGTGACGACGTCAACAGGAGAAACTTCATGCTGGAGGAGGGAACAGAGATTCACTGGAAAGAAGAGAGAGATCAGGTGAGCCTGTCTCTGTAATCTACTGTCCTTGGGAGAGAGAAAAATGGTCATTGTGTCTCGTTTTGATCTTGAGGTAGGTGGCTACGATCGGAGGGCAAGTGCAGGAGTTGGCGAAGTTGATGGTGGCCGGGGCTTGCCGTGGTGATGCCTACGTGAAGCGTCCGTGCTGGCACGACGTATTCCTTCTCTACCGTGCCTTCGCTCCGGACGTGCTTAATTGGACCTTCCGGTTGCTGCTCTCCGACCACGGAGCCAAGCTAGCCAACAACAACCCGATCGCAGCCGCTTGAGGCAGCCGGATCGCCTCCTCGGAGGGCGATCGCCTTCTCCCCTGCTTCGCCGCCGCCGCAGCAGATTGCCAAATAGGTTTCTTGATCAGGACCGAGCAAAATAAAAGCATTTCTGTGGCTAGTTAATCATGTCTGGAATAACGTAGCAGACGGTGTGTTTGTGAGTGTTGTTTCCTTCCTACTTTTGCAAAACTCTGCGTCGGTCAATATCTATAAACATGGCCATTTCCTTACTTCGACTGCAGGCTAAATCACCCTTATCATATGATTAGCATGTGCACAGAAGATTGACTTGTCCAACGTAGATTTTTTGCAGCTCACCTTAAGTGGCCACACTTTGTACGTATCTAATTTTGTTTCGATTTAATTTTTTTTTGTATTTAATATTATATCTAATCTAAAAATTTAAAAATAAATTCTTATAAACATAATCAAAATCTTAAAAAAAATTATTTTAAAAAATTAAGCTGCTCAGACTCTTGTAATATATATATATATATATATATATATATATATATATATATACGACCGATTATGGACGACAGTAAGTGTGACATGCTGACTGGGTTTAAAAATCAGTTAAAATTTTTTTTCTTTCTCTTTATTTTTCTCCCCGTGCCATGCAAATTGGCGTTTCTCTCTATATTTGATCGTCTGCCTCTCTTTCCAAGTTTAATGTCATGCTCCTCTCTCTTCCGCTCCTTTCTTCCCCGGTTCCAACTCTTGGATTTACGATCGTCTCCTCCAGCACCACCAAAGTGATCCTCTTCGTCGTTGGTGCTTGTGTTGAAGAATGACACAAGAACGTGTTGCAAAGGTATGTTCCGTGTGTGCCAACAGTTTATCCTAACCAGTACCACGTTGATCATTTTGGTTATCCCAAACCAGCACCAACTTTGTTGCTAGTTTTGCCCTAACCAACACCACTTTGATCACTTTGGTTATCTCAAACCAGTACCAATTTTGTTGCCGGTTTAGGGGCAACCACTAACCAACATTAGAGCTGATTTTTTTTTTGTAAAAATAGCCTCAACTTTGTTGTTGATTCTCCAAAAATAATAGCCCTAACTTTGGGGCTGGTTTAGGGCAAAACCAATCCCAATTTTGTTGTTGGTTTTCCCCTAAACCAGCTTCAACGTTGGTTCATGCAAAAATCATCACCAACGTTGGGGTAACACTAGCACCAACGTTGGTTAGTGGTCCCTCCCAAAATCCATGTTGATGGTTTAAGTAAATTAACACTCTTTCTTGATTGAATAAAAATATTTCAGGCATACTACAATTTCGATAAGAGTATTCAATTCCAGTAAAGCTTATCCTCAGAAGCAAGAAAAGTTTATCTTGATATATTTATAGCTACTTTTTAAACTGATACACTGTTTGTACTTCCACCCACCTATAGTGTATATCAATCAGAGACTTAACATTAATGGAAGAAAATCTAAAGATCAATAATACATTCCCCTAGTTGGTGATGATCGAAAGATAAAAATAGGGATGAAATTTACATCATTGGAGGAAGCATTTGTGTTCTAAAATCAGTATACTCAAGAAGCAAGATTTAGTGCAAGAATAAGTAATAGTAAGAAAAATAAGAAAACTAATGAAGTTATCTAGAAAAAATTTATATGTTTTAAAGAAGGGCATACAAATAATCAACGAATATGCAGGCACAAGATGGTAAAATAAAATAGACACGAGCACATGGCGAAGTTAGAACTGGATGTAAGTCGAAGATTTCATTAGTGAAGGAACAAGCTGGACCTAATTAGGTTCTCACTAACTTCGTTGAAAGTCAAAATCATCCTCTAACTACTCTTTCCAAGGTGCATTTGCTACGCTCATATCGTAGTTTTTTTTGCAGCAAAGAAAGTATTGACTCAACAGTATTTAGAGCCTAATGTGCCAACTTGTCAACAAGTACGATTATTAGATATAGAGTATGGAGGGCTTGAACATGTAGGTTACATAGAAAGAGATTTTAGAAACTTCGAGCAAGAGCTTAGGGATGAACAAAAAGGTATTGATACAAAACACTTATTCAGTTATTTGCCACTGAGAAGGAGAAAATTCGGATCTTTTCTTTGATTACGATACTGATACTGACATAGATTTAATAAGTGTTTTTGGGCGGATCATGTATCAAGGAGGGCATATAGTGTATTTGGTGATGTAGTTGTATTTGATACAACAAATAACACCAACAACTATGGTTTGATTTTTGGATCATTTATAGGAGTTAATCATCATCAATAGTCAATTATTTTTGATTGTGAGTTTCTGTGATGAAAAAATTGAGTCTTTTGTTTAGTTGCTTAACAAGTTTGTAGAAGTCATGCTAAAGGTACACCAATTATTATCATCACCAATCAAGGTTCTACTATGACGAAAGTCATTGTACAAGTTTTCCCACAAATTATACATCATTACTGTTTTTGGCAAATTGAACAAATTCCCAGATAAATTAGACTCTTTGACTTTTTAAAATTACTATCAGAGCATAAAGAATGTCATTGTAAATTCTAGATCATCTGATGAATTTGAAAAAAAATGATGAACCAGGTAGCAGACAAATTGAACCTGGGGTGACCGGCCCGGCCCCATGGAAGTTTCCCACTGGTCACCAGGGTAAATCGGGAAGCGCTCGCGGTGGCCAGTCTAGAATCCCAGCGTCCCAAGGTTCGCGCCCCATTTGGAGGAAAAATTCCTGCAAAATGCGCCGTAGCTGGGGATCGAACCGCGGATGCCTGGGTTAACAACTAGTGACCTTACCGCTGCACCATAGCCCCGAGGGCGCATCTGATGAATTTGAGAAGTCATAGGAAGAGGTTATTAAGTCTGCTAACTTAGAGAAAAATGATTGGTTGTCCTTGATGTATGACATGTTACATAAGTGGGCCCTAGTTTATTTTAGGCATCTATTTTGTGTTGGAATGTCAAGTAGTCAGAGATCTGAAAGTTTACATTCATTTTTCAAGAGGTATGTCTCAAATAAGAACTCATTGATGGATTTTATAACTCATTTCAATAGGACACTAAGACACCTTAGACACAATGAGTTAATTGCGAACCATATTGATATGAACGAGAGTCGCAATGTTAAGACAAATTGGCTAATAGAAATTCAAATGGTTAAGCTATACAAAAAAGAGCTATGGCTAGAGTTTTAAAGTGAATTGAGTGATAGACATGTATATTATGTGGAAAAATCATGTACATTAGTTGACTCAGTAGTTTATCATGTGATGAATTTTCAAAGTTGTTCTTCATTCAAACTAAAAGTCCTCACACATGACCAAAAGAGAGACTACATATCTTGTAATTGTATGAAATTTGAGTTCGAGGGCATTCCATTTAGACATATGTTAGCTTATTTTTGTATCGACCAAGTGTTTCATTTGCTGAAAAAGTATATAATCAATTGATGGACACGAGATGCAAAGATTGGAGCAATAAATGGTTAGGGAAAACAAAAAATAACTGATGATCCAAAATGGTTTTTGATGATAAGACACTCGAGGTTATCATATAAAGCTTTAGTACTAATAGATGATGCATTTTTGATGGATGAGTGGACAAATTTCTTGAATCAACAATTCGATAGTATGTATACCAAAATTCAAGATATGAATATTAGTAGAACATAAAACATTGAAAGTCAAAGAAAAAAATTCTATGGATCAGTCCCTTGGTATTGTTGATCCGTCTATAATAAGAACAAAGGGATGTGGGAAGAGATTGAAATCAGCAAAGGAGAAGTCAACCTCAAAGTCCAGGCTATGTCGTGGATACTGTTGGATCGATTCCGTACGCTAGGGGGGGTGAATAGCATTTCTTCGATTCTTTTCACCTACGTTGTTAGTTGCGCAGCGGAAATACAAACAAAATAAAACTAACAACAAAGACAATGCTAACAAACTAGATTTACTTAGTATCCACCCCGGACGGGTGACTAATCCAAGAATCCGTCGGTGGATCACTCCCCGGATAACTTCCGACTAGCCTTTGTCGCTCCTTGTGGGTGGAGAAACCTCACCACAGCAATTCGACAATATACGACCACACCAGGCTACTAACAAGCTTTGACCAAGCAAGTTTCGCCAATAGCCTCAACCCAAATCGAGTTCTCTTTAAATAGAACTCGGGCTGGAAACCCTCGCTGGCAGTCGACTGCTCCCAGGGCAGTCGACTGCCCCTCACTTAAATTCGACCGTTGATAGCCCCAATGTTCGAATCCAGCTGTACACCAGTCGATTGCTCCTAGAGCAGTCGATTGGTCCAGGGCCAAATCCATTCTGTGAGTTTTAGCAGTCGACTAGACAACCCCCAATCGACTGCACAGCTTACAATAGCACTCTTACTCACTTTCACAACCCTCCTCCACATGTGCCTTCAGGTCCACTCCATTGGCTTGCCCCTTGAAGTCCTCTTCCACCGGCTATCGTCTCTCAGATGCGCACGCAAGTCCTTGACTTGCCTCCATGCCACCCTTCACGTGTACCCTTGAATTCTACTTCCTGGCTTGCCCTTGGAGTCCTCCTCCATCGGCTCTTGTCCCTTCATGACTTGCTGACTCTTCACCAACAACTTTGACTATTGCCTTTGCACCCTCTTCATCTTCGGCCCTCGTCCCTCGGATGCACACAAGCCTCCAACTTGTCTCCATGCTATCCTTCACGTACGCCTCGAAGTCTACGCCCCTCGGCTCATCATCCCTGCTATACCAAGGTCCCCCGGGTGCACACAAGCCTCCAGCTTGTCTCCATGCAACCCTTCACCATACCGAAGCCGTCCAGCCAAGTCAATATGTGTAAACCTGCACAACCTGCACACTCAACATACACATATTAGAACACAAGGGAAACCTAACTTAAACCCTTTGTCCAAACATCAAAACACATGGTCACTCTGGACCACAGATTACCTCAACAATCTCCCCATTTTTGATGTTTGGCAATACGTTTAAGTTAGGAAAAACAAATAGTAAAGAATAGCAAAAACAATGCTAAACAAATGCATGTGCAATGCATACATGGATCCTATCCCAAGGCATCCTACACCTAACCCTCCAAGTTAGGATTTTTCCGAAACGGGCTTTTTAAAACCTATCCCAAGGCTCCCCACACCTAACCCTCTGACGAGCCCAAACTATGTGTCACAAAAGTAGGCCTCAAATTTAGATGTAAATGAATAACTGGAAACTCTTTTACAATCAAAAATATGGAAATGTAATATAGGGGCCACAGGTCGTATTTTTCTCAGGGATAGTTGTCTAGTTTGATTCAAACTTGTGTTTATGTATCGTTTTTGTTTTGGGTTTCGAAATAAGTGAATGGATTTTGGTTTGTAATTGAAAATGAAATGGCAGATGGAAAATACCTTGATTAAATGAACTTGAGTAAGAAAATTGCCACCAAAAAGCTCAAATAGTGAAAACCTAAATAAGCACTAACAACGAATTTTTCATGGAAATCGTTTTCTGATTTGAACACAAGGTAAAATGCTATGCAATGAGGTAAACACAGCTATGGAATTTCGAAAACAAACTAGATTAACACAAGGAGATACATGCAAAATTCAGAAATTAAACTAGTAGCAATCAAAAGCTTGGCAAGCTGACCGAATAAAATTGAAAGGCAAACTATCTCTAAGAACTTAGCAGGAAATGATAAAGAAACAGCTCACTTAGACACCAACAAAAGCAAGGAAAAGAATGCAGAAATAAAAGCCAATGCAGTTTTGAAAACAAACTTTCGAAATATGATGCTAGCTAAGCTAATAACATGGATTGAATTGCAAAAATCAAAACCAAGTTATAGGTTAACAAAGCAAACACATACTGGACTCGAAGGCTGAAATTAATGATGAAAACCAGAGACAATTTGGCACACAAACAGCCTTAGCAAATTCAGAATTCTGCCGAAAATTCAGATTCAAAATGGCACGCAAGCTTGTATTTGGCACGCAAGAATTAACATTGCAAACTAACTGAAATTTAATTCAATCTATCACTAAACAACTTCCTATATTACTCTACTTGCAGAATTAAATCTAACTTACAGCTAAGAACTTAGAAATCTGAATAACAGTAACTGATAAGGGAATGAAAAACAGAGCAGATGCGGCAGAATTTAAAACTGTAACTAAACAATGAAAATTTATGCTCTAAACTACTCCTCAATTCTTCCCGAGCTCAGGATCTTCTTGGTTGTCAATCAAGAGCCGGCTTCGAACCCCTAGGCTCGGCAAACCAGTGGAAAAACAGCTTCAACCATCGATTCTGCTCAAACTGCTTCAGCTGGGAGAATTCCAATCCAAATGCTTCGATCTTCGTTTGTGGAGCTGCGATGGTGATTTGGGAACAACCTGAGGTCACTTGAGAACCCCTACAAATGCCTCAGATCATCGGAAATGGACTGAGGCGAAGATCGCAGTGCTCGGACCACAGAGATTGCGAAACCCTCAACAAGCTCTGTCCGGATGAAATTTGAGCTGAAATCTTGGTTGATGCTGCCTTCCAAAGATTCAGATGATGAAATTCGGTTGGAAACGAGGTGGTCGCGCCTTAGATTGAAGAAAACTTGAAGAAAATTGGATGAAAAACGAAGAACTTGCGAAGACGGCGTAGACGCGACAAGGAGAAGGCTTCGGGAATTTTTCCTTAAGTATATAACAATGGACGGTCCAGATTGATCCACTTCAATCCAACGGCAGATCTTGCTCTGATTTGAGCCAAACTTTTATGATGATGATCTGGGGTCAGGATCTGCCTTGTGGTAGCTCGGATCCTCCAGATGTGCAACGGATGGTCCAGATCAACTCTATCTGTGATTGGACGCTCTAGAGCCCTCCTTGCTTGATCCAACGGTTGATTGAGCTCTGATTGGGATGAAACCTTCAGATCTTGATCATAGAGCTTGATCAACCCTAACCCTAGCTCGGATTGCTTCAGATCGTCCCGGATGGCTCAGATCTAGCCGCTCTTGAATCGGACGGCCCGGATTAATCGTAGGCTTGATAATCCGATCCGGTTCACATCCGACTCAAGTCTGACCCAATATGCCCTAGGTCCAGGAACCTTTCATGCCTACAAAAATAAATCAAGAATTTAGTGGCCAATTAACTCAAATATGTGTAATTTTGCATTTAAGTCTAAAATATGAATAAATTCTAAAACCTAGGCAATTTCACAATTTTGGCAATAAAAACATAGATCAAACAGGGATTTAAGCAACTCAAATGATCAATAAAATGGAATCTATCAACTCCCCCACACTTAGCCTTGAGCGTCTCGCGAAAACAGTAAATATGTATCCCCTAGATTTACTTAAGCATAATTAGAAGCAATTGAAAAGAAATTACCTAAGGTTGCCAATTCTCATAAATCTAAGCTCTATGGATTACTATCTTGTCCTTAAATCAACAACTTGGCCTTTTCATCTATCATGAGTTATTGAGATGAATCTAAATCACTAGCCTTTCAAGGAAAATAGTGGTGGCTCTCTCCTTAAATTCTAAGTTGATGATGGAAGTGGAGCTCACTCAAACACACATGCTTCTTGCACTACCATAGGCTTGCTTATTATCTACTCTCTACCATTTATCATGATTAGGGTCAACATCTATAGAAACAATTGAAAAGCATAGAATATGGTAAGGAGTGAAATAAAAGCTAAGGACATGGAAAAATTGGTAAAGTGGAAGACTTGAGTGCTTGAGGATGTTTCCAATGCTCTTTGCTTTCCATACAGTCCTCTAATGATCTCAAAAGTGTTGTGAAGTCAAACTTGAGTAATTACCTTTTATTTGGATGAAAAACCTTGCCTTGACCTCTTGTGCCAATTTTTGTCTATTCGTGCCAACTTTGTTTCCCTTTTCTCATTCTTCTTTCTCTTCTTTCTCTTCGGCTCAGATTTGTATCAAAGAACATGAGATATCAAGTAGAATAGAACATCAACATACCATTTTCACTAAATAACCCTTGCAACTCACTCTTGATTCACCTCCTTCAATTTGGCACATTTCAATCTCAATTTGTTTCTTTCTCTGTGAATTCTGTGTCCATTTAGCACTGCATTGAGACCTTCAATTGTTATCAACTTTGCAGCAACCACATTGGTTTCAAATCGATTTCTGCATTTCAATTTTTCTGCACTCTATTTTCGGCACAAATGCAGAATTCACTTCAGCTTGGCCTTCATACAAATCTGATGCATTCATGAACTTAATTCCCTGATTCATAGCTTGGAAAAACAACTTAAGCTTCATCTTGATACAACCTGCACAGATTCTTGTTCTTTCTTTCCCACAGCTGCAAACATAAATGTTTCAGCTCTCCATCAGAATTTAAGTTAATACACTGAACTGCCTTAGCTTCACCCTTGGCTGATTTCATCAGTAGCTTAAAATCTGCTCCCAATAGATCGATTTAGGACAGGACCAACTCAGTTTGAAGGCAAGTTACAGTCCTCCCTTGCTTCAATTCAGATTTTTATCAGCTTCTATTCCAGCACTAGTTTCTTTTGGCTGCAATTTCGTGCCAATTTAAGTTTTGTCACAACTTTTTATTCCTTGATTTCAGACTGCTTCAGATTCTAAATCCTTTACAGCTTCAGTTTAGCTACAATTCAGATTCTCCCAATGCCTTTCTAATTTTTAGCTTCCTCATTCTTGATCCAAGCCACTTTCAACTCAAGTTTATCTTCACTGAATTTTTTTTCCTTTTGCTTTGGCACAAATTCTGGCTTGCGTGCCAATCTTCTAAGTTTAATCAAGAGTCAAGAGCTCCACTTGCTTCAATTCGAACCCTTCAATTCAGCTTGAAAATGTTCCACTCACCAATTCAAATCAGCTCAGAATCCAAATTCAGCCCCTTTCCTTAACTGCTATTCCATTTCTTCCTCTTCAGCAGCTTCTAGCATCCCGGTTTCAATCTCAGATCCGAAATTGAATGTGCACCTTCAACTTCAGATACAATTTGTACTTAATATCTTGCTTAGCAGCTTCCCAACACTCAGATTATAAGCTTATAATGCATCTCAGCTCAGATTTGGCAGTTTCAGCAGATTTTCAGTCTTGACTCATTCTTTTTATCAGTCTTCAATCAGTTTCATTTCCATTTCTCAATTCATCTTGCATTCACACTTTGCTTGTATCACTCAGTAGCTCCCAGATGGAGCACTCGGCAGCTACAAATGGACTGCAGTTCAGCTCAGAAATTTCAGATTTTCTCAGCTCCTTTCAGACTTTAAACTTCATCAGATTCTACAGCTACACGAAACTGTCTTCACTGTATTTGATCAGCATAATCCTTGCATTTCCTTTCCTTTCACTTCATTCGTGTGCTGCATTCCTTACTTTACAGCCTTGAAAAATTTAATCCAGCCCCAAGTTGATACAATCTACTTGCAAAGAAACATTCCAATTGGACTTGTTTCTTTTTCAGCTTTGCATTCTCATCTTTAATTCCCAATCTTGCTTCATTTTCAGAAATTTTTATGCTGTCAAATGATTTTCAGCTTCTCCAAATTCAAGTCTCGACAGCCACCTTCCATGCAGTTCAGATTTGGGGCAGTTTCAGATGCAAGTTTAGCTCAGCTTCTTCTCTCAGATTTTTCTTAGCTTTTGTTCAATCTTCCTGATTCCTTTCCAGCTCCGGTCAGTCCAACTACTCCAAATCAGCACTCAGCAAACTCAATTTCAGCACTCCTTTCAACTTCTTATAGCCTTGTTCAGACCTTGCTCCAAGTCACTGCCGTGAGCTTCATTTGCTTCATTTTTTTTTCTATCCACTAATTTATCTCCTTGAATGCTTTGCATCAATTTCATCTCTCTAGCTCATTCTTGGCACCAAACATCACTCAAACTCATCTTTGGCACATGAAATTTTTTTTTTTTCGAGTTGAAATGCATCATTGATAAAAAATTGCTTCAAATCACCAATTTGCTTCCAAATCACCAATCACTCCCCCACACTTAATTCTTTGTCCGTCTCGGGCAAAATAGCATCAAGAAAACATCCCAATCAAACAAGTCCATAGAAAAATTAGGGTTAAGATTAGCAATAAGAAAACAAATAGAATAACATGATGTTTGCCAAAGTTTATGTGGAAAGGTAACCAAAATGATTAGTCCCTATAGATGTGATCCAATCATTGAAATATGATTTTGAAAGAACCTAAGCAAGTTCTAGAGTACAATAACATGTGTGTATCACAAAATAAGGCTAATCTCACTAGGTAAAAATAATCCATCTCAATTCTTCAATCAAGAATCTAAAGCAAAATCGTACTCAAGCATCCAAGATTTCATCCATGAACTCAAACCCTAAGTTTTGACAACCGAATTTAATTTATTTTCCAAAAGACTCTAAAATGCTATGAGATAACCTAAGGGATACATTTATTCTAATCATGCAATAAAAAGTGCTAAAATGAAATACATGGTAATTACAATGATTTTATTCATGTATGTATTTTAAGCATTTATTGTTAACTACTACTTCAAAAGAGAAGAATTTATTTCTAGAACCATGAAATATGCTAAGAGAAAAATATGGTATTTGCAATGAAGAATTTATTGACTTAAAGTCCTACTTGAGAAAATCAATTGCGCATGCAATTGAAGTTATTCTTGCAAAAAGTAAGGAAATGGTATATACAAGAAAATGAGTAAAGTTTAGTGAACTCCCCTTTAAGTTGGGTATATGGCATCAATATAGTCCACTCCATCCACCTCTAGCTCCTTGACCTCTTCATGGAATTTCTTGAGCCGGTGGCCATTTACTTTGTACACTTGACTCGTGGCCTCCTCTTGAATCTCTACACTCCATAGGGAAAAACATTAGTCACAAAAATGGACCCTCCCATCTTGACCTCAACTTCCTTTGATCAATTTGAGTCTTGACTTGTATAATAGCACTTTGTCACCAATTTGAAATTCTTTGTCACAATGTGCTTGTCATGAAATTTCTTAGTCTTCTCCTTGTAGATTCTTGAATTCTCAAATGCTTCCAACCGGATTTCTTCAAGTTCTTAAAGTTGCAACTTCCTTTCTTCTCCCACCTTAGTAGCATCAAAATTGCAAGCTTTAACTGCCCAGTACGCCTTATGCTCAATCTCTACAGGTAAGTGGCATGATTTCCCATACACAAGTCTATAAGGTGACATTCCAATGGGTGTTTTGTAAGCGGTACGATATGCCCATAAAGCATCTTCAAGCCTTTTACTCCAATCCTTTCTATGAGGTCCCACAGTTTTTTCCAAAATTGATTTGACTTCTCTATTTGACACCTCGGCTTGTCCATTTGTTTGGGGGTGATAAGCAGTAGAAACCTTATGTACAACCCCGTACTTATTAAGAAGAGCCTTTATGTGCTTATTGCAAAAATGGGATCCTTGGTCACTTATGATTGCTCTTGGTATTCCAAACCTGCAAAAAATGTGTGACCTGACAAAACTCACAACAACAGATGAATCATCAGTCCTGGTGGGAATAGCCTCCACCCATTTTGAAACATAATCAACAGCTAAAAGAATATATAAAAATCCAAAAGAAGCAGGAAATGGTCCCATAAAATCTATACCCCACACATCAAATATCTCACAAAATAAAATAGTTTGTTGAGGCATTTCATTTCTAGCACTTATGTTTCCTGTTCTTTGACATCTATCACAACATTTACAAAACCTATATGAATCTCTAAACAGGGTGGGCCAGTACAATCCACATTCTAAAATTTTTCTAGCAGTCCTTTGTGGTCCAAAATGCCCACCACATGCTGAAGAATGACAAAAAGTGAGTACAGAATGAAACTCATGATTTGGTACACATCTCCTAATGATTTGATCACTATAAAATTTCCACAAGTAAGGATCATCCCACACATAATATTTTGCATCACTTTTAAACTTATCCTTTTGAGCTTTCGAAAAGTGTGTAGGAAAAACATGAGCTACAAGAAAATTCACTAAGTCTGCATACCAAGGTGACTCACCATGCATCTGTAAAAGCTGCTCATCTCTGAAATCATCATCTATGGCCGTGGGATCTCCATCTCCCTCCAATCTGCTCAAATGGTCCGCTACTAAATTTTCCTTGCCACTCCTGTCTCGTATCTCCAAGTCAAACTCCTGTAGTAGTAGCATCCATCTAATAAGCCTTGGCTTCGCATCTGGTTTCTTCAGGAGGTACTTCAATGCTGCATGATCAGAAAACACAACAACATGAGAACACAATAAATATGATCTGAATCTATCTAAAGCAAAAACTATGGAAAGAAGCTCCTTTTCAGTCGTGGTGTAATTGGCTTGGGCGGCATCTAGGGTTTTGGAGGCATAGGAAATGACATGTGGTGCTCCATCTACCCTCTGTGCTAAAACAGCTCCCACTGCAAAATTAGAAGCATCACACATTAATTCAAAAGGTAAGGTCAGTCAGGTGATGTAATAATAGAGCTGAGGTAAGAGCCTCCCTGAGTCTATGAAAAGCTTCTTTGCATTTTTCATCGAAGTGAAACTCAACATCCTTCTGCAGAAGTCGTGTCAAGGGCCGAGCAATCAAGCTGAAGTCTCTAATAAATCTGCGGTAAAATCCTGCATGTCCAAGAAAAGCTCGAATATCCCGTACGCATACGGGGTAAGATAAAGAAGAAATAACACTGATTTTAGCAGGATCTACCTCAATACCTTTCTGAGAGACTATGTGTCCAAGAACTATCCCATGCTCTACCATGAAGTGGCATTTCTCAAAATTCAAAACAAGGTTAGTCTCAATGCAACGATGTAAAACCCTAGACAAGTTATTCAAACATGAATCAAAAGACGTGCCATAAACTGAAAAATCATCCATAAATACCTCCATGCAGTCCTCTAGCAACTCACCGAATATACTCACCATGCATCTCTGAAAGGTACCGGGTGCGTTGCAGAGTCCGAAGGGCATACGTCTATAGGCAAATGTACCAAAGGGGCAAGTGAAGGTGGTCTTTTCCTGGTCCTCTGGATCTATGCAAATCTGAAAATAGCCTGAAAATCCGTCCAAGAAACAGTAGTGTGACTTCCCTGCCAGTCTCTCAAGCATCTGATCAATGAATGGTAGAGGGAAGTGATCTTTCCTTGTGACCTTGTTGAGTTTCCTGTAATCAATGCAGACTCTCCAGGAATTCTTAACTCTGGTGGGCACTAATTCATTACTTTCATCTGCCACCACGGTCACTCCAGATTTCTTAGGCACCACATGAATAGGGCTAACCCACTGACTGTCAGAAATAGGGTAAATAATACCTGCCTGTAGAAGTCTAGTCACCTCTTTCTTTACTACATCCAAAATAAGTGGGTTGAGCCTCCTTTGTGGTTGCCTCACAGGTTTGACATTTTCCTCTAAAAAGATCCTGTGCATGCAGATAGCTGGGCTGATACCTGGTATATCTGATAGTGTCCACCCAATTGCCTTTTTGTAGTGCCTCAGGACTTGCAATAATTTCTCTTCTTGTTCTGACTCCAAATGCTGTGCAATAATAACAGGAAAAGTCTGCTCCTCTCCTAGGTATGCATACTTTAAGTGACCTGGTAATGGCTTCAATTCACTCTGGTCCTCTTCAGTAGAAATAAGTGGTCCCTGGGGCTTAGTGCAATCCCCTACACTCTGAATATCAGTAAAAATAGGTGATCCTTGGGGCTCTGTGCAATCCCCTACACCTAGAAAAATGTCACCAGCTGGAAGTGTGTCTGAAATGTCTTCTGTAAAATCCTCAGTATCAGCAGTCAATACTCTCTCAGCCTCCTCTGAATCTGTAGCTCCTCCAGAAAAATCCTCCAGAAATCCCTCAGTCTCCAACTCAGTCTGCGCTAGCTCCTCTAGAATGTCCATGCTCATGATAGAGTGGTCCTCTCTTGGATGCTTCATAGTATCAAAAAGGCTGAACTGTACCACCGTATCTCCTATCTCCATAGAAAGTGTCCCGGCATATACATCAATCTTCGTTCTGGCCGTCTTCAGAAAAGGCCTGCCTAAAATAAGTGGAGAACGGTGTGCCAAGTAATCTCTCTCCATATCTAAAATATAGAAATCAGCAGGAAATATCAGCTCCTTTACCTTCACCAAGACATCTTCAATCATACCTGCTGGGTGAGTCTGACTCCTATCTGCTAGCTGTATCACCACCCCAGTGGGCTGTAAAGGGCCTATGCCAAGCATCTGAAAAACTGACCTGGGCATCACATTTATAGAAGCTCTTAGATCTAACATAGCGTCCTGGAATATGGTGCTCCCTATCTCACAAGAAACAGTGAATACCCCTGGGTCTTCATACTTCTGAGGAATAGTGTGGATAAGTGCTGAGATGTTCTTCCCAAAGCTGACCAATTCATTTTCCTTGAGTCTCTTTTTATGAACACAAAGATCCTTCAAAAACTTAGCATATTTGGGAATCTGCTTGATCATGGTCAACAAAGGTACATTGATCTCCACCTTGCTAAATAGCTCCACTAACTCATTGAATTCCTTGGCTTTCTCTTCCTCCATTTGCTTTTTGGCATGTGTTCTCTGCTGTGGAAAGGGTAAAGGTACCCTAAATTCATCAGTTTTGGCCGGAGGTAAAGAGGTAGATGCTGAATTCTGCTGTGCTGTCCCCTGCGAAGTGGCTGCTGTAAAATCGGCCTCGGCACTGTTTTCTTCTCCGTTTGCCACCAAATTTGGAGGGTTGCTTGAGGATTGAGTTGGGAACAGGCTAGGGTCAGAATCAGCCGAATTTGAACTCATTTTAGTGTGGTTTTGGGCCGGAATTGGAGAAGCTGTCCGGTTTCCTGAAAATTCTGCTCTTGGACTCTTCGAGATGTTGTAACCTTCCCACTTCTCAAAGTTATAGCACTTACATTCCCCTTGGGATTAGGAACAGTTTGGGAAGGAAGTTGATTTGATCCTTGAGCTTGATTTTGGTTAATTCCACTCGCTAATTGCCCTATTTGCCTCTCAACGTTTTGTTGCCAAGCTTGTTGTTGTTGCATCATTTGTTGAAACATATCCTCAACCTTCTGTTGGGGCACATTTCCTGCACTGAAATTCCCATAACCTCCTTGGTTAGCAAAGCTCCTTGATTGACCTTGAAAGGATGAATTAGTTGGCTGAAATGGAGGAGTTGAATTCTGTTGAAAACCCTGCTGTTGGGGCTGATGAGAGGGCTGATTGCTTTGTTGATAGGGTTGATTAAATGGCTGATTAGAGGGCTGATATGCTGGGAAATTTTGCTGAGAGGTGTACCCTTGAAAACTCTGATTTGGAGCTTGAAAATTAGGTGGCGAGGGCTGAAAATTTTGACCTTGAAACCCTTGGTTGTAGGGCTGAAAATTCTGAATCATGGGCTGTGATGGCTAGAAATTTTGCTGATTTGGAGCTTGGAAAGCTGGGAATGATTGAAAGCCTTGCTGCCCTTGATAAGGTTGCTGGAATTGAGGTTCAAATGCTTGGAATTGTTGCTGAAAATGATGAGAATTAAGCTGAAATTGAGGCTGAAAACTCGGATTTGATGGCTGAAATTGTTGCTGATTGTTCTGAGGTTGCTGTGACTGCTGTAGGTTCGGTTGATGCTGCTGTGAAAATTGATTTTGAGGCTCTTGTTGGCAGAAAGCATTCCCATATCTCAAATTAGGATGATTCCTCCAACCGGGGTTATAAGTGGAGGAATAAGGATTGTTTCTTGCTTGGAATTGTCCTCTCACTAAAGCCGCTACTGTCTCGTCCTGTTGGAGGGTGGGGCATGAGTCTGAAGTGTGCTCTTGACTAGAACAAATGCCACACACACTTGTAATTTGAGTAGAGGGTGGAGGTACTGAAGGAGTTGAGCTTAGTCTTTCCACTTTCAAATCTATTTGCTTTAAAGCTGAGGTGAGCTCCATCAATGCATTCTTAACCTCCTTGTTATCAGTGGGAACTGCCTGAACTTCACCCACTCCTCTGGTGCTCAAGGCTCTGCCTCCAAATTGTTGGGAATTCTCAGCCATATTAGAAATTAACTCCCTAGCTTGCATTGGTGACTTGTTCACTAAGGCTCCTCCAGCTGCAGCATCTATCAGGACTCTATCCGTCTGCAGCAGTCCTTCATAAAAATATTGAATCAATAATTGCTCACTGATTTGATGCTAGGGGCAACTTGAACACAACTTGTTAAATCTTTCCCAATAATCATATAGTGTTTCACCCACCACTTGCTGAATCCCACAGATACTTTTTCTAATTATAGCTGTGCGGGAAGCTGGGAAATATTTCTCCAAAAATGCCTTTTTCATAGTTATCCAACTAGACACATGTCCTGTAGGCAAATAATAAAACCAGTCTTTGGCTGCTCCTGTCAAGGTGAAGGGAAAAGCTCTCAGCTTGATGTCTTCTTCAGAAATGCCCTGAGGCTTCATAGTAGAGCACACCGCATGGAATTCGTGCAAGTGTCTGTTTGGATCCTCCCCAGATAAACCCTGAAACTTTGGCAACAAATTGATAAGTCCAGATCTCAACTCAAAACTTTCCCCCAGCTCTGGATAAGCTATGCTGGAGTACTGAAATGCAGCATCTGGTGCTGCGAGCTCCTTCATGGTTCTCTGGTGGTCCGCCATGTCAATGCCTGAGTGAGTGCTGATAATCTGAATAGGAGGGATATCTGTAGTCTCAGAATGAATGACCTGGCTCCTCCTGACTCTTAAAGTCCTCTCAATCTCAGGATCGAAATCTTCTAATTCAGCACCTAGAGACCTGGTCATAAAAACAGAACAAATCGCAGTAAAAGTGGATAAAAAGATAAAACAAATAAAATCAAATCAAAAGATATGACAATAAGCACAGAAATAGTCAAGAATGATATGAAATAAGTGCAATAAGTGTACAAGCTAAAATCAAACAAGTCAACTAACAGTTCCCCGGCAACGGCGCCAAAAATTTGACGAGCCCAAACTATGTGTCACAAAAGTAGGCCTCAAATTTAGATGTAAATGAATAACTGGAAACCCTTTTACAATCAAAAATATGGAAATGTAATATAGGGGCCACAGGTCGTATTTTTCTCAGGGATAGTTGTCTAGTTTGATTCAAACTTGTGTTTATGTATCGTTTTTGTTTTGGGTTTCGAAATAAGTGAATGGATTTTGGTTTGTAATTGAAAATGAAATGGCAGATGGAAAATACCTTGATTAAATGAACTTGAGTAAGAAAATTGCCACCAAAAAGCTCAAATAGTGAAAACCTAAATAAGCACTAACAACGAATTTTTCATGGAAATCATTTTCTGATTTGAACACAAGGAAAAATGCTATGCAATGAGGTAAACACAGCTATGGAATTTCGAAAACAAACTAGATTAACACAAGGAGATACATGCAAAATTCAGAAATTAAACTAGTAGCAATCAAAAGCTTGGCAAGCTGACCGAATAAAATTGAAAGGCAAACTATCTCTAAGAACTTAGCAGGAAATGATAAAGAAACAGCTCACTTAGACACCAACAAAAGCAAGGAAAAGAATGCAGAAATAAAAGCCAATGCAGTTTTGAAAACAAACTTTCGAAATATGATGCTAGCTAAGCTAATAACATGGATTGAATTGCAAAAATCAAAACCAAGTTATAGGTTAACAAAGCAAACACATACTGGACTCGAAGGCTGAAATTAATGATGAAAACTAGAGACAATTTGGCACACAAACAGCCTTAGCAAATTCAGAATTCTGCCGAAAATTCAAATTCAAAATGGCACGCAAGCTTGTATTTGGCACGCAAGAATTAACATTGCAAACTAACTGAAATTTAATTCAATCTATCACTAAACAACTTCCTATATTACTCTACTTGCAGAATTAAATCTAACTTACAGCTAAGAACTTAGAAATCTGAATAACAGTAACTAATAAGGGAATGAAAAACAGAGCAGATGCGGCAGAATTTAAAACTGTAACTAAACAATGAAAATTTATGCTCTAAACTACTCCTCGATTCTTCACGAGCTCAGGATCTTCTTGGTTGTCAATCAAGAGCCGGCTTCGAACCCCTAGGCTCGGCAAACCAGTGGAAAAACAGCTTCAACCATCGATTCTGCTCAAACTGCTTCAGCTGGGAGAATTCCAATCCAAATGCTTCGATCTTCGTTTGTGGAGCTGCGATGGTGATTTGGGAACAACCTGAGGTCACTTGAGAACCCCTACAAATGCCTCAGATCATCGGAAATGGACTGAGGCGAAGATCGCAGTGCTCGGACCACAGAGATTGCGAAACCCTCAACAAGCTCTGTCCGGATGAAATTTGAGCTGAAATCTTGGTTGATGCTGCCTTCCAAAGATTCAGATGATGAAATTCGGTTGGAAACGAGGTGGTCGCGCCTTAGATTGAAGAAAACTTGAAGAAAATTGGATGAAAAACGAAGAACTTGCGAAGACGGCGTAGACGCGACAAGGAGAAGGCTTCGGGAATTTTTCCTTAAGTATATAACAATGGACGGTCCAGATTGATCCACTTCAATCCAACGGCAGATCTTGCTCTGATTTGAGCCAAACTTTTATGATGATGATCTGGGGTCAGGATCTGCCTTGTCGTAGCTCGGATCCTCCAGATGTGCAACGGATGGTCCAGATCAACTCTATCTGTGATTGGACGCTCTAGAGCCCTCCTTGCTTGATCCAACGGTTGATTGAGCTCTGATTGGGATGAAACCTTCAGATCTTGATCATAGAGCTTGATCAACCCTAACCCTAGCTCGGATTGCTTCAGATCGTCCCGGATGGCTCAGATCTAGCCGCTCTTGAATCGGACGGCCCGGATTAATTGTAGGCTTGATAATCCGATCTGGTTCACATCCGACTCAAGTCTGACCCAATATGCCCTAGGTCCAGGAACCTTTCATGCCTACAAAAATAAATCAAGAATTTAGTGGCCAATTAACTCAAATATGTGTAATTTTGTATTTAAGTCCAAAATATGAATAAATTCTAAAACCTAGGCAATTTCACAATTTTGGCAATAAAAACATAGATCAAACAGGGATTTAAGCAACTCAAATGATCAATAAAATGGAATCTATCACCCTCCAAGTTAGGAATTTTCCACACCTAACCCTCCATGTTAGGACTTTTCACGGGCTTTTTAAATCTTCTCCCAAGCTCCCCCTACATTGGACTTACAAAGGCTTTTTAAGAACCTCTCCAAGGTTCCCCTTACGCCAAGAATGGAGCAATCATGCTCCCCCTTAATCTTAGCTCCCTCTAAACCTAGGGTTTCTAGCAAAGATGTGTTTGATTTCCCACTTAAACCCAACACTTCTCCCCGTTTGCCATACATAAAAAAACCCCAATAATATCTCAATTATTGGTTCTTTTAATCCCTAATGATCATAAACAACGTGTACTAGACCCCTATACACTTGTTTTTCATCATTCGGACACAAGTCAGTTGCTGGATACCCACACCAGCCCTGACTAGTCGACTGCCCCCCAGGGCAGTCGACTGATACTCTGATTTATCAGTTTTTTGGCCAATTTCATAATTGCGCCAGAAATTTCACAAATCTCCAAAAATTTTTAAATTTCATGGAGAACTTTGTGGTACCCATACCTACTTAGGAAAAATACATTCCACAATGTATCTATCACAATTCTCAAGTTGGATACAAAACCCAAAAATTTCCTATGAAAATTAAGGCAAACAAGGGCAACCTCCCCTTTAACCTATGCCTTCTCCCAATTTTCATTTTCCAAGGTTATGTTCTACCCAACTTAACACCATACACTCAAATTAAGTTCTACTCAACCTAACTTCCAAGTTCTTCCCCCTTTGACACTATCAAAGAATTACCCCCAAGCAACCTTTCTCTTAGTGCCAAAAAGAACTCAACAAAACCCGGAAAACTCTAAAGGTTTGCAAGCACATTTGCTAGGATATACCCTATCCTAGACAGATATGGTTTCATGAAGATTTTCAAATGTGCTTGACTTTTGATACATATCTAATTTCCTTCAAAGTTTGACATTTCGTATCAACTTTCAAATCTATCCATGATTCCTTGTGTTTGCCAACTTTAACCATTATCAATTTACACAAGGAATTGTCCTCAATTTTCTCCCTTTTTATTTCTTAATCCTAGACTCATATGGGCTTCTCAATTTTTCTTGAATTCATCAAAATCTTCAATATCATCCAATGAACTTTAAGCACTCATTAATCCTTATAATATCAACCCATGACATAGAATCTCATAAGGCAATATGACCCTTTCTTATGTGTCTAATTTTGTAATTTCTTATCAACTAATAGGCCCTTTTTTGCATACTTTCACTGATCAGTTGACTGCCCATATGGCAGTCGATTGCCAAAACGAACAGAGAGTTTCTGGGCTGAGACCAGTCGACTGCCCCCAGGGCAGTCGGCTGATACCTGAATTTCAGGTTTTTCAGTCCAATTTCAGTAATACCTAAATAATTCTACAAATCTCCAAAAAATCTAAAATTTTGTGGGGAGATTTGTGAAGCCTATATCTACTTGAGAAAAATATGTTTCCACATAAATGCACTCCAAATCTCAAGATTGGCATGAAACTCAACTTCTCCTAAAGTGCATCATTTCAACTTCTCCCAAAAGTCCCAATTGTGGTTTCTCCTCAATGTTTCTTCTTATACTTGATCATAACTCATTTCTATCACTGACATATATGGTGTTCACTCATTAAACCTTAATTTTATCAAATATAACCGTATTTTCACCTTTTTCTCCCTAAATTTCATTTTAATGTGCCAAAACCTAGGATTAAGACTTACCCAAGTCTTCCAACCCTTTTTGGCACATTTCACCTAATTTCCTAGGAGAGAACCTCTTGAGATCCATTTACCATGGATCCCAAAGGTTCCTAGAGATCCCCCTTAAGCTCTTAGCCTTAGCCACCTTCCTAGGTGACTCAACCCATACTAGACCACACCGACGAGAAAACCCGGGCGTCCGTTGTAGCAGGCGGGGCTTCTAACCGCCCCTGATAAATAGGAGTACCATCAATCGCAGCCTGCATATGGTGAAGCTGGGGAGGAGCACCTTTGTGCTGAATATACTGCTGCTGAGGTGCCTTAGCGGCAGTAGGACACTCTCTGGCAAAGTGTCCTTCCTTCCCGCAAGTATAACATCTCTTGGCACCCCATAAGCATGCCCCGAGGTGCATCTTCCCACAGGTGGCACAAGGAGGGTGCTTAGGCTTCTTGCCTTTCGAATCACCAGTAGACTTGTTCCATGGCTTTCTTTTCCCATTGTGGTTCTTCTTCCAGTGGGGGTTGGTGTTCTGAGTCCTTTGATTTCCTGACTGACTCTGATTCTGTGTACTGACTGGGGCCTGCTTCTGCTGGCTGATATTCTTCAGATAGTGCTCAGCATTCAGGGCACCGCTGACTAGCTCTTCTGCAGTCTGTGGCCTATGAACGCCACCGGCTACACTCAGAGCAATGTCAGGCCTAAGCATTCTCAGCATTAATCTGACCCTTTCCCTTTCAGTACTGACCAGCTCAGGACACAATCGTGCCAGTCGGTTAAATTTCTGGACGGCCTCGTTAACAGAGAGATTCCCCTGTCGAAATTCGGTGAACTCATCAAAATGCCTGTTGGTCACCCTCATATGGAAGAACTCCTCCAGAAATTCAGACTCGAAATCCTTCCATTTCATTTGATCCACCGATCTTCTGGCCTTCACCCGTTCCCACCACATCCGAGCATCGCCGGAGAGGCAGAACGAGACACACTTGACCTTCTCATGTTCCGGCCAGTCAAGGAGTTCCACGGTGCTTTCCACTGTTTTGAGCCAGGACTGGGCGTCCCACGGCTCGCAGATGCCGGAGAACTTATCCGGCTTCAGTCGTTGCCACTGTATTAAATAGGCCTCTTGTCGGACTGCTCTGGCCATAGTGTCCGAAGGCGCCTGTGCAGCCGGAGGTTCAGTGGTTATGGCGTCCTGACTTCCCGCAGGGGTGGCAGTATTAGTCTGCTGGGTCATCAGAGTGTTTATCATCTGCTGCTGCTCAGTGACCTGGCGCTGCAGCTCAGTGATCACCTGCATCAGGTCAGGTGGGGGTGCTGTCTCGTTACCCCTAGTACTACGCCTTCTAGCCATATCTATCATATAGACAGTAAATGACTACATAAGCCATAATTCTACCTTCACTTGTTATGCAAGTATTACTCATCTTCATATCATGCAAGCATAAATCATCTCATATAGTAGCACTGTACATGAATTAATATAAGCGAGTTAGGATTTCTTACTTGGAAGCGGCAGGAGGAAGCTTGATGTGTGTGTGGTGGAGGGGAAATCTGCTCTGATACCAACTTGTAACGCCCGACCTTATATCTACCCTAAAGGTGGGGTTACGAGTCCATACATTCATATCATTTATCATCTTGTTAAACATGTATATCCAAACAAAACAGTTACAATAAAAGAAGTGTAGTGAGCATGCTTATTGAAGACTAATTTACCAAGCAAGGTTTTTTTCATTTCTTGTATATCTACATGCATTTACAACCTAATAGGAAGATCATTTAACACACTATAGCATGGAATCTCAAGTAAGAATATAGCAAGAGTTATCTAGTCTTAGATACATGCAAAAGAAGCATTCATAAGAAACAGAAAATAGTAATTATCTGGCATTTTACTTAGCATGCATACTACAAAGTTTAGACATTAATGATAGTGTTATCTAGCATGACATAGGTTCCATATCTCTAACTTAATCACAGTAGAGTAGTCATGATCATCATACATTTAGAGTATAGCAATACAATTTCAATCTTTCATTGGAAGCAGTTTAGATTCTAGACAAAAACAAGGTAGATAGAATCTTTCGTTCTTTCCCGAGCCATCACCACACACATCCTCTAGCCTTCCCTCTGCCACTTCCTTTAGTTCGAGTATTTCTTACCGCTATCTGCAGCATAAGAAAACAACATGAACTAGTAAGCAAAACATGCTTAGTAAGAATCCAGGCCTACTCGCAAAACCATATCGATACATCATATCATGTACTCAGTAATCAAGATAGAACAAGATTATAAGCATCATAAGCATTTCATCAAAGCATCATAAACATCACATCAAATATCTCTAAGTACTTTACAGAACAAGATTATCTCATAATGAGAAATAATATGTTTTTCAAAAGGTTCCATATAGGTAAGTACTTAAAAATACAATATCTCCCAGGGCCCAGTTGTAGTACCACATCATGCGCGTTCCCTAATAAATTGGGGTAGCGAGCCACCAATCTAATTAGAGCAGGACCCTTCCGTCCTACCAATGCCATGACCTTCAGTTAACATGCACATTGGATTTGTTTAACGACCCCCTTCCGAGTCGGGTACACAACTTTCAAAGTAAAGTAATTTATCATGCAATTACTCATATATGTATATGCCTAAAGGTACTCTTAATCACTTCTCAAAGGGACACACCACACATTCGGGTGCTCTTGATCCCCTAGGGACACACCACACATTCGGGTGCTCTTGATCCCAGTTTCAATAGAGTATCCTTTTTTTTAAGCATATCATCAACCACATCTCAACCACATCATGCTCATATCATAAGAGTGCCCCATGGGCTATAAGGCATGCTTTTATACCTAACAAGATAGGTCACATAATTTATACACACCTCATATAAGTGTAGCATGTTTCATGGTTTCATTAAGGACTTCCCAACCCTAGAACCAGGGTTGGCCGAAACTCACAAGTAAAGGAGTTTGGTTTTCCAATCAAGCATTCATTCAAGCATTCTTACAAACACCTCAAGTACATTTCATGTTAACAATTTAAACATGGTTTAAACCTCAAAGTGGGGTTAGCATCCACTAACCCTAATTTACAAGGGTTTGGCCGAAACCTTGTAGGGTACCAAACCCTAATTTTGTCCTTCCAAAAATTTGGAAACATCACATATGAGTATACCCTAAGTCTTAAGGGTTATTTTCATGTATTGAAAAGTTGCCACACCCCTCCTTTAGGAAGGGGCCGAAAGTCTTATAAGGACAAACCTAGGTTTTGTTCTTGACACCATGAAGAAAAATCCATCTACATGTATACCCTAGGTTTCTAGGGATCTCCTCATGCAATAAAAAGTAACCAAGACCCACGAATGGGTGGTGGCCGAAAGTCTTATAAGGGAGGAACTCCCATTTTTCCAAAACAAGGACACAAGGAAACCATGCATAAACCATTATACTGCAGGCGAGAGGATACTTACATCCTAGCGCTGGAATTTCGCCTTCTCTTAAATCGTAGGGTACCCTACACTTGGAGGGTATGTGAAAACCCTTTTCTTCCAAATTTTCTTCTAGGTTCCTTGGTCTTGGTAGAGAGCAATGACACTTGGACTCTCCCTCTTGCAATTACCCTAGGGTTAGAACCCTAGGATGATGTTTTCGAAAATGGAAAAAAAGAAGAGGATGAAGGTGGTTTCGGTGGAGAAGGAAGAAGAAGAAGAGAAGAAGTTATTCCAACTTCCCTTATTTATACTTTTCTCATGAAAAGACATGTCTCTTCACTTCCCTAGCTTTTAACAAGCATGTTCCCTTTTCCTTCTACATGAAATATTGCTTGGTTCATTGGTTATGACATGGTGAGTGCAACTAGGAGGTTCAAGGTTCAATCCTTGCTTCCTCCTTTCTAGCTCTTCTTTTTATCACAATTTGCACTAACCCATATCAAAGCCCATTAAGCCAAGCCCATCATGAAATTTCATAATATTAATAATATTTCATGAATCTAATATTTCATGATAATATTTCATGATAATAATATTTCATGATAATATTTCATGATAATAATATTTCATGCATATACTATTTCATGATAATATTTCATGATAATAAAATTTCATGAATATAATATTTCATGCTAATATTTCATGATAATAATATTTCATGAATATAATATTTCATGCTAATATTTCATGATAATAATATTTCATGAATATAATATCTCATGCTAATATTTCATGATAATAATATTTCATGAATATAATATTTCATGTATTCATGACATTTCATAGCATGTGATTGCATGAAATTTATATCATTTCATTATAACCATTTTCATACATTGTCATGATTTTACATTGACAAATTTGGGGTGTTACACTTATAGTTCCTCCATGATATGAGCTTCTTTTCTTTCTCTCCTCCTCCCATCTTCTTAGATGCTCCATTTTCTTTAGTTCACTTTTTCTAGGGCACTTGGTGTAGTAGTGCCCTAGCTCTCCACATGTGAAGCATCGGATTTTCTTTTTCTTTTCTTGGGCTCCTCCAATCCTACAACCCACGTTAGATTTAAAAGAATTTGACATTGATTTAGATTTTACCTCCTTTTTACCTAGTGGGCACTTGTCCTTGTAGTGCCCCTTTTCATTACACCCAATGCATGTGATATGGCCCTTGGTCTTAGCTTTGGTGGAGGTGGAGGCTAGATTGACTTCTTCTTCAACCTTGGATGAAGTGGATGCTTCCTCTTGATCCGGTATAGATGAGGGTCTCTCCTCCCCCTCAATTCTTGAAATTAATACTGCTTCTTGTTCCTCTCTTGATGAGGTGGATGACCTCTCACTTTCTTCTTCCATTTCACTTGACGAGATGATCAATTCTTCTTCTTCTTTATCTTCTTGAACCATTGAACTCATCTCTTTGGGCTCTTGAGTTTGTGTAGGAGTCTCATGATATCTTTTCAACTTATCCCATAATTCATATGCATTTTCATATTTACCTACAACACTCAAAACATTGTTAGGCAAAAGATTTACTAAGATTCTAATTACCTTTTCATTTGCTTTTGCTTGATCTTGTTGTTCTTGATTCCAATATCTAGGCCTAAGTCTCTTGCCGTGCTTATCCTTTGGAATCTCAAAAGGGTCTTCAAGCGCAATTCTACATGCCCACTCCATTCTGAACCAAGTCACGATCCTTGCCTTCCAAAAGTTAAAGTCTTCATGATCGTAGGGTGGTGGAGTGTAGATGTCATCCCCAAATTTGTCTTCCATTGTCCTTCCCTCTAGCTTTTGCTCTTCTTGGCGGTTATTCCAATCACGAGCGGTCCTTCACTCTGATACCAATTGTTGGATTGATTCTGTATGCTAGAGGGGGGTGGGGTGAATAGCGTTTCTTCGATTCTTTTCACCTACGTTGTTAGTTGCGTAGCCGAAATACAAACAAAATAAAACTAACAACAAAGGCAATGCTAACAAACCAGATTTACTTGGTATCCACCCCAGATGGGTGACTAATCCAAGAATCCGTCGGTGGATCACTCCCCGGATAACCTCCGGCTAGCCTTTGTCGCTCCTTGTGGGTGGAGAAACCTCGCCACAGTACTTCGACAATATCCGACCACACCAGGCTACTAACAAGCTTTGACCAAGCAAGTTTCGCCAAGAGCCTCAGCCCTAACTGAGTTCTCTTTAAATAGAACTCGGACTGGAAACCCTCGCTGGCAGTCGACTGTTCCCAGGGCAGTCGACTACCCTCACTTAAATTTGACCGTTGACATCCCCAACGTTCGAATCTACACCAGTCGACTGCTCCTAGAGCAGTCGACTGGTCCAGGGGCAAATCCATTCTATGAGTTTTGGCAGTCGACTGGACAACCCCCAGTCGACTGCCCAGCTTACAATAGCACTCCTACTCACTTTCACGACTCTCCTCCATGTGTGCCTTCAAGTCCACTCCTTTGGCTTTCCCCTTGAAGTCCTCTTCCACTGGCTATCGTCCCTCAGATGCGCACGCAAGTCCTCGACTTGCCTCCATGCCACCCTTCACGTGTGCCCTTGAAGTCCACTTCCCGGCTTGCCCTTGGAGCCCTCCTCCCTCGGCTCTTGTTCCTTCATGACTTGCTGACTCTTCACCAGCAGCCTTGACTATTGCCTTCGTGCCCTTTTCATCTTCGGCCCTCGTCCCTCGGATGCACACAAGCCTCCAGCTTGTCTCTATGTCATCCTTCACATATGCCTCGAAGTCTGCACCCCTCGGCTCATCATCCCTACTATACCATGTTGGTGTAGGAAGCACCATATCGAACATTGTTTTGATATTGACAAAGGATTCAAAGTTAAGTTTATTTGTGATCTAATAAAGTTACTTGAGTGTGCAGAAAGAAGTCCTAGCGAAGGGCTGCTAGGCACCTGGCGAAGGACTGCCAGGAAACAAAGTCCTAGCGAAGGGCTGCTAGGCACCTGGCGAAGGACTGTCAGGAAACAAAGACCTGGCGAAGGATTGCTAGACACCTAGCGAAGGACTGCTAGGCATCGGAACCCTAAGACCCAGCGAAGGGCTGCTGGGCACCTAGCGAAGGGTTGCTAGGAGTCAAAGACCTAGCGAAGGACTGCTTGGCACCAGGCGAAAGATTGCTTGGAACTGAAGACCTGGCGAAGGACTGCTAGGCACCAGGCGAAGGACTGCTTGGAAGTGAAGACCTGGTGAAGGATTGCTGGGCACCAGGCGAAGGACAGCCTGGTACTGAAGACCTGGCAAAGGAAAGCTGGGCACCTGGCGAAGGACTGCTGGGCCAAAGTCCAACCGGAGGAGCCGGTTGGCAACAGGTAAATTCTCCTGAGAGAAGTAGGTGAGGACGCGTTCCCCGTCGAGGGAATAGTAGGCGTCGGTTTGACCTAGGGTTCCATTTTGGAGACCCAAAGTCAGAACCAAGATAGCTAAGGTTGTATAAACCTAATACTTGATTGCTTTGTGTTGTTTTGGACTAACCCTGGGTGCAGGACCGAAGGAATGAGTTTCTGTAGCTCAGAACGCCTCAAAGGAGAGAGGCAACAGCTGAGTAGGGCGCCCCCAGTGTCCCGGGCGCCCCCAAGGTCAAGGCAAAACAAGTTAAGTAAAAAAAACGCTTCGGAAGCTCACTGGGGGGGGGGTGCCCCCATGCTACCGGGCGCCCCCGTGCTCCCGGGCGCCCCGGGCTTAAGCCAACGAAGCGGATAAAGATCATCCAGCCGAGAAGCCCGCTGAAAGAGTCAACCAGGGCGCCCCCTGCGTCCCGGGCGCCCCCAATCAAACCTCAGCCCGATCCTTGAGGGATAAAGGCTGACCGAGACTATTGCGGATCGAAGGCCACGTAGAGGGCGCCCCCAACGTCAAGGGTGCCCCCAGGACTGCTATAAATAGCCCTCGACCCCCAAGGTTTCAAGACACTTCTTTCCAATGCCACTACGCTCTTCGACTCAAGCGCTCTGCTCCGGAAACCTTCCATCTCGAAAGTGAAGCGCCGCCGACGACCCTCTGCTCAGAAGTACAATCTACACGGGCGTCGGTAACGAAAGAGCTTAAGTTTTAATTTACTGCACTACAACTGTAATCTTTATGTAAACCTTTTTGCGCACATATAGAATTGCCCCCAGTAAACGGTCAACGACCGTGGGCCTTGGAGTAGGAGCCAACCGCGACTCCGAACCAAGTAAATCGTGGTATTTGCATTTGGTTTTCGTGTTAATTTTTCGCTGTGCATACTCTCCCTAAATCCGAAACGATTTACGATATTCACCCCCCTCTATCGTATTCTCTCGATCCAACATACCAAGGTCCCTCGGGTGCACACAAGCCTCCAGCTTGTCACCATGCACCCCTTCACCATACCGAAGCCGTTCAGCCAAGTCAATATGTGTAAACCTGCACAACCAGCACACTCAACATACACATATTAGAACACAAGGGAAACCTAATTTAAACCCTTTGCCCAAACATCAAAACATATGGTCACTCCGGACCACAGATTGCCTCAACAGATACGACCTTCGAGATGTATCACATGACAAGCGCAACTATCCAATTTTGCAGCAAGGGTATGTGTCGAAAAATTATATATTTATATTATAAATTTAATTTTGAAAAAATTAGGTTATTAAATTTTGTAAATATGAGGATGTGTTGGTTTTCAAATCAATTATAGATAATCAAAATATGACAAGCGATGCCAACATATATGAAGAAGATTTGCTATATATAGCTGATATTATCAATTTTTTATATTAAAATATAGTGGTTGATTAAGAAATTGAAGTAAATAATTGCATGTATTCTTGCAGGTTCTAACAACATGGATTAGGAGGAAATAAGGTTTAGCATATTTCTTGTATCTGTATTCTTCAATTTGATATTACAACTGTTGGTGTCGGATGCACCAGATCGAACTTGGGTTTTGATAATGGTAAAGGGTTCATAAGTTAACGTTATATTGTGATCTAATGAATCTGTTAAGTGTGCAGGAAAAGTCCTAGGTAAGCTAGGCACGAAGTCCTGGTTCGTGGAATTAGGCAATAAGTCCTGGCCGAGGGTTGGGCACCGAAGACCTGACCGAGGGTTGGGCAATAAGTCCTGGTCGTGGACTGGGCACGAAGACCTGACCGAGAGTTGGGCAATAAGTCCTGGTTGTCGACTGGGTACCGAAGACCTGACCGAGGGTTGGGCAATAAGTCCTGGTCATGGACTGGGCACCGAAGTCCTGATCCGGATGATCGGGCAAAAGTCCAACCGGAGGAGCCAGTTGGCAAAAGGTAAATTCTTCTGAGAGGAGTAGGCGAGAACGCGCTCCCTGGAAAAGGGAACATTAGGCGTCGTTCGACCTAGGGTTCCATTTGGGAAGCCCAAAGTCAGAACCAAGATAGCGCAGGCTGTTATTTGTACTTAATCTATCTATTACAATTTCTTTGGAACTAACCCTGGTTGCAGGAACAAAGGAAGGAGTTTTCTGCATCTCAGGCGCCTGAGAGGACTTAGGCACCCAAGAATACAGGCACTTGTATTGATACAAGCGCCCCAGATGGGTGATTCCAACAGTCTGCGAAGCTGAGCCTCCACGTCAACAAGGGAGGCACCCGTGAGCATATAGGCGCCCCAGACGTCCCAGGCGCCCTGGATAAAGGGATATACATTGGCCAAGTCCGCGGATGAGGACGCGCGCAGATAGGCACACGTGTTAGGTGCCCTACATCAACAGGGGCGCCTTGGACGTCTATATAAAAAGGGGTTCACCCCTTGCTTCCAGACAACAATTCTTTCAACGTAAACACTCAGCGCTCAGTTCTATTTTCTACGTGCTCAAGTTCCAAGCGCCAACAATGCTCCAGATCGATGACCTGCTGCTCCGATTTTCACTCTCTTTTCCGGTCAATGGTATAATTTTTTTTAAGTGCTTAACTTTAATTCTGTATTCGTGCTTCAACCTTAGTAACATTCTTCGAAATATAGAATTGCCCAATGTAAACGATCAAGGACCGTGAGCCTTTTAGCCGATCTAGACTCCGAACCAAGTAAAAGAAATTGTGTTAGCATTGATTTAATTTTCCGCTGCATAATACTTTTTTAATATCCAAAATTTTTATCGATATTCACCCTCTCCCTTCTATCGATTGTAAACGATCCCACAAGTGGTATTAGAGCGGGTGGCTCAAATCTGGTGCAACCACCGATTGAGCAATTTTTTTGGATTTCTTGTTAAAATAGTTTTTCTCGTTCGTAATTTTTCGTTTATCGAGGTTGGTGCAACACCACTCGATTCTCATTATTATTTTTACTACCGCACTACTAATCCAAGATTTAGTTTTGGAACAAAGTCTCTTTTTCTGTGTAATTTTACAGATTAAACTCCATGGCCATGCAAGAAGGTTATAGCACCGCCAGACCACCACTCTTCTCAGGAGAAGACTTCTCCTATTGGAAGAGTAGGATGGAGGTCCACCTGAAAACTCAGATGGACAAGTGGATAATCATCCAGTCCGGACTGGAGATCCCGAAGAATGCACAAGGTGAGGTGCCAGGATACATAGAGTGGGATGGACCACTCAAGAAGAAAATTGAAGCAGATGCAAAGGCCACGCAAACACTACAATGTGGCTTAACCAAGGAAGAGCTCAACCGCGTCGGACCCTTCAGCAGTGCAAAGGAGATTTGGAACAAATTGATCGAACTACACGACGGTTTGTCAGATACGCGGATTAGTAAAAGAGATTTGCTACTCAACAAGCTCTACACCATCAAGATGCACGATGGGGAAACAGTAGCACAACTCCACGCAAGGATCCAGGAGCTGATGAATTGGCTACATACAATAGGTCATAAGGTAGAAAACTGTGACCTAGTAAGGTACACTCTGAACTCGTTCCCAAGGAACTCACTATGGGCATCTATGGTAGATGCCTACAAGGTTTCTAGGAACCTCTTTGAAATTAAGCTTGATGAATTATTTTTAGAATTTGGAATTACATGAACAAACTAATACTGTACTGGTCGAGAAAAGTATAACTTTTGTTGCAAGTAAGACTCCAGGAAAATCACAAAAGAAGAAGCAACAATCAATACCTGAGTCCGACTCAGATTCGAAGTCTGACGACGATGGAGTAGATCATCCAAAACTGGTCCGGATGGCTCGTAACTACTACAAGGTGCTAAAGAATCAAACGAACAAAAAGAAGACGACTCAGAAGAAGAATGATCTAGCTGAACCCTCAATGAGTCAGAAAACTAAAGGCAACGTAACCTATTACGAGTGCAACAAGTGTTAGATGTGTATACTGAAAGACTTGCTTCTTTAATATATATGAACATCTTCATTTTGAAAGAGAATCACAACAACACTAGATGCTTGTTTATATTAGTATATGCATAAAAGTCCTTTACTTTGCATTGTAGATAACATGGTGTGTGGTAACACATGAAGATCATGTTATCAGTCCCTTGCTTAGTATAAGTAGAGGCTCATAGCCAAGATGGAATTGGACAAACCATCGGGATGGTTGTAGTGTAATTAGGTGTGGTTGGTATTGACCATAGAATTACACTAGTGTACTTTGTGTGCATTGAGCAGGACCAAAACCAGAGTTCATCTAATTTGTACTGACTTGATAATTGGATTGGATCTCAGATTTCATTATGGAGTACGATCCCTAAATCCCGATATAATAACGGACACATATGATTAATTATTATTTCTTTGATTTACCAATGGGCGAGATCTATTCTGTTAGATCGATAGGCCCGATATGTTGGGAAATAATATTAATTATATGGTGTGTCATTGATTATTGATGGAATCCGTGTCCTGGTGAGTCAGGATGATGATGCCCCTTGATGAGCTCAAAAGGTTCATCATGTTAAACCTTGCAGGTGGATTTGATCCAACATGATGATAAGGTTGAGTGGTACTAATCAAGGATCCAGAAGTTAATTAATTTAAATTGTCAGTAATTTAAATTAATTGACAGACATTCAATATCTTAAACACGGAGGGATGGAAGACTCATAATATGTGGAGTCCATATTAAAATATGGGGGTTGGTGAGGAAGTTCAATTAAGATCCTTTAGTGGAATGGATCTTAATTAAATGGATTGGTTTTAGATCCATTAGTGGGCCAAGATCAAACTCCTCCTCTTGGTCCCTACCTTAGCCCTATATATACCCATGGGATCAAGAAACCAAGGTTTAATCATCCAATTAATCAACCCAAGGCCTCTCTCCTCTCCTCTCTCTCTTCTCTCTCCTAGGGCATCCGGCCGGCGCAAGGAAGAGGAGACCTTCTCCTCTTCTTTTCTTCCTTCCACCACCACCACCACTCGGCCGAGGCTAGCATAGACAAGGAAGAGACCTCCTCTTCCTTTTGTGGTGCTCGGTGGTGAGTGAGGGGTGGCCGGCGGCCAGTGGGAGGTGGCGCAAGGGAAGGTTGCAGCGGCGCCGCAAGCTTGGAGGAGGTGGGACTTTCGGCCAAGTTTGGGTGGAAGAGAAGCTTAGTTCTCTTCCTCATCTTCTTCTTCACCTTCCTCCCTTGGACTTCCTTGTGGTCGGCGTGAGTTTGGTGGCTCACGATGGTTGGCGGCGCAAGGAATTAGGGAGGGTGGCCGGCGGTTCCAAACCCTAGGGTTAGGGTTTGTGTTGGCGTGAAGAGGAGGTTCTTTGGTGGACTTGGTGATCTCGGTTCTCGGTAGCTCATCGCCCACATGACGTCCGGGAGGGAGGGACATAAGGTAGAAGGCTACGAGGTAAAGGGAATGTATAATTCTCTCCCTTAGCTCCTTTTGTTCTTTTGGTGCCTTATTGTTTTGCTTCGTCATTTCATGTGTATTAGTTAATTATTTTGATTTTGTATCATAGCTAATAATTAATTAATTGGACCCTGACCATAAACACAAGAACCGGCGATCCACTCGTCGTCTCTTCCACGGTCATTCGGTTAGGAGAATAACAAGGCGTGATCTTTGTGATTGACCAAGTTATAATTCGTACAGAATGATACGATGATGAGATGGTCGTTGGGAGACGGGTCTGTATTCAGATTAATTTTTAATCCGTAGACATAGAGAGGTCTCTCAAGGATGACCAAGTCTTCGCTAGGGAAACCCGCCAAGCCATACCCAACAATTGGTATCAGAGTTGAGGTTTCCATTTTGTGTGTTTAGGATTGGTTAATTTTTGCATTTTCATACATTTTATTTTGCTAGATGATATGTGGATGTGCGTAGGCTAACTTTGTGTTGCAGGCACTGGATTCCAACTTATCATGGCCAAAGAATTGATATGTGTAAATGTTTGTGCAATGTGTTGTAAATTAATTAATCCTCGGGGTTGACGAGACTAGGTAGTATTTAATTTTGTAATTAAATACGACACATGTTTAGCCAAGCTCATTATTTTACTTTCGATCTAGTTTTCATGTACACTCCTTCGTGGAGTATAGGATCGATGATGTAAATAATTAGCTAGTCATTTCGGCTCGGAGATCCCTCAAGGTGGCTTGCGCATAAGGAAGGGAGGAGCGGACGAGATGACGACACGACTGGAGGCGCATTGGAGACCAAGGCCATGAGAAGTTGGAAAATCTAGGATTTTCAATTTTTCATTATGTTGGTTATGTGCATGTCGTGTGTGTGTGCTTGTTAAAATTCCTCAAACTAAATTACTAAGTGGGAGAAGCACCCTAAGGGTCCCGTGACCTCCATTACAATCTGATATGTGATGCGAACAAGCCCGCGCGTTGGCTCTGAGTGACTTCCTCCATAACAGATAGGCTGTTCTGCGGATCACAAGGTTAGAAAAGATTATAGGGAATTATTGGAGAGCGTGTGTACTTCCCCAACGGAAGGCACATAATCGTAAATAATTCTCTTAGTGTCGTGTAATGGTAAACACTTAGATACAAATATTAGTATCCTCCCTAATGGAGCCACTGCTAATAATTTGTAAGGCCGAAGTGAACCAACTATTAATCTTACTTGTCAAAAAGTTAGGTTGACAAGATAGTAAGATTGATAGGTAAAACCTTCTCTAATGAATGTAGAGTTCGTATACGTCCACACTAACGTGACATGCGAATTCTCGGTGTTTGAGGTGTTGGTTGATTTCGAAAATTTATTGTTTTGAGGAATCAATTTATTTTCGAATTCTAAAGTAGTGTAAGTTGTGATTCTTAGGATTTTCAAAATGGCCTTTAACCCACTATCGACCATACTTAAGGAGAACAAACTTACTGGACCCAATTACATTGACTGGAAAAGAAGCCTAGACATTGTCTTTACTGCTAAAAGTACAAATATGTGCTCTTTGAGGACTGTCCTGAAAGGCCTAGCGAGAACTCTAGTGAAGAGCAGAGGGAGCGCTTTAAGAAGTGGGTCAAGGCAGATGAGGTGGCGCTGTGCTATATTCTGGCATATATGTCGAATGTATTGCAACATCAACATCAGGTCATGCCCACTACTTATGCAATGATGCTAAACCCCAAGGAGCTCTTCGGGCACCAGGGTCGGGCCGCTAGGCAGGTTGCGATGAAGAATCTAATGACGACTACTATGGTCGAAGGGACACTCGTTAGGGATCATGTCCTGAAAATGATGTCTCACCTCAATGAGATTGAGGTACTGGGAGCACAAATCGACGGGGAAACCCAGCTCGATATTATACTCCAGTCTTGCCTAGGAGTTTTGAGCAGTTCCGGCTCAACTATAACATGAACAAGCATGAGTATATGTTGGGGGAACTGCTAGGAGAATTCCAGGCGGCAGAGGACCTCTTTCGTCAGAGCTCGCAGGCCTTGGTTACTCAAAAGATTTCTATTTCTGTGTCGAAAGGAAGGAAGAAGAAGAAACGAGGCGGGTTCAAGAAGGCAGCAGCAGCAGCAACAACAACAACAACATCGCAGGGACCTCGGACTGGCATGAAGAAGCCGAAAGGCAAGTGCTTCACGTGTAAGCAAACTAGACACTGGAAGGCGGACTACCCCCGTCATCAAAACAAAGGTATTTCCTCATGCTTTGTCGTTGAAACATGTTTAGCGGTGCTATCTACCAGTACCTGGTGTGTAGATACGGGGGTCACTGATCATGTCTGCAATACTATGCAGGGGTTCCAGGAAACTCGGCGGCTAGCTGATGGGGAAATCATGGTCTACATAGGCAATGCTACGGAGGTGGCAGCAGTTGCAGTGAGAGATTTTTATTTATCTTTTGAGAGGAATAAAGTATTGGTTTTGAGAGATTGCTTATATGTACCCTCATTTAGAAAGAATTTAATTTCAGTTTCTAAGTTAATAAAGGATGGATATTCTATTGCTTTTAATAACAGAGTTGTTACAAAAAGAAATAGAGAGATTATCTGTTCGGGTACGATGGTTAGCAATCTGTACACTCTAGAACCAAAGACTCCTACGATGCAAACAGAAGTTAATAGCTCATCATCTAACCTAAATAAGAGAAAGGAGTCTTCTAAGATGAATCAGACGTATCCTTGGCACCTTAGGCTTGGTCATATTAACCTTAGTAGGATTCAGAAGTTAATAGCCGATGGGCCCTTGGGTTCATTGGTGGTGGAAGACTTCTTAACCTGTAAGTCTTGCTTGGAAGGTAAGATGACCAAGAAGCCTTTCAAGGCTAAGGGGTATAGGGCCAAAGATGTGCTAGAATTGATTCATTCTGATTTGTGTGGTCCTATGTCTATCCATGCTAGAGGTGGCTTTGAATACTTCATCACTTTCATTGAGGATTATTCAAGGTATGGATACATTTACCTGATGTGCAACAAGTCTGAATGCTTTGATAAGTTCAAAGAGTTTAAGGCTGATGTGGAGAAGCGTCAAGGTAAAGGTATCAAGACACTACGATCAGATCGTGGAGGAGAGTACCTCTTTGGAGAGTTTAGGACCTACTTATCAGAAGCTGGGATTCAGTCCCAACTCACTTCACCCAGTACGCCCCAACAGAACGGTGTGGCAGAAAGAAGGAATAGGACTCTTATAGGGATGATTAGGTCAATGATGAGCTACTCTGACTTACCTGATTCATTCTGGGGATATGCTCTGGATACGACTGCGTATATTCTGAATATGGTACCATCTAAGTCAGTCCTTCTACTCCCATAGAATTGTGGACTAGTTGAAAGCCTAGTCTAGGGCATATTCGGATTTGGGGTAGTGGAGCACATGTGCTGAAGGGAGATACTGATAAGTTGGAATCTTATACAGAAGTACGTTTGTTCATAGGCTATCCAAAAGGAACGAAGGGTGGTCTGTTCTATAGTCCTGAGAATTAAAAGGTAATCGTTAGCACGAATGCCAGATTCTTAGAAGAAGACTATGTGATGAACCATAAGCCTAGGAGTATACTAGTTCTTAAAGAGTTAAGAGGGGACGTTCCGACCTTAGGACCAACTGTACAAGAGGATACACCACAAGTCACTACACAGGTGGTACCTCGTCGCAGTGGGAGGGTTGTTAGACAGCCTGAGAGGTTCATGTTTTTGGGAGAGTCTTCGGACCTGGTCCTGGTGCACATGAACCGGATCCCTGAACCTATGACGAGGTTCTCCAAGATAAGGATGCAGATTCTTGGCAAAGGGCAATGAACTCTAAGATAGAATCTATGGATTCTAATCATGTCTGGGAGCTAGTAGAACCACCTGATGGTGTAAAAGCCATTGGATGCAAGTGGATCTACAAGAGAAAGAGAGGATCAGACGGGAAGGTTAAGACCTTCAAAGCTAGGTTTGTTGTGAAAGGGTACACTCAGAAAGAGGGTATCGATTATGAGGAAACCTTTTCGCCAGTAACCATGCTTAAGTCTATCCGGATTCTCTTATCTATTGTCGCTCATATGGACTATGAGGTATGACAGATGGACGTCAAGATAACTTTCCTTAACGGAAGTCTTCAGGAGACCATCTACATGAAGCAACCAGAAGGGTTCATTGCAAAGGGCAAAGAGCATCTAGTGTGCAAGCTTAATCGATCCAT
This sequence comes from Boesenbergia rotunda, assembly GCA_024364735.1. Taxonomy (NCBI): domain Eukaryota; kingdom Viridiplantae; phylum Streptophyta; class Magnoliopsida; order Zingiberales; family Zingiberaceae; genus Boesenbergia; species Boesenbergia rotunda. The sequence goes on along the minus strand of JAGFNQ010003384.1, from coordinate 22,625 downwards.
TTATGGATTGAAGCAAGCTTTGTGATCATGGAACATCTGCTTTGATAAAGTAATCCAGTCATATGGATTTATTCAAAGTCTAGATGAGTCATATGTATACAAGAGATGTGACGGAAACGTAGTGGCGTTTCTTGTACTCTACGTAGATGACATTTTGTTAATTGGCAACAATGTTAAAGTGTTATCAGACGTAAGGGTTTGGTTGTCCAAACAATTTGATATGAATGACTTAGGAGAAGCAGGACACATTCTTGGGATCAAGGTCATAAGGGATCGCCAGAAAAGGATGTTGTGCTTATCCCAAGCTTCATATATTGACATTGTCCTGGCTCGTTTTAGCATGGATAACTCCAAGAATGATTTTCTACCCTTCAGGCATGGAGTTCCTCTATCTAAGGAGATGTGTCCGAAAACATCAAAGGAGATAGAGAAAATGAAGGCGATTCCTTATGCATTTGCTGTAGGAAGCCTCATGTATGCTATGTTGTGCACGAGACCAGATATCTATTTTGCCGTGGGAATGATTAGCAGATATCAGAGTAACCCTGGACAGGGATATTAGACTGCGGTAAAGCATATATTAAAATACCTAAGACGGACTAGGGATTATATGCTGGTTTACCGGGCAGACCAATTAGTCCCTGTGGGTTATACGGATTCAGATTTCTAGTTAGATAAGGACAAGAGTAAGTCTACCTCAGGGTTTATTTTTACTTTAGGAGGTGGAGCCATAGTTTTGAGGAGTGTCAAGCAGAAATGCGTGGTGGACTGCACCATGGAAGCTGAGTATGTGGCAGCCTCAGAGGTAGCCAAGGATGCTGTATGGCTCAGGAACTTCATCATGACTTGGATGTGATTCCTGATTTGCCCAGATCTATCACAATATTTTGTGATAACAGTGGTACAGTTGCAAACTCGAAGGAACCTCGAGCCCATAAAGCGAGTAAACACATAGAGCACAAGTACCACCTAATACGAGAAATCGTAAAGTAAGGAGAAGTGGCTGTCACCAAAATTGCATCAGAGGATAACCTGGCGGATCCTTTCACTAAGGCCCTTCTGGCGAGAGCTTTTGATCGGCATGTGGAGGATAAGAGAGTCAGATGTATGGCAGTGAGAGTACAATAGAGTCTTTGAGTATAAGTGGGAGATTGTTAGATGTGTATACTGAAAGACTTGCTTCTTTTATATATATGAACATCTTCATTTTGAAAAGAGAATCACAACAACACTAGATGCTTGTTTATATTAGTACATACATAAAAGTCCTTTACTTTGCATTATAGATAACATGGTGTGTGGTGACACACGGAAGATCATGTTATCAGTCCCTTGCTTAGTATAAGTAGAGGCTCACAGCCGAGATGGAATTGGACAAACCATCGGATGGTTGTAGTGTAATTAGGTGTGGTTGGTCTTGACCATAGAATTACACTAGTGTACTTTGTGTGCATTGAGCAGGACCAAAACCAGAGATCATTCAATTTGTACTGACTTGATAATTGGATTGGATCTCAGATTTATTATGGAGTACGATCCCTAAATCCCGATATAATAACGGGCACATATGATTAATTATTTCTTTGATTTACCAATGGGCGAGATCTATTCTGTTAGATCGATAGGCCCGGTAAGTTGGGAAATAATATTAATTATATGGTGTGTCATTGATTATTGACGAAATCCGTGTCCTGGTGAGTCGAGATGATGATGCCCCCTTGATGAGCTCAAAAGGTAAATCATGTTAAACCCTGCAGGTGGATTTGATCCAATATGATGATAAGGTTGAGTGGTACTAATCAAGGATCCAGAAGTTAATTAATTTAAATTGTCAGTAATTTAAATTAATTGACGGACATTCGATATCTTAAACACGGGGGGATGAACGACTCATAATATGTGGAGCCCATATTAAAATATGGGGGTTGGTGAGGAAGTTCAATTAAGATCCTTTAGTGGAATGGAATCTTAATTAAATGGATTGGTTTTAGATCCATTAGTGGGCCAAGATCCAACTCCTCCTCTTGGTCCCTACCTTAGCCCTATATATACCCCATGGGATCAAGAAGCCAAGGTTTAATCATCCAATTAATTAACCCAAGGCCTCTCTCCTCTCCTCTCACTCTTCTCTCTCCTAGGGCATCCGATCGACGCAAGGAAGAGAAGACCTTCTCCTCTTCTTTTCTTCCTTCCACCACCACCACCACTCAGCCGAGGCTAGCATAGACAAGGAAGATACCTCCTCTTCCTTTTGTGGTGCTTGGTGGCGAGTGAGGGGTGGTTAGCGGCCGGTGGGAGGCGGCGCAAGGGAAGGTTGCATCGGCGCCGCAAGCTTGGAGGAGGTGGGACTTTCGGCCAAGTTTGGGTGGAAGAGAAGCTTAGTTCTCTTCCTCATCTTCTTCTTCACCTTCCTCCCTTGGACTTCCTTGTGGCCGGGGTGAGTTTGGTGGCTCACGGTGGCTGGCGGCGCATGAAATTAGGGAGGGTGGATGGCGGTTCCAAACCCTAGGGTTAGGGTTTGTGTTGGCGTGAAGAGGAGGTCCTTTGGTGGACTTGGTGATCTTGGTTCTCGGTAGCTCGTCACCCACACATCGTCCGGGAGGGAGGGACATAAGGTAGAAGACTACGAGGTAAAGGGAAGGTATAATTCTCTCTCTTAGCTCCTTTTGTTCTTTTGGTGCCTTATTGTTTTGCTTCGTCATTTCATGTGTATTAGTTAATTATTTTGATTTTGTATCATAGTTAATAATTAATTAATTGGACCCCGACCATAAACACAAGAACTGACGATCCACTCATCGTCTCTTCCGCGGTCGTTCGGTTAGGAGAATTACAAGGCGTGATCTTTGTGATTGGCCAAGTTGTAATTCGTACCGAATGATACGATGACGAGATGGTCATTGGGAGACGGGCCTCCATTCGGATTAATTTTTAATCCTTAGACATGGAGAGGTCTCTCAAGGACGACCAAGTCTTCGCTAGGGAAACCCGCCAAGCCATACCCAACAACAAGAAGGGTTACTTCAGATCGGAGTGTCCCAACTTGAAGGAAAACAAGAAAGCTCGGAGGAAGAAGGCACTTCAAGCCACATGGGACGAATCGTCCTCGGAGGATGAAGAAGAGACCCCGCACTCCAACCTCCTCGCGCTGATCGCCTCGGAAGACATCAACTCTGGAACAAAATAAGAAACTGAGGAAAACGTCGGCACCGGAAAGCTCTCGATCTCGGAGGATGGATGAATTACGGTAAGAGGCTATCCTGAATCGGAGCTTGACGATCTTATCTCGTATCTGTCTCGTAAGTTGGCAAAAGCCAACGTCCAGGTTGAAACCCTCCGACAGGAAGTCAAACTCCTGAATGAGGAAGTCAACTCGAGTTCCTTAACCGAGTCAGTTCAAGAAGGAACCTCGACTCAAGTTCAAAAGCTTGAGGAAGAGAATTCCTCCTTGAAAACTCAAGTCAAGGAACTCAGAGTTGCATTAGAATGATTCACTTTGGGTTCCAAGAATCTTGACATGATTCTTGGAAAACAGAAGTCAGTTCTAAATCGATCCAGACTGGGCTATCGAACCAAGTTGCGACACCGATCTTACTACTCTGTATTGAACTAAACTAGAACCTGAGTCCAAGCATGGGTCCCAAAGCTGAGTTTGAACAAACAAGTTCGACCAAAGCAATATTGGATCCCCAAGGACAGGATTCACATCTTGCCTAACCCATATCGAGGATTCAGTAAGGGGGAGCCAATATAAAAACTATTTTTATACTTAGATGATTTTTTTTATTGCTGCTTGATGCTTGTTTATTTTTTTCGCAATATTATTCTGCTTAGACTTAGGAATGGTTAGTTAAGGACAAGACTTACTTGAAACTTGAACAACATGGTATTAGGAGGAGATGAGATGATAGTACGTTAGGGAAGCCTGTCTAAGAAGTCAAGTAGGGTAAGGGTTCCCTATTTGGTCTGCTTAGTCTGGTGGAACTAGCCAAAGATACCTCTCCAAATCCTAAGCTAGTTACACCAGAGTCTCTCAAAAAGGAATTTAAAAATGATCTTTCTATAAAAGACTTTGTCTAGGAAAGGGTTGTTGATCCAATAAGGCCACGGCCAAAGAAGACCTCTGTGCCTCGCCAAGACCTGGAAGTCGATTATCGAAACTCACTTTTAAATTACTATTTGATAAACTCAAATCTAACACAAGTTTCAATTAAATCTTAGAGTTAACATAAAATCAAAGACAAAAATAGTACATCTCACAAAACAGATAAGGAAACCTGCTTTGTCACTTAGAATTGGGTGAGATGTCTAGGATCTAATAACATAGTCCAATCCTACCAACCATATTAATTCTACCCTTAATACACATTTAATTAATATTTTTTAAATTTAAAATTTCACTAAATATTTTTCAAATTTAAAATTTCACTTAAAATTTTTCAAATTTAAAATTTCACTTCATATTTTTCAAAATTTCACTTAATATTTTTCAAATTTAAATTTTCACTTAATACTTTCAAAATTAAATTCACTTAATGGTTTCAAACATCAATCAAAACTTAGTTTTTCAAATTAATTCAAACTCAGATTTTTAACCTAAAACTGAAAACCTGTCTCACAAAAGGAACCCAAAGGTCAACATGCTTGATAACCTTAGATATGGGTGAGACAGACTAGGCAGTGAAATTCAATTCAACCTATCCTTACTTCTACATGAATGGATCTAAATCAAAAATACTTTATGTGTAGAAACATAAAGATTTAGACCAGTAGATGTTGGATAGTGGATGCTCCAGGCACATGACTGGGGATAAATTGAAGTTCACTAAAATCAAGTTCAAAGACCTAGGCTCAGTGACATTTGGCAACAATGTCACACTTAATGTAATTGGGTCAGGTAATATTGAACTAAACTCTGATTTTATTATCAAAAAGGTATTGCTAGTTGAAAACTTTAAATTTAATTTACTTAGCATTAGCCAACTATGTGATACTGGTTATATAGTTACCTTCACCAATTCTGACTGCCTGATTAGAAATCTACAAGACCCCTTATGAAATTATTATCACAGGCTACCAAATTTACATTATTTAAGGGGTTTTGGGTGTAAAATACACATTTTAAATACTAAGGACTACCTAGGCAAATTTCTATCAAAATCAACGCCAGGTACTTTTCTAGGATATTCAACAACAAGTAGGACATATGGGGTCTTACAATAAACAAACTCTTAAAATTGAAGAAACCACAAACTTAATATTTGATGAAGAAACTGAAACAAAATCTACTATCAAACAAAACCTAAAAACTTCAAATCGTGATCAAGAAGAAATTGAACCATTAATTAAACTATCAATTGAACCAACTACTGAGTCATCAACTGAACCAATAGCTAAACCAACCCAAGTAGTTGAACCGATCCCAGAACCAAACCTACCAGCTGGACCTGAGGCTGAACCGAGTTCTAGGAGAACTAAGAAACCTAGACTGAATCATCTATCTAACTAAATCTTGGGTGATCCAACCATTGGGGTCAAAACAAGGTCTTCCTACAGAAATCTTAGTCAAATTGCACTAATCACAAATTTCCGGGATTACAGAAGTAACCGATGGGTCTTTGGTCACAACTGGTGCCACTACATTCGCCACCAACGGGGTAACAGGAGTGGCCTTCTAGTTAGCTATCATGGTGGCAATAACTTATTGTTATTCTGCTAACTGTCTCCATAACTGTGCTACCACCTCTAAGAGATTTGGTGGTGGTACTTACTCTGCCTCTTGCCCTTTAGGAGCTCGCTCCTCGTTTTGGGCCTTTCTAGGACGTCCTCTTGGCATTCTCTTACTTTATATTGTAAAGAAAATAAAAGCTCATTATCTCTTACCAACTTACTTCATCATCTTCATGCACATATTAGCATATAATAATACTAACATACTTCCTTATCATCATGCACTTACTGATACTAGCAGTCAATAATGAAAAGCATGCAAAACTATAACATATGACCTTCTTACTTGGCAGGCGGCAGGATTGATGCTTGATATCAGTGTGGCGGAGGGGTGGAACCTTTTGCTCTGATACCACTCTGTGACGACCCCTTAACTTCTCTCCCTTAAAGCGGACGCCACTTTTACTTAACCTTAACTTTACTTTATTCTTAGCCTTAGATTACAACTACTTGACTTCCCTTAACTTGCTCTGAATTTTTTTTTTAAAAAAAGAACTTTCATTTTATTTGCTTTGCAAGGATTTGACCCCTAGACCTCTTAGTTGTAAAACTAAAGCACTAACCATCTGCCCTACAACACTTTCTTTTCAATGGTACCAGTCGACTGCTAGATAGCCAGTCGACTGGAGTAAGCCACAGAAACTTTCTGTGCCCGGCACCAGTCGACTGGCCTCTTGGCAGTCGACTGGTGCATCGAACAGAAGGTTCTGTTCGATAGGGCAGTCGACTGATATCTGAACCAGTCGACTGGCATGCCTGAAAATTGCAGTTTCAGACCTGGGAACTCCTTTCAAGGGTCCACCATTCACACACTTCCAATGCATATAATGAAACAACGCCAAATCTAAACTCCATACTAGTTTTATAAGCATCTTAACAACTCAAAACGAATCCAATAACTTGAAATTTGGATTTCTACGAAATTTAACAAACTTATCAAAACACATGCAATCTCTACTAACTTTGTACCCAACTTTGACTCCATGTAAAGTTTAAATAAGGTGATCACATCCTACCAATCCAAAACATCAACCATGAGTTTCTATAAATCAAAACGCCTCTAAGACTTATCCCAAAGATCTCTTCCACGGTTCCGCCGCCACTGAACATCAATGCAAGTCCCATTCACCTCCATAGCTTATGCTTTTTCTTTACCTTTATCTGCAATAGAAGGAAATGCAACTAATAAGCGAATTGCTTAGTAAGTAAATCCTAACTCACAAATCCATGTTATCGATAATAAACATGCTCATTTCAAAGAATGCTTGCTTCAAAATACATGCACTTGGAAATATTTGCACATGAGAACTTTCATACACTTATCATGCTCAATCATGCTTGAAAACATTTACTTGCATCAAAACACTTGCAAACTTAACATGCTCATGCTTTCTTTTGAGACTTGATACTTATACATTTCCATACTTTAAAACATTAACTTCTTTGCTCTTGCTCTTTAACATGCTTGTAACATAACCATGTTAACATACATAACAAAAACATGCACTTAAGAAAATTGAAACACTTACATATACTCATATACTTCAAAATAATAATCAACTTTCTCAGGCCTTGACACTGTACTATGGTATCAATGTACCAATGCGCGCATCCCTAATAGGTTTCGGGGTAGCTAGCCACCGCACCCTATTAGAGCTTCCTTCTAACTTTCTGTGGACCTCTCATTTGCCCGGTACATGTCACTTTACAAAAGTAAAATACTTTCTTACTCAATATGCTTATACTTATCAATCTATCTTTCTTTTTGCATAAATTTTGCACTACAAACTTTACCTTTCTTACTTGGAACTTTCATCGAGCACCTTGCGTGCCCTTAACCCAAAACTCATTTTTGGGACTTTTCAAGAACTTGGTCTTATCATACTTAGATCACACATACAAACCTACTCAAATTCAAGTTCTATGATAAGAACATATATTCTTTAGAAACTTAAATCACACAATAAGACAATATTCTCAAAGTATGCACTTAGATCACAAAATTACGGTTCTACAACGAGAATCTACATACGAAACTACTTCTATTGCAGGTGAGTGATTTACTTACCCTTTCCTTGAAGAAAACTCACTAAGTATCTCGAAAATCCTAGCGTAGGGCTCCTCTTCTCTTCCTTGCGAGAAAACTCCACTCCTTGGCCCTAGGGAAGAAACCCTAGGTTCTTCACTCAAGAGGAAGAAGGAGGAAGAAAACCCTTGTTTTCTTCCTGTTTTCGCAGCCTCCCAACTCCTGTTCGCGCAGCCTCCCCAAAAGCCCTAATGGGGTCTTAATGCAACTTAAGTGGAAGTTGAAACATCTCTTCATGAAAAGGACTTACTTGCCTATAACATTAATTCACTTCATCTTTTTCTGTGCTTGATACCCCCAACCTATTGGTTAGCCCAACTTGCTTAAGGGCTTGATTTGCCCTGTGGTCGTGGGATCAAATCCCGCTCGACCCCTTTTTTTTCTTTTTATTTTAATTCAAAAAAATGCTAGAAAATTCAGAAAAATTCCTAATAATTCATGAAAATTATTGGGTGTTACAATCCTCCCTACCTTATAAAAAGTTCGTCCTCGAACTTAGAACAGCTCTGGATCCCTTTGCCTCATGCTATCTTCTGATTCCCAGGTTGCCTCTTCATACTTCTGATTCAGCCATAAGACTTTTACTAGTGGTACCACTTTGTTTCTCAACTTCTTATCTGCTCGATCTATTATCTGAATAGGTCGACTTTCATAACTGAGATCTTCTTGAACTTGTACCATCTGTGGCTCAATCACTTGGTTGGTATCTGGGATATGCTTCTTTAGCATTGAGACATGGAACACATTGTGTATTGCTGACATCTCTGAAGGTAGTTCCAACTCATAAGCTACTTTGCCAACTCTTTTCGTCACTAGGTAGGGTCCTATGTATCGAGGACTTAGCTTGCCTTTCTTGCCGAATCTCATTACACCCTTCATAGGAGCTACTTTGAGGAAAACTGTATCCCCAACTTCAAACTCTAACGGTCTACGGCGTACATCGGCATAACTCTTCTGCCTACTCTGAGCAGCTTCTATTCTCTGGCGGATGCTCTTTATAGCTTCTGTGGTATCATCTATAAGGTCAGTCTGAGACTCCATTTCTTTCTTCTCACTACCTTCATACCAACAGAGGGGAGATCTACACTTCCTACCATAAAGAGCTTCATAGGGTGCCATACCAATAGTGGCTTAGTAACTGTTGTTGTAGGCAAACTCAGCTAAACATAAATATTTGCACTAACTGCCTTTGAAATCTAATGCACAAGCTCTGAGCATATCTTCTAGAATTTGATTCACTCTCTCTGTCTGTCCATCAGTCTGGGGATGGAAAGCTATGCTAAACTTCAGTTTGGTGCCTAGCGCTGTCTGTACGCACTCCCAAAAGTGTGAAGTGAAACGACCATCTCTATCAGAGATAATGGTCTTCGGGACTCCGTGTAGTCGGATCACTTCCTGTACATATAGCTGGGCTAATCTTTCAATCGAATAAGACATTTTGATTGCCAAGAAGTGGGCAGACTTGGTCAATCTGTCTACTATTACCCAAATAGCGTCATAGCCATTAGTTGTCTTTGGTAGACCAACTATGAAATCCATGGCTATGTCTTCCCATTTCCACTCTGGAATCTGAATGGGTTGTAGGATACCTCCTGGTCTCTGGTGTTCTGCTTTAACTCTCTGACATGTCAGGCAGGTGCTGACATACTTGGCTATGTCTCTTTTCATTCCAGACCACCAAAATCTTCTTTTCAAGTCCTGGTACATCTTAGTGAAACCAGGGTGCATTGAGTAGGGAGTTCTATGGGCTTCTTCAAGAATCTTCTTTCTCAGCTCTTCACTATTAGGGACACATAAACGGTCACCATAATAGAGTATCCCACTGTCAGATACTCTAAACTCTTTACTTTCTCCTTCTTGTATCTCTTGCTTGATCCTTTGGATATCAGAATCCTCAGCTTGTTCTTTCTGTATATCTTCAAGCAAGGTTGACTCTAGTGTCAATAGAGCTAACTGCCCATAAATGATCTCAACTACATAATCTACTATTTCCTTCTGTAATGGTGGTGATAATGCTGACAAGGACATCAAGGTGGCACAAGTCTTTCTACTTAGTGCATCTGCTACTTTATTTGCCTTACCAGGGTGGTAAAGGATCTCACAGTCATAATCCTTCACTAACTCAAGCCACCTTCGCTGTTTCATATTGAGGTCTTTCTGAGTGAAGAAATATTTCAGACTCTGGTGATCTGTATAAATCTTGCACTGCACTCCATATAGATAATGTCTCCATATTTTTAGAGCGAAGACTACAACTGCCAACTCCAGATCATGAGTGGGGTAATTCTTTTCATAATCCTTGAGTTGCCTAGAAGCATAAGCTATGACTTTGCCTTCTTGCATAAGTACGGCTCCAAGTCCTAGCTTTGATGCATCACTGTATATATCAAAGCTCTTATCACCTTCGGGTACTGTAAGAATAGGAGCGCTTGTCAGTCTCTTCTTCAACTCAAGAAAACTCTGCTCACAGTCTTCAGTCCACTCATACTTCTTATTCTTTCTGGTAAGGGCTGTAAGTGGAGAAACTATCTTTGAAAAGTCCTCTACAAACCTTCTGTAGTACCCTGCTAAACCCAGAAAACTTCTGATCTCACTAGCATTCGTTGGTCGACTCCAGTTACTAACTGCTTCAATCTTGGCTGGGTCTACCATAATGCCTTCTTTGGAAATGATGTGGCCTAGGAATGCCACCTGGTCAAGCCAAAACTCACACTTTGAGAATTTGGCGTATAGCTCCCTCTGGTGTAAGGTCTGCAACACTATCTTCAGGTGTTCGACATGTTCTTCCTGAGTCTTTGAATACACTAGGATATCATCAATGAAGACAATGACAAACTTGTCAAGAAAATCCTTGAACACTCGATTCATTAGATCCATAAACGTCGCAGGGGCGTTTGTCACTCCAAAGGGCATGACCACAAACTCGTAGTGCCCATATCTTGTACTGAAAGCAGTCCTTGGCACATCACTCTCCTTCACTTTGAGTTGATGGTAATCTGATAGTAGATCTATTTTGGAGAACACCGTGGCTCCCTTCAACTGATCGAATAAATCATCTATCCTTGGCAAGGGATATCTGTTCTTGATGGTTACCTTATTCAAGGCTCGATAATCTATGCACATTCGCATGGATCCATCTTTCTTCTTGACGAACAACACAGGAGCTCCCTAGGGTGAATGACTAGGGTGGATGAAACCCTTGTCGAGCAGCTCTTGTAACTGTTCTTGCAACTCTTTCAGTTCTGCTGGTGCCATGCGATAATGTGCCTTTGAAATTGGGTTGGTTCCTGGAACCAACTCAATTTCAAATTCAATTTCTCGATTGGGAGGGAGTCCTGGTAACTCTTCAGGAAATACCTCCGGATAGTCACATACTACCCTCACTTTCTCTTTCTTTAATCCTTCTCTTTGACTTGCATCTACTATATGAGCTAGAAAACTAGAACACCCCTTCTCTAACATTCTCTGAGCTTGTAAGGTAGATAGGAACCTTTTTGCCTTTCTCTTTGGGTCTCCAATAAACTCGAATAGAGGTTCTGCTTCTGGTGTGAACTTGACTTTTCTCTTGTGGCAGTCTATAGAAGCATTGTACTTGCTCAAGAAGTCCATCCCTAAAATGATATCGTAATCCTTCATCTCAAGGACTACTAAATCACTATAGAGTTCTCGGTTGGAAATTCAAATTAATACATCTCTTAGCCACTGAGTAGATGCCATGACCTCTCTCGAAGGTAAGGTCATTAAGAACTTCATCGTTTAACATTTCTGGTGGCATTTATACTGTTATCAGTCCTTCTGAGGTCTGTGGCCTACAAACACCGCTGACCACCTTTAAAGCTATCTCAGGCCTTAACATCTTGAGCATTAGCCTGACTATCTCTTTTTCTGTGCTAACTAGCTCTGGGCACAGATGAGCTAACCGATTAAACTTCTTCACTGCTTCATCCACGGATAAGTCTCCTTATCTGAACTCCGTGAATTCGTCGTAATGCTTGTTGGTTACTCGCATGTGAAACTATTCTTCGAAGAACTCAGTCTCGAAGTCGGCCCATGTCATCTAGCTGATATTTCTCTTGGCCTTAACTTTCTCCCACCACATCCTAGCATCTCCCGTAAGTCAGAAAGATGCACACTTTATCTTCTCTACCTCATGCCAGTCCAGTAGCCCTACTATTCTTTCCAACGTTTTGAACCATGCTTAAGCATCCCATGGTTTGCTTGTGCCTGGGAAGTTCCCTGGCTTCAGTTTCTTCTACTGAATGAGGTACGCTTCTTGCCTCACCCCCCCTTGCCGGGATTACAGAAGTAACCGATGGGTCTTTGGTCACAACTGGTGCCACTACATTCGCCACCAACGGGGTAACAGGAGTGGCCTACTGGTTAGCTATCATGGTGGCAATAACTTGCTGTTATTCTGCTAACTGTCTCCATAACTGCGCTACCACCTCTAAGAGATTTGGTGGTGGTACTTACTCTGCCTCTTGCCCTTTAGGAGCTCGCTCCTCATTTTGGGCCTTTCTAGGACGTCCTCTTGGCATTCTCTTACTTTATATTGTAAAGAAAATAAAAGCTCATTATCTCTTACCAACTTACTTCATCATCTTCATGCACATATTAGCATATAATAATACTAACATACTTCCTTATCATCATGCACTTACTGATACTAGCAGTCAATAATGAAAAGCATGCAAAACTATAACATATGAACTTCTTACTTGGCAGGCGGCAGGATTGATGCTTGATGTCAGTGTGGCGGAGGGGTGGAACCTTTTGCTCTGATACCACTCTGTGACGATCCCTTAACTTCTCTCCCTTAAAGCGGACGTCACTTTTACTTAACCTTAACTTTACTTTATTCTTAGCCTTAGATTACAACTACTTGACTTCCCTTAACTTGCTCTGAATTTTTTTTTTTAAAAAAGAACTTTCATTTTATTTGCTTTGCAAGGATTTGACCCCTAGACCTCTTAGTTGTAAAACTAAAGCACTAACCATCTGCCCTACAACACTTTCTTTTCAATGGTACCAGTCGACTGCTAGATAGCCAGTCGACTGGTATAAGCCACAGAAACTTTCTGTGCCCGGCACCAGTCGACTGGCCTCTTGGCAGTCGACTGGTGCATCGAACAGAAGGTTCTGTTCGATAGGGCAGTCGACTGATATCTGAACCAGTCGACTGGCACGCCTGAAAACTGTAGTTTCAGACCTGGGAACTCCTTTCAAGGGTCCACCAATCACACACTTCCAATGCATATAATAAAACAACTCCAAATCTAAACTCCATACTAGTTTTATAAGCATCTTAACAACTCAAAACGAATCCAATAACTTGAAATTTGGATTTCTACGAAATTTAACAAACTTATCAAAACACATGCAATCTCTACTAACTTTGTACCCAACTTTGACTCCATGTAAAGTTTAAATAAGGTGATCACATCCTACCAATCCAAAACATCAACCATGAGTTTCTATAAATCAAAACGCCTCTAAGACTTATCCCAAAGATCTCTTCCACGGTTCCGCCGCCACTGAACATCAATGCAAGTCCCGTTCGGCTCCATAGCTTATGCTTTTTCTTTACCTTTATCTGCAATAGAAGGAAATGCAACTAATAAGCGAATTGCTTAGTAAGTAAATCCTAACTCACAAATCCATGTTATCGATAATAAACATGCTCATTTCAAAAAATGCTTGCTTCAAAATACATGCACTTGGAAATATTTGCTAATGGAAACTTTCATACACTTATCATGCTCAATCATGCTTGAAAACATTTACTTGCATCAAAACACTTGCAAACTTAACATGCTCATGCTTTCTTTTTAGACTTGATACTTATACATTTTCATACTTTAAAACATTAACTTCTTTGCTCTTGCTCTTTAACATGCTTGTAACATAACCATGTTAACATACATAACAAAAACATGCACTTAAGAAAATTGAAACACTTACATATACTCATATACTTCAAAATAATAATCAACTTTCTCAGGCCTTGACACTGTACCATGGTATCAATGTACCAATGCGCGCATCCCTAATAGGTTTTGGGGTAGCTAGCCACCGCACCCTATTAGAGCTTCCTTCTAACTTTCTGTGGGCCTCTCATTTGCCCGGTACATGTCACTTTACAAAAGTAAAATACTTTCTTACTCAATATGCTTATACTTATCAAGCTATCTTTCTTTTTGCATAAATTTTGCACTACAAACTTTACCTTTCTTACTTGGAACTTTCATCGAGCACCTTGCGTGCCCTTAACCCAAAACTCATTTTTGGGACTTTTCAAGAACTTGGTCTTATCATACTTAGATCACACATACAAACCTACTCAAATTCAAGTTCTATGATAAGAACATATATTCTTTAGAAACTTAAATCACACAATAAGACAATATTCTCAAAGTATGCACTTAGATCACAAAATTACGGTTCTACAACGAGAATCTACATACGAAACTACTTCTATTGTAGGTGAGTGATTTACTTACCCTTTCCTTGAAGAAAACTCACTGAGTATCTCGAAAATCCTAGCGTAGAGCTCCTCTTCTCTTCCTTGCGAGAAAACTCCACTCCTTGGCCCTAGGGAAGAAACCCTAGGTTCTCCACTCAAGAGGAAGAAGGAGGAAGAAAACCCTTGTTTTCTTCCTATTTTCGCAGCCTCCCAACTCCTGTTCGCGCAGCCTCCCCAAAAGCCTTAATGGGGTCTTAATGCAACTTAAGTGGAAGTTGAAACATCTCTTCATGAAAAGGACTTACTTGCCTATAACATTAATTCGCTTCATCTTTTTCTGTGCTTGATACCCCCAACCTATTGGTTAGCCCAACTTGCTTAAGGGCTTGCTTTGCCTTGTGGTCGCGGGATCAAATCCCGCTCGACCCCTTTTTTTTCTTTTTATTTTAATTCAAAAAAATGCTAGAAAATTTAGAAAAATTTCTAATAATTCACGAAAATTATTGGGTGTTACAGAAGCCCTACCTGACCCAGATTGGATCATTGTGATGCAAGAAGAACTAGCTCAATTTGAGATAAACCAAGTCTGGGACCTAGTACCTAAACCAGAAGGTAAGTCAGTTATAGACACTAAGTGTGTATTTTGAAACAAGCTAAATGATCAAGGGGAGATTGTGAGAAACAAAGCCTACTTAGTAGCTAAAGGGTTTAGTCAAGTCGAAGGGTTGGATTATGATGAAACCTATGCCCCCGTAGCTAGACTTGAATCAATTAGGATGTTACTAGCTTTTGCAACCCATAGAGGTTTTAAACTATACCAAATGGATGTCAAATCTGCCTTCCTTAATGGGTTCATAAAAGAGGAAGTGTATGTAGGGCAACCCCTAGGATTTGAGGACTTAGACAATCCTAAACATGTGTTCAAACTTAGGAAAGCCCTTTATGGGTTAAAACAAGCAATTAGGGTCTGGTACGAAAGACTATCAACCTACCTGACTTCTAAGGGATTTAACCAAGGCCAAATTGACTCAACCCTGTTTGTTAAAACCCTAGAAAAAGATATTTTTATAGCCTAAATCTACGTAGATGACATAATTTTTGGGTCAACTAATTCAAACTTCTTAAAAGATTTTGTTACGATCATGAAGAGTGAGTTTGAAATGAGCTTGGTAGGTGAACTAACTTTCTTCTTAGGTCTCTAAATAAAACAAACTAGGGATGGTAACTACGTTCATCAATCTAAATATGCAAAAAAATTAATTAAGAAATTCAAATGGAGAACTCTAAGAATTTAGGTACTCCCATGGCCACAAATGTCAAAATAGGCAATGACCCTGAAGGTAAATCAGTTGATTTAAAACTATATAGAAGCATGATAGGTAGTTTATTACACTTAACGGCTAGTAGACCCGACATCCTGTTCGCAGTAGGAATGTGCACTAGATACCAAACCTGTACTAAGGAGTCTCACTTAGCTGCCCTAAAAAGAATCCTTAGGTATATAAAGGGTACTCTAAATGTAGGGCTTTGGTATCCTAGAACCTCCAACTTTGAATTATTAGGGTACTCTGACTCAGACTATGCCGGATGCAAACTATATAAAAAAAGTACAAGTGGAAGTTGTCAGTTAATATTAGGACACAATCCAGTTAGTTGGTGCATAGAAGGCAACACTGTGTAGCCTTATCCACAACTGAAGCAGAGTATGTTGCCCTAGGAGAGTGTGTAGCACAACTTTTATGGATGATGCACACCCTTAAGGATTTCCAGCTAGACTATGCCCAAACTAAAGTATTCATTGTCAACATAAGCTCGATCAATCTTACGAAAAACCCTATTCATCACTCCCGAACCAAACACATTGAAGTAACATATCATTTTGTTAGGGATCACGTAGCCAGGGGCGAAATAGTACTTACACATGTGGACTCAAAATCTAATCTAGCTGACATCTTTACCAAACCCTTACCTGAGTCTGAATTTAGCTTACTAAGTAGGCAGTTAGGGTTGTGGTTAGTAGAATATGACTGTTATCATTTATGTTTTTCAAAATTTTTTAAAAAATAGTATTTTATATCTTTCGAAAATCATTTTTATTAAGTTTTGAATTTTAAAATTTTTGTTCGACTTAGATTTTTCAAAATATTACCCCCTTTAAAACTAGGGTTTTTCTATGCAATGGACTTAGCCTAGGATTTAACCCTAGAATTGCATGCTCCTATAGATCAAGAAGCCATCATCTCACAAGCATATTAGGACACTTTGATTGATAACCTAGACTGGGTTGAGATGCTTAAGTCTATGCCTTGACTCAAGATGCTTTAAATCAGTGCATCAAGAGTAGTTGGGGCGATAAATACACTTGAACAACACTCAAGGTAAGTGTTCAAGCTTAGAAAATCTAACTTTATCAGATCACTTAACTTAACTAACCCTAGTGAAAACTGTTGTTATATAACAGTTAGTAAGTAGCTAACTGGGTTAGACAGGACCCGAACGAGTTTATTTAGTTTGTTTGGTTTTGTTGCTTGGACTCACTATAAGTGGTTCAATATGTGGCTCTGATTCACATTTTTTTTCAACCAATATGTTTTTTGATATATGGCAAAGGGGGAGAGTGAGAAAAAGTGATTTTTTTAGAAAAAGTAAAGTTAAGTTGTTTTTCAAATGTAATTTTTAGAAAAAGTAAAGTGAAGTTGTTTTTCAAATGCAAAATTTTTAAAAATTTCTTTTCAAAAATATTTTAAGTGCAAGATTTTTTCAGAAATTTTTAAGTGTAAAATATTTTTCAAGTATAAAATTTTTTTAAGTGCAAAGTTTTTTAAAGTGCAAATCTTTTAAGTACAAATTTTTTCAAGTAAGAAAAGTTAAAATTTCCTTTTTCAGAAAAAATTATTAAAAAGGTGTCTTAACTTTTCAACTTCAAAAGTTTTGCAAAGTATACTTGGTCAAATTCGCTTATCTTTATTCATAAAAAGACGTTAACTTTTTCCTCAAAAAGGGTACACTTAATCTTTTTATAAAACTGCATATCTTTGAAAGCTTCAGGGAGAGAATCTCTAATTCAAGGGGAGTTTATTGCACGTTTTCCAAAAATAATTTGTTTTTAAGAAAAAGAGGAAAAATATGTTTGTTTGAAATACCTGTGCTTTCTATTTAAACTTAACTTTTGAACTAGGTTGCCATAAATAAAAAAGGTGGAGATTGTTGGTGCCGGAAGCACTAGATCGAACCTGATTTTTGATAATGGCAAAGGGTTCATAAGTTAATGTTATATTGTGATCTAATGAATCTGTTAATTGTGCAGGAAAAGTCCTAGGTAAGCTAGGCATGAAGTCCTGGTTCGTGGAATTGGGCAATAAGTCCTGGCTGAGGGTTGTGCACCGAAGACCTGACCAAGGGTTGGGCAATAAGTCCTGGTCATGGACTGGGCATGAAGATCTGACCGAGGGTTGAGCAATAAGTCCTGGTCATGGACTGGGCATCGAAGACCTGACCGAGGGTTGGGCAATAAGTCCTGGTCGTGGACTGGGCACCGATGTCCTAATCCGGATGATCGGGCAAAAGTCCAACGGAGGAGCCGGTTGACAAAAGGTAAATTCTCCTGAGAGGAGTAGGCGAGGACGCGTTCCCCGGAAGAGGGAACATTAGGCGTCGGTTCGACCTAGAGTTCCATTTGGGAAGCCCAAAGTCAGAACCAAGACAGCGTAGGCTGTTATTTGTACTTAATCTATCTATTACTATTGCTTTGGAACTAACCCTGGTTGCAGGAACAAAGGTAGGAGTTTTCTGCATCCCAAGCGCCTGAGAGGACTCAGACTACACCAAAAAGTTAGTTTCACGACGGTTGTTTTGCAGCGGTTTATATAAACCACCGCAAAATATGTATTTTACGACGGTGTTTGCGGCGGTTTGGCAACTGTTGTAAAATAATAGAATTTAGCGGCGGTTTCATGGTAACTGTAACGCCCCAAAATTCCCATTTTTAGTTCTTAAAGTCCTTAGAATTATTTAAAAATGGTTTAGAAATATTCTAGATATTTTTAGGGATTTTTAGAATATTTTTATGGAATTTTTCGAGTCTGTTTAGTATATAAAAAAAAAGAAAAACGTTTAAGGGCAGCCGGGGGTTCGAACCCGCGACCACCAGGAGACCAGACGCGAGCGCGACCAGCTGGGCTAGGGTATCAAGCACAGCAAAGGATGGAGAGATATATATTTAAGGTGTGGTTAGGTCAATCCGCCCCCCATAAGTATAAATAGATAATTGAACAGAGAAGTTTTATTTCTCTCCTCTCCAAACCCTCACGCCGACTTCTCCTCTCTTGGGCGAAACAACACCAAGCTCTAAGGGGCCGGCCAAGGCTCTCCTCCAAGAGATCTTCCAATATTCGGAATCCCCGCGACGAGAGGAACGCGTAGGCGCGAAGAATTCTCCGAGATCTCAAGTTTCTCCCGAGCCCTAGACGTCAATCTTGGTTGTAAGTCCAAGATATCAATGTAAGTACTGCTCACCTGCAGTAAGAGGCGGTTTTTCCGTAAGAATTTCCCTTAAAAGTTTTTAAAAGAGATATTTCCTTTTTGTTTAAGTTTTTGCATGTGATCTTAGTTCATTATATGCTTGTATAAGTTTGATAAAGCACCCTATGTGAGATTAGGGGCTAAGAAAGTTATGAGAAAAGAAAAGAGAAGATAAAGATAAGAAAAGAAAAGGCCAATGCCTTAAGAAATCCCCAAAAGTCAAGACTTAGGGATTTTAGCACGCAAGGTGCTCGAGAAAATGCCAAGGCATTTACAGATAAGAAAGAAAAGAAAGAAAAGCTATTTTATTTTCTAAGGCCAGTACCCGGCGTCCAAGGGCATCGTTAAAGAAATCCAGGTGTCCAATTCCAAGGTCTTGGCCCTGGTAGACCAAGGTCTGCTCTATTAGGATTGGTGGCTCGCTACCCCAACCTTTTAGGGAACGCGCATGAGATGGTACTTACGTCTTCAGTGGATCCAAGTGATTAGTATTTTCAAGTATATGCTTTAGCAAAGTTTCTAAAGTTTAAAGAGTTTTCAAAAAGTTAAAGAATAGCTAAAGTTTCAAGTTGAGCCAAGAAAAGTAAATTGAGATTTATTAATGCTTGAGTATGCATGTTTTTGAGTTATACATGTTCTTAGTTTTCTTTCAAGCATATAAGTATCTCATATGATTTTCATATTGTTCAAGAAGCATGTTTGCACATTTCGAGATTTTGTGAGCTAGATAGTACTTACTAAGCTTTTTGCTTACTAGCTGCATTTCCTCTTACTGCAGATAAAGGTAAAGGCAAGCAATTCTGAAGGAAGGCGACGAGGCGGTGCTGAGTAAAGTGTGTGTGGTGGCTGATTTTGGGGAGATCTTTGAGACGAGACAATTTAGTTATTTGAATTACAATGTTATAGTTTATTCAAATTTCAAGTTCTTGTTTTATGGAGTTTAGCGAACATTTAAGTTTTGGATAGTTTTACATGCTCAATTTCTTAGAGTAAAGATTCCATGTCATTTCATTTAGCATACATATCCTTATGATTGCATTGGATGAGTAGAAGTGTGAGTAGTTGGAAATATTGATACTTTGTTAGAGAAATAGATGCATGTGCCAAGATAGTATTAATTTCTCTTTGAATCAAGTTTTTATTGCTTAAATATGTTTAGAAAAGTTGCATTCATATTTCATAATGCTTTAGCAAGGATATCGAACATGTATTTGGTGTGATGAATACATAGGAGTCAAGATTGGTACAAACTCTAATGTTAAAGTTCATATAAACTTGAATAGCTTATTTTCTTCCGCAAAAGTCCTAATTTCAAGTTTATAGATTCATTTTGATTGGCTAAATTGTTTAGAAAACTGGCATAGAGTATAGAAATGGTGTCAAAATTTTATATGGCTCGAAACTATATGATTGGTGGGCTTTTGAAGCAAGTGCCGAAACCTGAAAATTCTGTTTTCAGGCTTATCAGTCGACTGATACAGTATCAGTCGACTGATACCCGAAAGCTGAGTTGGGCGAGGCAAGTTTCAATAAGTATCATCTTACGAGTTTTTGAGAAAGAAAGTGTGATATGGTATCATGCATGACTACTTAAGTTAGAATATCATTGTTAGATGAATAAAAAAAAAGAAAAAAAAAGATTTCCGCATTTTTAGTCGTGCATTAGAGTCGAGAAGTAGACAAAAGTAATGATCCGTCTAAGGTAAGAGAAGGCGGGTCGCTACAGTTGGTATCAGAGCAGTTCCCATTCTCCAGCATCACACACACATTAGCATCAACCTTGCCGTCTTCAAGTAAGAAAGCTTTAAGTTTCAGTTTTTTCTATTGCTCCTTTATTTAATTGCAGTATAGAGAAATGCTTAAGTACTACTCACATGTGCATGGAACAAGGAAGCATGTTTAATCTCTTAGTATCACGGAATCATGTTTAATCCCTAGAATGGACATTAGGATACTAAGTAAGAAGATAAGATATACCTAGAGAAGTAGTAGTGATTTCTTGTTTCCTTATACATTGTTAGATGGCAAGAAGAGGCCGAGCTCCTAATGCAAGGAACGGAACCCCAGTTCAAGATAACAATGAGCCTGGCACAGAACAGCCAGACCTGATGGCAGTCATTGCTCAAATGCAAGCTCAGATGACAGAACAACAGAAGATCATCGCCACACTGATGGCAAATCAGCACCCAGTGCCCCCTACACCACCCCCAGCAGGAGTGGAAACTCCAGTGGTGGCTGAAGTTCCACCAGTCCCACAGGAGACCCCTGCTGTGAACCGAAGACAAGAAGCATACCTCGTCCAGTGGCAGAGGCTGAAACCCGAAAGCTTCTCAGGCACGACTGAGCCCTGGGATGCCCAGGCTTGGTTCAAGACTTTAGAGAGCACGATGGAGCTTCTTGACTGGCCAGAAGTCGAGAAGGTCAAATGTGCCTCCTTCTGCCTAACTGGAGATGCTCGTATGTGGTGGGAGTGAGTCAAGAGTAAGAGGATAGTCAACCAGATGAGCTGGGCAAATTTCGAGCAAGAGTTCTATGAGGAGTTCTTCCACATGCGGGTTACCAACAAGCACTACGAGGACTTCATGGAGTTCAGACAAGGTAGCCTACCAGTGGGAGAAGCAGTCGCAAAGTTCAACAGACTAGCTCGCCTCTGCCCAGAGCTAGTCAGCACAGAGAAGGAGCGAGTCAGACTGATGCTCCGCATGCTGAACCCTGAGATAGCACTCAACGTGAACAGCGGGATGCACCGACCCCAGACCAGCGAGGAGTTGGTCAGTAGTGCTCTAATCTCAGAGCACTACCTGAATAGCATCAAGGCACAGCAAGCACAGCAGAAGCCAGTCCTGATTGAGAACAAGACAATAGGAGGCCAGAAGCCTCAGCCAAATAGCCAGAACTGGAAGAACAAGAACCACAAAAGGAAGCAGTGGCCTGGCAGCCAGAAAGGAAAACCGGAGAATAAGCAAGCTAGGTATCCACCTTGTTCTAAGTGTGGGAGGAACCATCCAGGAACATGCCTTTTGGGTGTAACTGGATGCTATTCATGTGGACAAGAGGGACACAGATCCAAAGACTGCCCAAACAAGTTCAAGGTACTTCCTCAGCAGTCCGTACAGTATGGAGGCCAGCCTCAGCTACATTACATGCCTACTATACTGGAGGGACCTCAGATCAGTCAAGGAGGGTTGGAAGCAGCACCAGTTCCAACCAATGCCAGAGTCTTTGCCCTCACGAAGGAAGAAGCTGCCAGCGCCTCCACGGTCGTAACAGGTCAAATAGTTATTTTACAGCATTTAGCTACTACACTGTTTGACACTGGGGCGACCCATTCTTTCGTATCAGTACCTTTTGCTAGTAAGTTACAGGTGCCTACAGAGAGTTGGGAGTCCAGATTCCTGACAACTCTCCCTTCAGGGGAAATCATGGAGTCCACCCAGAGGCTCCGGGCTGTGCCAATCAAGATTTCAGACCGAGAGCTATATGTCGATCTGATAGTCCTTGCGATGCAGGACTTCGACATCATACTGGGCATGGATTTCCTCAGTAAGTACAGCGCTTCAGTGGACTGCCGTAGAAGGAAGGTGGTTTTCAGCCCAGAAGGAGAACCACCATTCGAGTTTCAAGGAGCCTCAAGGAGGAAGACTCAGAAATTTCTCTCAGCCTTGGCAGCCCACCAGATGCTAGAGCGAGGGTGTGCTGGTTTTCTTGCACACATAGTGGAATCAGAAGCAAAGGAAGAACTCAAGCAGGAGGATGTACGGGTAGTCTGCGAATATCCAGAAGTGTTCCCAGAAGAATTACCTGGACTACCTCCAACCGAGAAGT
>JAGFNQ010003383.1:0-105272 GCA_024364735.1 Boesenbergia rotunda | reverse complement strand
ATTCAAGTCAATCTGCGAAGTGCAAATAAGACAACATCCCACCTCGGTATCCATCACATCTGATGCCGCCAACTTAGAATCCACCTTGGCAACCAATACTTTAGTCAAATCATTTTAGCGTAGGGTCTCCTAAACAACTTTGTTGGACTAGCTCACAAGTGCAGTATGTTCAAGCACCCGTTTCTCTTTTTAAATAGGAAAGTCATCAGATAATTATTATTCATAACGCACGATCATTAAGGTTTTAATAATCACAGTGACCATTACCAAAAGAGAATATCTATTAAGTAATCGATAATTAAGGAACATAGAAAAGAACTTGGGGACACGTGCGATAAAGACATCAGGAATATAAGATGTCTCGGGACCCAGGTAAAAAGGGGGTAAGCTTTCAAGACTTAGAGCACTTTTGATTCCTCATTGTTCTCGGAAAAAGAGAAAGTTCTGACTTGAGCGTCGGAGAGGGTTCCACCGGAAAATTTTCCGGTGCATCCCCTTTAACGCTCGTGTTAATCTCGTAGACATGGACATTCTCTCCCCGTCACCGTTATCGTGGGTTGTGCTTTGGTGATTAGTCATCCCCGTCGTTCGTTTCCGGAACAAGTTTAGCGTCGTCTGTTGGAAACATCAAAGCACCAGAAAGAACACCGTGATGGCAGATCCAGAGGGACAACCCATCATTCTGACGCGGGAGGAGTTGGATTGCTTAGTCGCCAACACCGTCAGAGGAGCGTTGGAGTAGCATCAGATCAAGCAAACCGCCTCGCAACAAGCAACTCCGGTGCAGGCCGAAATCCCAAGAATGTCGGCCTCGCACCACTGAAATCGAAGATCCGTCTTGCCACCAGCGGGACCGGCCATGACAACCCCCAGTGCCCAGGTGAGATTCCATGGGAGAAATGGAGAGGGCGCATTTTGTCGCCTCCAGCGTTTTACGACAGGAGGAGGGACCAGGGAAGATCAAGGCCTCTAAAGCTCTCCTAAAGTCTCCATCTACTCCTTTTTCTCCGGACATCGTAGCGGATCTCATGCCCAAACAATTTCGCAGTCCAGGAATTGCTAATTACAATGGGAAGACGGATCCGGAGGACCACATCTGCAAGTTCGAGAATGCAACTCTGTTACACAAATACATGGATGATGTGAAGTGTCGGGTGTTCCTGAATACTTTATCAGGGGCCGCCCAGAGATGGTTTCAGAGGCTGACTGATGGTCCCAAAATATACTAATTAATTTGTCACGAAATGTATGGGCTCATCAAATTTAAATGTATAAAGTGAATGAATATGCTGGAAACCCTTTTACAAGCAAAAATATGGAAATGTAATATAGGGGCCACAGGTCGTATTTTTCTCGGGGCTAGTTGACGTTGTTTGATTCGCGCTCGTATTTATGTGTCGTTTGCGTTTATGGGTTTCAAATGTAATCTGGGTTTGGTTTCAAATAAAAATGGGAAAACTCAATGAAAATGAACGAAAACCAATCAAAGAAATTAAACGAACGATAGTGAGTGATAACTCGATCGGAGGTCAACCAACTCAACCAAGGGAACTAAGTTGATATTAAAAAGGACACAATGGATATCGAATTCAGCTTTGATGCTAAACGAATGAATAAGAGCAGTGAATGCAGATTTTGGAAACAAACAGCTTAACACCATTTATAGCATGCAAAAATTCAGAAATCACACAAGCAATTCAAGTCCAACAAGCTGTAATTTTCTTGGAAGCCAGTCAATGTAAATAGAATTCAGAATTGAGTGAGTGCAATACCAGTTGTATTCGAATGTTATTCTACACCAGCAGACAAGTAAAAACTGATGCAATCAATGTTCAATTCAGCTTGGCATGCAAGTGAACCTATGTGCCAAAATCTGAACCCTTTGTGCCAAAATCTGTTCTAATAACTCAGAAATGCCATGACTGCGAAAGAGACTAATTTCAAGCTCAAAAGTACACCGTAATCTCACTCAACTTAACACGAACCCATGCCGAGACTGATGTTGATACAAGCATGCAGAATTTCAACAACTCAGCTCACAATTCTGCAGAATTTCAGAGACAATCTGATGCAAGAAAAGAAAGCAGAAATCGAAACTGAGAATCCAGAACAAGCTGTGCAGAATTTCAGCACTATGACTTGGGTGTAAAACACAAACAAGCTAAGGTTGATACACTAATCAAAGGATCAGAAAAGGGCTGAAATAAATGTAGTAATTGCAGACAAGAGCCTGGGCAGAAATACATCCTTGATCCGAATGAAGAAACAAGTAAGCTACTGAGGTTAAACTAGACAATTCAGATTGGAAAACCAAGCTACCGGTAAGGATGCGCAAGTCTGAAGGAAGAAAATTCAGAACACCAAGCAGATCATTTCAGAATCAATGGATGTGCAGAAATGGTTCAATTGCAGAAATGGATTGATACGCAGGGAGTTCAAACTGATATGCAACAGAAAATCCAGAAATTGACTTGAAATCGAAGACAATGTTCACTAAACAAATTCAAGAGCTAATTTACTTGCTGAATGGATCCTAATTATAACTTGAGACATTCATAAATTGAAACTACAGCAGCTAGAAAAACTGAGATTGCAGAATTTACAAGTTAATACACAGCTATGCAAATTGGCACGCAACCATTAAACAACAAGGAAACTGAAACTAAGAACTATTGTTTACTAAACGAGATTCCTAGTTAATTAACTTGACGAAATGAAACTTAATTAAGCAACAACACTTAAGAAAACGAAGTTAACTAATGAAACAGAAAAATTCAGAAAACAGGACAGAATTCGACAGGAATGAAGTTTACAGCTAAAACAATGAAATTAACTAGCTAAACTACTCCTCAACCCCTTCCTCAGCTCATGTACTCCTTGGTCGTCAAGCAAGGGAGAGCCTCGGACCCGCAAGCTCAGCAAATCATGGGGAAACTTCATCTGCGATTGAATACAGCTCAGAATTGCCCATTTCTGAATTTTCCATTAGAAATCTTCTTTGCAGCTGCGTCTGCGTGAATTGGTGAGTGGATGATGATCCAAGATACTCAGGGAACCCCTCTGAATAGCTCAGGTGGAAGGTAATAGAGCACAGCCGATCCGAAGGTAACAAATGGACAAAGCTGCGGAAACCTCTCACAAACTCTGTTCTTGGGCAATTCCGATCCAGAAACTCCACTGATGTCCTCCCCAATGACCTAGCACATGTTCTATTGAAGGATTTGAGGGGTCGCGCCCCTTTGGATGAAGAAAACTATCGAAGAACTGGAGAAGAAACGAAGAAAACGAAGCTGCGGCGGAGACGCGACAAGGAGAAGAACAGTGCAGTGTTTGATTAAATACTTAAGCACGGACGGTCCAGATTGATTTGATGAAATCCAACGGCTGATCTTGCTCTGATTGGAGCCAAACTTTAATGATGATGATCTGAGGTCAGGATCTGCCTTGTGGTAGCTCGGATCCTCCAGATATGCAACGGATGGTCCAGATCAAGCTAATCTTTGAATGGATGATCTAGAGCCCTCCAAGCTTGATCCAACGGTTGATCTTGCTCTGATTGGGATGAAATCCTTCAGATCTTGATCAGGCTTGATCAACCCTAACCCTAGCTCGGATTGCTTCAGATCGTCCCGGATGGCTCAGATCTAGCCGCTCTTGAATCGGACGGCCCGGATTAATCGTAGGCTTGATAATCGGATCCGGGTCACTTCCGACTCAAGTTTGACCCAATATGCCCTAAGTCCTTGAACCTTTGGTGCCTACAAAAATAGATCAAAATTTAGTGGCCAATTAATCCATTTTAATGTAATTTTGCAATTAAGTCCAAAATAAGATAAAGTTCCAAAACCTTGGTAAAATCAGAATTAAGCAATAAAAACATGGATCAAACATGGATTTTAACATCTAAAATAATCACAAAAATGGTACTTATCAACTCCCCCACACTTACCTTGAGCGTCTCGCGAAACAACTAAATATGTATCCCTTAGGCTTCCTTAAGCATAATTAGAAACAAATGAAAAGAAATTACCTAGGGTTGTCAATTCTCATAAATCTAAGCTCTATGGATTACTATCTTGTCCTTAAATCAACAACTTAGCCTTTTCATCATCATGAGTCATTGAGATGAATTTAAATCTCTAGCCTTTCAAGGAAAATTTGGTGGCTCTCTTCTTAACTTCTAATTTGATGATGGAAGTGGAGCTCACTCTTACACATATGCTTCTTGACTACCATAGGCTTGCTCATTATCTAATCTCTACCATTAATCATGATTTAGGATCAACAACTATAAAAACGAATGAAAACATGGAAAATGGTGAGAAATGAAATAAAGACTAAGAAAATAGAAAATTTTGATGGAGTGGAAGACTTGGTTGTTTAAAAATGTTTCCAATGTGCTTTGCCCCATCTTAACAGTCCTCTAATGATATCAAAAATGTGGTGGAGTAAATCTTGAATAATTCCTTTGATTTGGTGAAAAACCCTTCTTTGGTGTCAAGGTGCCAAATTTGCCAATTTCGTGCCAATCTTGCTTCTCTTTTCTTCTTCTTTCATCAAATCTTTTTCTTTTTTTCTTTCTCTCCAGTGGAGCTCAGAATGTATTGATACAAGGCTGTAATTTGGATGAGAAAACTCCAATGAATTCAAGGTGCCGAAACTCCAAATGTATGTGCCATTTTTCTTCTCCTTTGTTTCTATCTTCTTTTCTTTCTCTGCTTTTATGGTCAGCTGCCACTTCTATTCTTGATTTCCTTTTTGCTCAATCTGATTGTGCTCATGCTCCCCAAATCTTTGTTCAGAACTTGACTCCACTTAAACCTGCCGTGAGCTTTAAATTCATGGTGCCAAGTCAAATGGTGTGCCAACTTTTCCTTAATGCGTGCCAATTTTTTTTTTTTTCATTCTCTTTTCTGATTTTTCTCTTCTTCTTTTATCCTCTAGCAAGGTCAAAAATGAAATGGAATAAAGCTTTTGATTCGGATGGGAGAAACTTCAATGATCTCATGGAGCCAAATTTCAATTTTTTTTTGTGTCACTTTGTTTCTCTTTTTTTTTTTTTTCTTCTTCTTTTTCTGTTTTGACCAGCAGTAGTTGCTCTCAATACTTTGTGACACATTTGTGTGCTTCATTTCTTAATTCACAGCCCTTGAAAAACCGAAATCAGCCAAAAGTTTACACAATTTCTGCACAATCTGCTTATATGGAAAACCACCAATCTGATTTTTTTTTTCTGCAGATTTTCAGCTTGCATTCTCATCCTTGCTATTCTCAGATTTCTTCACAGCAATTAGTACCACTATCAGTGGAGAATCTCAGTTGTTCCATTCGAATCCCTGATCAGCAGATTTGATTTTTATGGGAAACAATTCCTGCACATTGAACTTGGCACAAATTTATGCTTAAGTTCCATATTTTTCCTTCTTCAGATCAGCTTCCTTCCAATTCTGTTTGAAGGCCAGCCATGACACAATTGTCATCAAGTTTATACACTGATTTTGGCTCAGAATCTTCTACCAAAATGATCACAGATTTTTCCTTTTTAAATGACATAATTTTCAGATTTCTCCATTGCTTGCCTCTTTTTTTTTTTTTTTTAGCAGATTTTTATATTGCATGCCATTTGTTTTCCTTGGATCTTCAAATGATGAGCAAGAATCTAGATGCCTCAATTGTTGTCTTCCTCAACTACTTCTTCTTGCTTGATCTTGATACCAATCTAAACTCACTTGACAAAAAAATTTTTTTTTTTTCCGAAAAATTGCCTCTTTGATACCAAATCTCTTCAAACCACTAGTCACTCCCCACACTTAAATCTTTGTCCGTCTCGGGCAAAATAACATTAGAAACAAATCAAACAACAAGTCCAAAGGAAAAGTGAGGGTAAGAAAAGAAATAAGTAAAGGAAAATGGAATGAACATGATCTTTCTTTTTCTTCTTAAAAATTGATATGGAAAGGGAAACAAATGGATTAGCCTCTATAGATGTGATCCAATCATTGAAATATGGTCCTGCTCAACCTGCACACATTAGAGAAAATGTATATACGGGGGTAACGAAGTTATCTAGCTCGAAAATGTATGAGGGTAACGAATTAAGTTATCTAACTTGGAGTAAGGCCACCTAGGCGTGGTATGTTGAAATCAACCAACTGCACTTGGAGCATATTAGAGTTGCTTTTAAATTTATTTATAAATGAAGCCCTCAAATTTGTTAATTAATTACTTATTATTCTTATTTTTATAATAATGGATATCCTTTGACTAAGATTTTCGCTTATGAATATTAGTTTAAAAGTGCGATCATCGATCGAATTGCATTTTGAGTTGAAGTTGTGGATTAAGAATTAATGTCGATCTTATTAGACAAACTCGATCGTCATGATCTATGATGACGCAGGATCTACACTCAAATGAGATCTTATATATCAGAATTCAACTCTACTTGGTTGATCTTATCTTGATGGAGATATCATCGTCATTAGTACGTTTTGTTAATTCAGTCTTTTTCATGATATCTAATTATTGATCTTTGAACAGAACTCTGTCGTTTTCATTTTTATTTTATGGTAGACACATCACATGTAATCATGTATGCTGAACACTTTGGTACCTCAATAGTATCATCCCGATCATTTTGATGTTTCTCAATCTTTTCCTTAAACCTTGTCGTGGGGGGAAATGATTAGTTCTAGCACAGTTGTAAACAAAGCAATTGGAGAAGCATGTTGAAGTAGTTCGTGACAATAATTTAGCATAACACATTCTTCATAAGCATTGGCTTAATTTATAGCAAAAGAGAAAAAGAACTAAAACATAAGAAAATTTTGAATTGATACAATCCAAAAGAGCATTCCAAAGCGTCTTTCCAAGCTTTCCAAGTGAATGAACACAGAAACACAAATTCGATAAACTAGAAGAAATCCAGATTAAAGGTCTCCTGCCAGATATTACACTTATGTTCATGAGTAGCTGCTTCATCTACCCCAATCGTCTCTTCTAATTTGAAGTTGCAGTTCCTATCAGAACTTCGATTGCTTGAAGTATTTCCACGGCCTAATTTATCTGAGACATCCAAGACGCCTCCTAAAAGCTCAATGTTCTGCTGGAGTTGGCTGTCAATATTCACATTAAAAGTCTCCATCGAATATGAACACGTTGGAAATTCAAGCAATGGGAATGATTCCTCGACGGAAGAAGAACTTTTAGCATTTGAGCAAAGAGCATCCATGGCCTCTTCTCGCACTCCTACTTCAGTCAGTTCCTTGTGGGTGCTCTGATCAATTTCCCTCTGTAGGAGCTTCTTACTCAGATGCGAGTTCCAGTAGTTCTTGATCTCGTTATCAGTTCTTCCTGGCAACTGCAACGCAATTCGTGACCATCTGCAATCAAATTTAACATGAGACATCTTTACACTAGAACTACAGGTTTCCGTTGCTCGAGGAACTCTTTTACCTGTTGCCCATAATTTCATGCAGTCTTATGATTAAATCCTCTTCTTGCCGAGAGAAATTCCCTCTTTTGACGTCCGGACGCAGGTAGTTGATCCATCTGAGCCTACAACTCTTGCCACACCGCTGCAATCCTGCATGAAAAATCGATTGGTTCAGGTTGAAGAAGAGGGGGAAAGAAAGGAGGAAGAGTTGAAGAATTCCTGCTAATTTTGGCACACTGTTCCAGCAGCCAACTCCATATTTAATAATGTGGTTGTAGAGTTTCTCATCCTCTTCTGGAGACCACAATCCTTTCCTCAGTTTCTGCTCGAGAGAGAGAGAATGCCGTCCCATTTGGGGATGGTTTGGAGGAAGAAGTAGACGAAGGTGAAGCAATCAAGTGGTGATTAAGCAAATCATTGATGACCTTCCATTGTATATGGATTGGGATTTGAGGTAGTGTTCCTGTGGTGGAAACACATTTAACTTTAATAGAATTTGGTAAGAAACTGAAGTGGAGGGAAAGGTGAATAGCTTCTTTGGGTAGTTGGGAAATGACATTTTCACTAGAGAGTAAATTATGGGAAGCTTCTTTAGCCTGAGACATGTTATCTAAGTATAAGGAATAATAAAAAAACACTACCTTAATGGATCAAAACAAATCATTCGCTTTCTTTACATTTCATGAATATTATCAACAAAGATCATGCAGTACTGGACTTTGTTGTAATTGAATTATAGATGAATACCAACAGCTAAAGCTAATATGACTTTGGCCGGTAACTAGGGGCAGAATCTATCACTAATCCAAATGAAGCAGTGAGGTTCAGTATAGAATTACTGATGGTCCATTGCTGTCCCTGTCACTTATGCAAATGAAAGTTCATGTAAGCACTGTACTGAAATAAGAGGAGTCATGTTCGCACTATTGTGTGATTCCTTACCAATCAATGTGGCCATCAGGAAACCTTAGGTTTGTGACAAGGAGGGATGAACCTCTTTCCTGCTTCATTGAACTCAATCTGAATTTCATTGCTAGATATTCTAAAACTGATGTGCCAATTAGTACGGTTGTATTAATGAGCAATTACTCATACCTACTTAATTATTTGATTTTGTCGAATGTTTCTGTCCTAACTATATGACAACTTACCATGACTTATGTCCAAACATTTAGAAGCTTGCTTGTAGAGGAAAAGTGCCGTGAAACTTGAAACAATTGCTTGACGGATGGAGCCATTGAAGCAATCAGAACAGAATGCTATGGCAAGTTTGTTCTTTTTTCTTCGGTGAGGATATGTTAATCGCTTTGTTAGCTTTTGTTCAGTATGTTTTAACTATTTTCAATCTTCGTACGGAGAAGCAACAACCTAAAGAGAGAATGTTCCAACTTTCCTTTTGCTTCTTTGTTTAAGGACATCATTCAATACTCTATACTTTAAGAGGTGGTGACACTGCTCTTTGCGATATTTTGCTTGCAGCACCTTTGGACTTAGTTCACTGACATGAACTTCAGAACTGTAACGCACTTACACAAACATGTTTATTCCAGTACTCAATCATTGCAGTAGCATAGCAACATAGCAATACCTGCCACTATAAAAAATAGTCACAATTAACCTTAAACAATTGTCCTAAAATATTATGGAAAATCATTATATAGAGTTTTGCTATGATAAAAATTTTATCGTACAAATTTCATACAAATCTAAATCAAATTTTCAATTTGAATTTTTTTATACTTAATATTATAACCTAACCACTAAATTCTAAAGATAAAATCTGATTGACACAACCAAAAGCTTAAAAAAATAAAAAAATTAAAACAAAAAAAATCATTTTGCTATGGGTGCGCACGCTGTCTTTTATTTAAGAAGTAAAGATGAAGCCTTAGAGGTTTTCAGAACCTATAAAACAGAAGTTGAGAATTAACTTGATAAATGAATTAAAATAATTCGTAGCGGTAAAGGTGGAGAATATAGTATACCATTTGATAAGTTTTGTTTAGAATCTGACATTATCCATCAGATAAAGATGTCATACTCGCCTCAATCAAATGGTGTTGCCGGATGTAAAAATCAGACATTAAAAGAAATGATGAATGTCTTGTTGATAAATTCAGGCTTACCCCAAAACTTATGAGGGAAAACTATATTATCGGGAAATCACAAAAAAAAAGATAAATTGTCATACGAACTATGGAAAGGTCGCGAGTCATCATACAAATACTTGAAAGTGTGAGGGTGCTTGGCAAAGGTCGAAGTACTCAAACCAAAGCAAGTATAGATCGGACCTAAAACATTCGATGTAATTTTTGTCGGATATGCCCATAACAGTAGTGCATATAGTTTCATAGTTCACAAGTCAGACATTCTTGATATTCATGTGGGAACAACCATAGAATCTCATAATGTAATATTCTTTGAAGATGTATTCCCAAATAAGAAGGGAAATGTTCAAAGTGATTGTAATGGAAGTTCTAACGAAAAAGACATTTTTGAACTTAGTTGTCATAAAAGGACTATTGACGATCAAAGATCAGAGTCACGTCGGAGCAAACGAGCTAGAGTTGAGAAATCGTTCGGATCGGACTTCATGACTTTTATGTCGAAAATAGACCCAAGAACATTAAGTGAAGCTCTGTCTAGTCCCGACGCCCCATTGTGGCAAGAGACTGTTAATAATGAAATCGAATCCATCATGAATATTTATACTTGAAAATTAGTAGACTTTCCTACTGATACTAAATCATTAGGTTGTAAGTTAATACTAAAATGCAAGTATAAAATGATGGATCGATTGACAAGTATAAGGCTAGACTTATAGCCAAAGAGTTCAAGCAAAAGAAAGACCTTAACTACTACAATACATGCTCACTTGTGACAAAGATTACGTCCATACGAGTGTCGATAGCTATCGCACCACTGTATGACCTTAAAATACATCAAATGGATGTTAAGGCTGTGTTCTTAAATGGTGAGTTGAAAGAAGAAATTTATATGGAGCACTCCGAGGGGTTCGTAGCTCCAGGAAAAGAGAAAAAGATGTGTCGACTTGTTAAATCTTTATACGAACTTAAACAAATGCCTAAACAATGCCACGAAAAATTTGATAAAATAATATTGTCAAACGAATTCAAAATAAATGAATATGACAAATATATTTATATCAAAACCACACCTGAAGGTCAGGTAATCGTCTGTCTATACGTAAACGACATGCTTATAATCATGAGATAATCATGAGTAGAAAGAGAATATTGACTAAAAATTTCGATATGAAAGATATGGGCAGAGTAGATGTTATATTGGGAATTAAAATTCTCAGGACATCTGATGAGATAGTTCTGACAAAATCCCACTATGTAGAATCGGTATTAAAAAAGTTCAATACGTATGTTCTCTCTACAGTGAAACACCTATGAATCTAAGTCAACACTTAGTAAAAAACTATGGTGAGCCCATATCGTAATTGGAATATTCTCGGATAATAGGCAGCTTGATGTATCTCACAAACTACACACGTCCGGATATTGTCTGTGCAGTCAACAAGCTGAGTCATTTTACGAGTAATCCAAACGACACACATTGAAAAGCACTGATGCGAGTTCTTAGATATTTGAAATATACTATGAACTATGGATTACGTTACAGAAGATATCATGCTGTCTTAAAGGGATACTATGATGCTAATTGTATATCAGATACAAAAAATTTCAAATGCACTAGTGGATATGTATTCACGATCGGTGGGGGAGCGGTATCTTAGAAGTCCACTAAGCAAACGTGCATTGCTCGGTCAACTATGGAATCCAAGTTAATAGCACTAGACAAAGCAGATGAGGAAGCTGAATGACTGCGAAACTTCTTAGAAGATATTCCGAGCTGGACGAAACTTGTGCCCACCGTACTTATACACTATGATAGTCAATCGGCGATTGGAAGAGCACAGAGTAGTATGTATAATGGTAAGTCATGACATATACATCGTAGACACAATACCATTAGGTAGTTGATCTCGAATATAATTTGACAGATCCTCTTATGAAGGGGTTAAGTCGAGATCAAGTATACAGGTCATCAAGAGGAATGTGATTAAAAATCTACAACTGAAACGACTGTAGCGGTAACCCAACTTTGTTGACTAGAGATCCCAAGATCTTGGTTCAATGGGACAACAAAGTTACAAAATTTGTGTTACAGCACATTGTTGAGGTAATCTGTGGTTCGGAGTGACCAGGAGTTTTGATGTTTGGGCAAAGGGTTTAAGTTAGGTTTACCCTTGTGTATTTGATATGTGTATGTGAGTGTACAGGTTATGCAGGATACACATATTGACTTGGCTGGACGGCCTCCGTACGGTGAAGGGTGGCATGGAGACAAGCTGGAGGCTTGTGTGCACCCGAGGGACCTTGGTGGAGCAGGGACGATGAGCTGAGGGGTGTGGACTTCGAGGCATGTGTGAAGGTTGGCATGGAGGCAAGCTGGAGGCTTGCGTGCATCCGAGGGACGGGAGCCAAAGATGAAGAGGGCGCAAAGGCAATAGTCGAGGCTGCTGGTGAGGAGTCAGTTAAGTCGTGAGGGTACGAGTGTTGTGTGATTGTACTAAGGAAATCCTAGGGTTCGAGTGCGGAGTGAAATGTACTCGGGAAAGATAACCTTAGGTGTGTGAGTAGACCAGTCGACTGCCTTGGGAGGCAGTCGACTGATAAAACTCACAGAGAGTTTTCAGGCCTGGACCAGTCGATTGCCCTAGGAGCAGTCGACTGGTAACCTCGAAAACTAGCCGTTGGGTTAGTCGTTGTCTAGCAATTAAGGCTAGACCAGTCGACTGGTGGCGAGAGTTTCAGGTTGAGTTCTATTTAAGAGAACTTGGTTCAGGCTGAGAACTCTTGACGAATTTGATCTTGGTTAAAGGCCAAATAGTAGTCTTGGTGCTCAGGCATTGTCGAGGTGTTGTAGTGAGGTTTCTCCACCCACAAGGAGCGACAAGGGCTAGCCGGAGGTTATCTGGGGAGTGATCCACGAAGGATTCTTAGGGGGCGCTTGGTATAAATTTGGCAATGGGAATGGTAATGGCTTTGATTGAGGGGTTTATGGGTTTGGTGATAACCTAGTGGGGGTGGGTTATGAAATCAAGGGTATCATATCCTTATTTTGATTCCGATTCCCGTATACCAAGCATCATCAATGGGAATGAAATAGATTTCATTCCCATTCCCACCTTCTAAACCCGCTTACCAAGCGCCCCCTTAGATTAGTCACCCTTAGGGGTGGATACAAAGTAAATATTCCTTGTTAGCATTGTTTACATTGTTAGTTTTTGTTTTATTGTATAGTTCTCTTGCGCAACTAACCATGTAGGAAGAAAGAGTTCGAAAAAGTTGCTATCCACCCCCCCTCTAGCAACGCACTCGATCTAACACACATGAGATATATTATCTCTATCCCAATCCTATGATGAACATGTGTTGTCCTACCGCATGCAGTGAGATTATGCTTTTAATGACTTTTATACCTTTATAAGGTGGAGTATGGTAGGATACTCTTGATAGAAGTGTTACCTATGTGAGTCTGAAGATAGGTCGCTTCAATGAAACATTTATGAATCCAAGATAGTGTCCATGGCCAAAATGGAACCAACCATGAGAACAAAAAGTAGGTGAGATAAGTCCCTATGTCAGTGTTATTATCTTAGTATACATAAACAGTTGAGTAATTCAAGATATCACATTCACTGCGCAGCCTAGTATGCTCGATAGCATTCCACTACGGAAGGTTCAAAGCCACAAGCTATCTCTCCCGATGCATTGACTTATCAATCGGACTCTTGTAAAGTGTCAGCATGCATACATGCATTAATTTTCATTCATGTGGGAAATTGTTGGATATTTGGGTCTTAAAAAAAACCAAATATAATTTTTGCAAAGGAAAATTGAGGTGCCATCAATCGATGAAAGTTAAAATTGACTTCAAAAATGAAATTTATGTTTCGCGTAGATGAATCTAGACTATTAATTTATTCAAAATCGATTACGAGTGAATGATAAATTAATTTTTAAAGTCAGCCCAAAATTAGCATAGAAGGAAGTAGATGGGGATTAGTCCCACATCTAAAATTTTCGAAGGTGTTTGCTTTCTTATATGTGTTCCTGTGTTAATGGAGTTAAAAAATAAAAATACTGGTGGTCTCTTCTCACAGGAAAGCAGGTGCTCGCACCTGCGAGCCTGCCACCTACCACGTGCGCACGCGCGCAATGGGCGCTTTGTTGGTGCACTTTGCACTTCGCACTTACGCATCGTCGCGAGGAGCATTGAGGAGCTTAAATTTATGCTCCAGGTGATGTGGTGATGTTTCGTATGACGTGGCGGTGCCTATGTGGCACTCAGGTAAGAGGAGAGATGACTGGACTGCTGACTGGGAGAACAAATTGCAACCATTGGATCGAAGAGGGGTCTCAAGTGACACGATCTGGATCGTTAATCGCGAAGAGTCACGATCTGATCGTTGGAGATGAGACTTGATCTGAAGCGTTAGATCGAATCTGGCGGCTGAGATTAAAAGGACATCTAAAGGGTTACAACCATCCAGATCTGATGGCTGAGATCAAAGGGTTATTTAAAGGGTTACAACCCTCCAGATCGAACGACCCAGATCAATCCTAAACCAAAGGTCACACCCACTCACCAAAGGGTACCTCACCTCTTCTCTTGTACAAATTATTCATTCAATCATCAAAAGTTCATTAGTATTTATGTCATCCTGTGCATCCATAGTTTAAAAAGCCTATGAGAAGGTTCGCTAGTCTCGAAATTTATAGTGCTGCAATTTTGAGACATCTGTTGATGCAGTCTGACCTTGATTGTTATTTTGGTGTTTGACACGGATTTAAGTTTGATTCAAGTTTGGTTGAATTAGGATTAAGTCCAGGTGGATCGAGAGATCGCACGCTGGCATGTGAAAAGTCTTAGCTTGGAGGACTAGGTGTGAAAAGTCCTAACTTGGAGGTTTAGGTGGGAAAAAGTCCTAACTCGAAGGGTTAGGTGATTGAAATCCTAGTGAGTGAAGCTAGGATGAAATCCCGGGGAGTGAAGCTGGGTCCTGGTGAGTGAAGCCAGGTGATGGAAATCCCGGTGAGTGAAGCCGGGTCCTGATGAGTGAAGCCAGGTGATGGAAATCCCGGTGAGTGAAGTCGGGTTCTGGTGAGTGAAGCCAGGTGATGGAAATCCCGGTGAGTGAAGCCAGGTCCTGGTGAGTGAAGCCAGGTCCTGGTGAGTGAAGCCAGGTGATGGAAATCCCGGTGAGTGAATTCGGGTCGTGGTGAGTGAAGCAAGGTGATGGAAATCCTAGTAAGTGAAGCTAGGTTGAAATCCCGGTGAGTGAAGCCGGGTCCCGGTGAGTGAAGCCGGGTGACCGAAACCCTGGTGAGTGAAGCCATGTCCTAGTGAGTGAAGCTAGGTTGAAGTCCCGGTGACTGTGAAACTGGGCATGGAGTCTTGGTCCGAGGGACTGAGCACGAGTCAGAGAAGGCTGGAAGCCCGTTCTCTTGACTTGGAGTGGATTTGGCCTTGCCTGGATCGGTCTGGTGACCGATTAGGGAAGTTGGCATGGTGTTCCCTCGTGGATCGGTCTGGTGACCGATCAGGGAGAGAACAGAGAGTTGTGGCTGGCTTCTGTTCGACTCCTGATCGGTTTGGTGACCGTTCAGGGAGAGAAGACAGAAACTTGGGTTGGCTTCTGTTCGACTCCTGATCGGTCTGGTGACCGATCTGGAACACTGTTCAGATCGTTCTGGTGAACGATCAAATATCGCGAGCTCCTCTCTATGTTTGATCAGGTTGGATCCTGATTGGTCAGGAAGTTCCCTGATCGGTCCCCAGACCGATCAGGCCACAACCTGATCGGTCTGGTGACCGATCAGGGGGAGTTAGCTACGAGAGCTGGGAATCCATTCAACCATGTGGATCGGTCCGGTGACCGATCCTGATCTGCCGCGATTTCCCAGTTTCCTACTGTGGACTGATCAGGCTGGAGCCTGATCGGTCAGGGGTGACTCTGATCGGTCTGGTGACCGATCAGGGTTCACTCTGATCACTGTCAGACGCTCTGACCGCGTCTGTTTTCTCTGCGCTTTTTCTGATACACTACCGATTCTTTGTGATATGCTTTGCTAAGCCTCTGTTGAAGTGTGCAGGTGATAGCAGGTGATTCAAACACTCAAGGAGGGTCAATGGGAGGCTTTCCGTTGAGCAGGTTTGGATGTTTCTCCTTCTCAGGTTTCAACGGCAACTGGCGACTGACGGAGGCTCAGCTGGAGAGGAGGTCTTCAGTGGACTGAGTGCTCAAGGAGGTCAGTGGGTTCAGGCTGGCTCAGTGGATGCTGATGAAGCTTGCGATGGTGAGAGGAAGCTTAAGACAAAGCTGGAAGCAGAGGAGCGGTGTGGACGAACAGACAAAAACTTGAGGAGTTTGGCTGGGCTGTGTCGAGAGCTCTCTGTTGTTTTTGTGCTTAAGTGTTCTTGTTGCATTCCTGTGAGATCAGTGTGAGCGTTCCTTCTTGTGTGATCTCTTGTACTCAAATTTAATCATCCGTGAGATCTGTGGAGAGGTTTCTCCACCGAGAAGGAGGCTCTATCTTATCCGGTGTTCACCGGGGCTTGATCTGCCGACGATCAAGGGATCGCCCACCTTAAGGGCACGCCAAGGAGTAGGGGCAAGTTATCCCCGAACCTTGTAAACGATCCTTGTTAGCGTTTTGGTTTGTCTTTAGTTTCTGCACTTTATTTTTGCTATTATACTTTGTATTTCTTCCGTGCGACTAATCTTCAAGTGCAGAAGTTCAGAAGTGAAAGATTTAGTGTCTGGCTATATTCACCCCTCCCTCTCTAGCCATCCAAGGCCCAACAAGTGGTATCAGAGCTTGGGGCTCTACTTCAACGGCTTAACATCCGAGAGCTAACAAAGATGGCCATGGGAAGAGAAGGGTTTAGCACCAGCCGACCTCCACTCTTCGACGGCGCTGATTTTCCATATTGGAGGTCGAAGATGGAGTTTTACCTCAAAACCAACCTCAGCATGTGGTTTGCTGTCATGGAAGGTTTTTCCACTCCTAAAGATGCTGAGGGAAAAGAGATGGACTTCTCAAGTTGGTCGGCTGATCAAATCCGGAAAGGTGAAGCCGATACGAATGCGGAGGTAACTTTGCAATGCGGGTTGACCAAGGACCAACTAATCAAGGTTGGTCCCTTCACAAGTGCTAGAGACCTATGGAGCAAGATCATTGAGCTCCATGAAGGGACTCAAGACACCTGGACTGCCAAGAAGGACCTCTTTCTCAGCCAACTCCAAAATCTGTCCATGGAAGAGAATGAAACTGTAAGTATACTCCATGGACGATTCAAAGAGATACTCAACGGTCTCAACTCCATTAATGAGAAGGTAGAGAACCGAGATCTTATAAGGTATGCCCTCAAAGCTTTTCCTAGGAACGCCTTATGGTCATCCATGGTGGATGCTTATAAGGTTTCCAAGGATTTATCTTTTGTTAAGTTAGATGATCTATTTTGTGAAATGGAATTACATGAGATCTCTAACAAAAGTTCAAAAGAGAAAGGTATTGCTTTAGTGGCAGGTGACAACAAGAAGAAGAAGAAGGGGAAGAAGAAGGAGAAGGAAGACTCTTCATCTTCATCCTCATCCGAGTCCGAGTCCGAGTCCGAGGAGGAGGGCATCTGGTCTTCTTCCTCCGAGATGGCCAACTTTGTTAGAAGGATGATGAGGAAGAGCCTGCGCCTCAAGGGTAAAGGTAACCCGAGTGAAGTTAAAATTGATAAGTCTAATGTTACTTGTTATGAGTGTAGTAAGAAAGGACATTACAAGGATGAATGTCCAAAGTTAAAGAAGAAGAAGGATAAATCATAGAAGAAAAAGAAGGCCTTGAGGGCCACATGAGATGAATCGTCCTCTAGTTCATCCGAAGAAGAGAAGGAGGAGAAGTACACTCATCACCGTGCCCTTATGGCCATAGAGGATTCAAATGAAGAGGAGAGTGGAGACGAATCAAGCTCCTCAACCACGCCTTCATCATCTTCGGATGATGAAGAGGTAATCTCTCCCGAGCTAGATAAGTGCTATAGAACCATTGCATGTCTAGCTAGGTTGCTTAAAAAATCCAAGAACAAAGTTAAATTGTTGAAATTGGAAGTAGAAGAATTGAAATCCTCTAGGGTGGAGGATATTAATGATTTTCATGAGAAATCCTCTAAGGATGAAGATCTTGATGACTTGCATGTTAAAAATCTTGAGGATGAAAATAAGGGATTGAAGGGTGAAATTGAAAACCTTAAGAATATTCTTGAGAAATTTTCAACAAGTTCCAAAACCTTAGATATGATCTTAAACTCACAAAAGGCAGCTTACAACAAGGTTGGTTTGGGTTACCAACCTAAAGAACCTAGTGTCATATCTTTAATGACTAGAACCCAATTTAGAGCACAAAATAATTCTAGGGTTCAAAAGGTTAGGAAGAAAGTGACTACGGCATGGGTGCCTAAGTCCTTCATTATTGATGCATTAGGTCCCAAAATTTGGGTACCTAAAACTTCTATATTTTGAATTGTATAAGCATTATTTGAGGGGGAGCATTGATAAGCACCATTTTATTGATTATTTTAATTGCTAAAATCCATGTTTGACCCATGTTTTTATTGCTTAATTATGATTTTACCCTAGGTTTTGGAACTTTATCTTATTTTGGACTTATTTGCAAAATTACATAATTTTTGGATTATTTGGCCACTAATTTTCTGATATATTTTTGTAGGCATGAAAGGATCCTGGACTTAGGGCATATTGGGTCAAACCTGAGTCGGATGTGAACCGGATCGAATTATCAAGCCTACGATTAATCCGGGCCGTCCGATTCAAGAGCGGCTAGATCTGAGCCATCCGGGACGATCTGAAGCAATCCGAGCTAGGGTTAGGGTTGATCAGGCTCTATGATCAAGATCTGAAGGTTTCATCCCAATCAGAGCTAGATCAACCGTTGGATCAAGCAAGGAGGGCTCTAGAGCGTCCAATCATAGATAGAGTTGATCTGGACCATCCGTTGCACATTTGGAGGATCCGAGCTACCACAAGGCAGATCCTGACCCCAGATCATCATCATAAAAGTTTGTCTCAAATCAGACCAAGATCTACCGTTGGATCTTCTCAAATTAATCACAGCCGTCCATCGATTCCTATTTAATCAGAAACTCTGCCCAGCTCTTCCCTATCGCGTTCCTCGTCGCAGCTCGTTTGCCTTGGTTTCTTTCTCGTTTTTCTTCGTTTCTTCAGCAAGTTTTGCATCCAAGAAGGCGTGACCAACCTCGATTCGAGCTCATCCTTGAGTGACAACAAGGAATCGGATTGAGGAGTAGTTAATTTCGTTTATTAGCAGTAGATTTGAACTATGTCATTTCGTTTCTGAAAATTCTGATTAAATTTCTGTAATGTTTCGATTCCGAATAGTTTTTGCTTCAATTAGAGTTTTAATTCAGTGCTTTAGTTAGCTAGATTGTTTGTGTAATGAACTATTGTAATTAGATCAGGTTATTTCGCTTCAATTCATTTCTGAAATTGGTTCCCTGTTGCGTGCCATTTCTGAACTCGCGTATCAGTTTGCTGCTGCGTTTCAAGTGTTTACTTTTTTTGCCATTTCCGATTGTTGAATTAAGTTAGCTCAGTTTTAACCCTTTGAATTCATATTGCAGTTTTGTTCATTTCCATAGCTATCGAATTTGATTTCCCGCACTTAGTTTGTAAGAGCGTATCAACCCTCAATCCTGCACTCTCCATTTTATTTATGAATTTCGACTTCAGCTCATCTCTTTGCACTTTAATAGTTTGTTTCACATTCATCCACTTCACACCAGCTGCTGGGTTAAGTTGGAATTAAATTCGTAGCTGCATTCCTGCCCAAGAATTCTGAA
Organism: Boesenbergia rotunda; assembly: GCA_024364735.1. Lineage (NCBI taxonomy): Eukaryota > Viridiplantae > Streptophyta > Magnoliopsida > Zingiberales > Zingiberaceae > Boesenbergia > Boesenbergia rotunda. The sequence goes on along the minus strand of JAGFNQ010003383.1, from coordinate 85,867 downwards.
ATTCTGCACTGCCCTCGGCATTCCCTGTTTCTGAATTATTCTGCATTTCAATTCTGTTTTTGATTCATCCTTGCATACCAATTGAGCTTTGAGTTCTATGTTTCATAATTAATTGTTTCAGTATTCAATTGCTACTGAATTCTGCAGATTGGGTTGCTAATTTCAGCTCTCGGCACATGAACACCTCCTTGAGTATCAAGTTGCTTCATCCTTTTCACTATGTTTCAAGTGAAATTCTAGCCTTAGATTAGTGCCAAGTTGAATGCGAATTCTAGTGTGTTATAGAGATTGACATCAGCGGGTTTTTCATCCAGTTTTTCATTGAATTTCAGTTGTCAATGTTGCATCTAGATTCATTTCTGGATTGTTGCCTTTCCTCTTGGCACATCAGATTTTCCTTGTATCAAGTCAAGCTAAATTTTGGCACTTTGTATCAAAGGGAGCTTGGGTACTGATTGGTATCAATTTAGAGGGTATTTTTAGTGTGCAATGGTGTTTGGTATCAACTAGTATAGCATTTAGCCTTTTCTGAATTCTCTCTGTATTGGTGGGCTCCCACATGTGTAGTAAGCTTGTGCTGAATTGTGTGAAGGTTGATTGCTAAATTTTTTGTGGCTAGCTTTAGTTGAAGCTTACTTGTTTGCGAAAATTTCCATGCACTGTTTTATTCCTTTAATTGGCATTTATTTTGCATTTACACTAGTTTAATTTCCTCATTTTAACTGATATTTCATTTCCAATTGCAACCCAAAACCCAAATCACATCCGAAACCCAAATTCACAAACGACACATAGATACGAGCTCGAATCAAACACGACAACTAGCCCCAAGAAAAATACGACCTGTGGCCCCTTTACTACGTTTTCATATTTTCGATTGCAAAAAGGGTTTCCAGCATTTTATTCACATCTAAATTTGAGACCCACATTCGTGACAGTATATTTTGGGCCTGTCAAGCATCTATCAACATGGGAGGTTGATATTTGGTGCTCCAAACCCATGACCAAGGAAAAAATTGTCATTCACATGGTTGGTTATGGAAAATTCGAATTAAATACTTTGAGCTTCATTGTCTTAGTTCTTATAACAAGATGATCCCTTAGCTAGTGATTTATGAAATCTCATTTGGGCAATAAAGAAACTTATCATGCAACTAATGATAGTATATCCATGCCTCAAAATAAATAAACAAGTTTTGAAAAAAAAAATATTCACATGAATGGTTTAGGTTGACACATAACTTACTCTTGCCATGGATTGTTTAGGATAATTAGGTTTATTGTTGCAATTTATGTTTTCCTGCAAGTTATGGTTTATGATATGCCTTATATCAAGCTTAAAGCATTTAGTTTGGTGAACATGATCGAGTATGTCATGATTTTCTTGTATGTGTTATAGAACATGAATGCATGTTAAAGAACAAGTATGGACACACGAATTAGTATTGATTCAAAAAAAACCACTATGAAAACTTCACCATACATCATTAGACAAAGAACATGAATTTAAGGTCTATGACTTAGTTGTTCAAACCTGATATATTTCATATGTCTAATACTAAATGGATTATCAAATTTGGATTGTCATATGCCTAATACTTAGTTGTTCAGGATCTAAGAGTAACTTAGATTATCAAGAGTGTTTGAAATAAACATGATCATACTTGGAACATTTTGATTTACACCTGATCATTCCAAGAAAATACGTGAAACATAGTTGATCATTCTTTGAAATTGTCACAAACCTGTTTTTGGTATCTTCTTAAACCATAGAAATTCTTGATTATTGATTTGAAATGAAGCTTAGTTAAGGGACCCAAATCATATTGCTTATTTTGATTAAATGAATTGTGGTTAATGGAACTCTGTTAGGGGTTAAATATGTTTGCATTAGGGATTAGAGTGTTTAAAAGTGGAAACAGACCCATGTCTGAAACTTCTCAATTTCAGAAAACCTTCTATATCACACCTGATCGGTCCACCGACCGATCAGGACTCACCCTGATCGGTCTGGTGACCGATCAGGAATCATACTGATCGGTCCGGTGACCGATCAGATCAACACTAATCAGAGGTATCAGACAACTCCTCAGTCCGATCCCATTTCATTAAGTTGTATCAGATTATCTGATCATACTGATACACACAAATATGATACAAACCAAGTACAATTGAAACATACTTGATCATCCATTGGTACAAACCTAGTACTAAGTGAGTACAAGTTTGTAAGACCCTTGATTCTCAGAAATTTTTCTGAAACATCAAGTATTAAAATGTTGATTTGATACAAACCTATGTTGGAATGTTTAAATTCATAAGAAAGGGTTTGTTGAGTCATGACTCTTGTTCTTGATGTCGTGTTTCAGAAATTTTTCTGAAATGTCGAATATTAATGGAGTCTACACCCCTGTTGTGGAATGCAAATTGTTAATGCAGTCTGATCTTGAACGAATCAGAGTTACGGAAATTTTTCTGAAAACTGATTGTTCATAGATAAATCAGAAATTTTTCTATATCAATCATCAGTCTGATGAAGCTGCATTACTACTTGTCATATAAAACATATACATGTTTGGCCATGATATATTTCTGTATATGTTTTCATGTGCAATTCACACTTATTGTCGTATGATGCATATACATTATTGCCATAATACATTTATGGTATATGCCTCTCATATGCAATTCAAAAGTTTACCTTTGATTATTTTGGGTTTGGGGAGAGACCCGTGTTTGAGGGGGAGGTATGTTTAAACTTAATAATCATACCCTTTTTCGATGTTTGACAAAGGGGGAGAAAATGGTTGATTAAGTTTAGGGTTATTGTAGGGGGAGGATTTTGATTCCCCTACGATAATTGAACTGCCTTCAATTGATCATTAATGCCAAACTTAAATCGGGTTGTCAAACAACAAAAAGGGGGAGATTGTTGATGCAGTCTGACCCTGATTGTTGTTTTGGTGTTTGACACGGATTTAAGTTTGATTCAAGTTTGGTTGAATTCGGATAAACTCCAGGTGGATCAGGAGATCGCACGCTGGCATGTGAAAAGTCCTAGCTTGGAGGGTTAGGTGTGAAAAGTACTAACTTGGAGGGTTAGGTGGGAAAAAGTCCTAACTCGGAGGGTTAGGTGATTGAAATCCTAGTGAATGAAGCTAGGTTGAAATCCCGGTGAGTGAAGCTGGGTCCTGGTGAGTGAAGCTAGGTGATGGAAATCCCGGTGAGTGAAGCCGGGTCCTGGTGAGTGAAGCTAGGTGATGGAAATCCCGGTGAGTGAAGCCGGGTCCTGGTGAGTGAAGCCAGGTGATGGAAATCCTAGTGAGTGAAGCTAGGTTGAAATCCCGGTGAGTGAAGCCGGGTCCCGGTGAGTGAAGCCGGGTGACCGAAACCCAGGTGAGTGAAGCCAGGTCCTAGTGAGTAAAGCTAGGTCAAAGTCCCGGTGAGTGAAACTGGGTATGGAGTCTTGGTCTGGTGACCGATCCAGCTATGTCTGATCGGTCTGGTGACTGATCAGGGAGAGAACAGAGAGTTTTGGCTGGCTTCTGTTCGACTCCTGATCGGTATGGTGACCATATAGGGAGAGAAGACAGAAACATGGGTTGACTTCTGTTCGACTCCTGATCGGTCTGGTGACCGATCTGAAACACTGTTCAGATCGTTCTGGTGAACGATCAAATGTCGCGAGCTCCTCTCTATGTTCGATCAGGTTGGATCCTGATTGGTCAGGAAGTTCCCTGATCGGTCCCCAGACCGATGAGGCCACAACCTGATCGGTCTGGTGACCGATCAGGGGGAGTTGGCTGCGAGAGCTGGGAATCCCATCAACCATGTGGATCGATCCGGTGACCGATCCTGATCTGCCGCGATTTCCCAGTTTCCTACTGTGGACCGATCAGGCTGGAGCCTGATCGGTCAGGGGTGACTCTGATCGGTCTGGTGACCGATCAGGGTTCACTCTGATCACTGTCAGACGCTCTGATCGCGTCTGTTTTCTCTGTGCTTTTTCTGATACACTGCCGATTCTTTGTGATATGCTTTGCTAAGCCTATGTTGAAGTGTGCAGGTGATAGCAGGTGATTCAAACACTCAAGGAGGGTCAATGAGAGGCTTTCCGTTGAGCAGGTTTGGCTGTTTCTCCTTCTCAGGTTTCAACGGCAACTGGCGCAGCTGGCGACTGACGGAGGCTCAGCTGGAGAGGAGGTCTTCAGTGGACTGAGTGCTCAGGGAGGTCAGTGGGTTCAGGCTGGCTCAGTGGATGTTGATGAAGCTTCCGATGGTGAGAGGAAGCTTAAGACAAAGCTGGAAGTAGAGGAGCGGTGTGGACGAACAGACAAAAACTTGATGAGTTTGGCTGGGCTGTGTCGAGAGCTCTCTGTTGCTTTTGTGCTTAAGTGTTCTTGTTGCATTCCTGTGAGATCGGTGTGAGCGTTCCTTCTTGTGAGATCTCTTGTACTCAAGTTCAATCATCCGTGAGATCTGTGGAGAGGTTTCTCCACCGAGAAGGAGGCTCTATCTTATCTGGTGTTCACCGGGGCTTGATCTGCCGACGATCAAGGGATCGCCCACCTTAAGGGCACGCCAAGGAGTAGGGGCAAGTTATCCCCGAACCTTGTAAACGATCCTTGTTAGCGTTTTGGTTTGTCTTTAGTTTCTGCACTTTACTTTTGCTATTATACTTTATATTTCTTCCGCTGCGACTAATCTTCAAGTGCAGAAGTTCAGAAGTGAAAGATTTAGTGTCTGGCTATATTCACCCCCCTCTAGCCATCCAAGGCCCAACAACATCGTCGTTGTATCTTGGAAAACGAATTGCTGCTATCCGTGAGCACCTGTAGCGGAGAAATATCATTTTAAGAGATAGTGTTAAATACTACCCTCGACGATATATCATATCAGTTTGCATCCTCCCAGCAGTAACCTCGGAACCGACTCCCAACAAAATTTTAATTAAACCTAAATTTTATCTTATTACACGGTTGCTTTACCTCCCCATGGCGGCTTCACTTCCCTGTGCTCACTGCTCTATTTGTCACATGAGCCTCTGCCGCCTTCTTTGTTTCTCCTCGCAGGTGTTCGGCTGCAATTCAACGAGCAAGACAGCAACATCCATTCTCCTTATTAGCGCCAGATATCTACACGACTATCATCGCAGCCACTGCCCCCAACCCTGACGTCCCTATCTTCCTCCTTGATCACCACCGCATCACATTCACTATTCTCCTCGTCGATAGTTTCATCATCGCTACTCTCCCTACCAGGGGCGGAGCCAACTCATGCCCACTGTGGGCAGCTGCCCACACTGAGCAGGATTCAAAAAACATATATTATAAAATAATATTTAAATATCCTAGAAAAAAATAATGACAGATACAATTAAAAAATAAAAAAGAACTTGTTTATTTTGACATATTAGTCTATGATACATACATATTACTAATTGATATTTTTTTTAATCCCATATTATTTATAAAATTTTATTATACTTCAAATACATTATTGAATAAAAATATTTATTTTTTACATTTTATTTTCTTTTTCTATTGATAAACCTAGTTATTAATTTATTATGTTCTTAGTATCATAATCATCTTTAATTTTATGATTCTCTTCTTTAGTATTGCTTTTTTCCTAATTGAACGACATAACAAACATCTACGATATGTCGAAAACAAAAAACATGTTGATCCACTTCTTTTCTTATTTTGTTTCCATATAAGTATAAAAAAAATTAGGCAGATGATGCAAAAAAAAACAAGATACACAATAATGCGGCTTGCAAATCGGAGAGCTGTCGGGTTTGCTGTCGGAACTAAACCGAAGGAGACAACCTCCGCAACATATTTGTTAGTATTATCCATAATTTGCCTACACTAAACTAATATCCTAGCTCCGCCCCTCCTCCCTACCGCAAGCAACATCAACTCGGCCCTATCATCACGACTCGCCGTGACCACCATTGCCAAAACACCAATGCCGGTGATCAACCCTACGTAATTTTAAATCATGACTACGCCCTGACCGCAACCACCTTGCACATCCTCCGCCACCACCGCCGCCGCGCACTTCCGCTGTTGCATGCTCCACGTGTAGCACTGTCTGCCTCGAGTTGTCGTTGCTGCGGTTATATTAAAACTGAGCTACTAAGACCACATAACTATGTTTTTAATTTTACAATTCTTTTTATATGATAATTCAATTTTGGTTTTGCAGCATATACTATTGAAAATATAAGTTTTTTAAAAACATATATTATGAAAACTATAGTTTACAAAATATATAGATTTTGAAAAAAAAACATAGGTTTAAAAAGATAGCATACGTTTGTAAAACATATGTTTTGAAAATACGTAGAAAAATATCCTATTCTATTGAGTACATTCCTAGTTATCTTATAAGTATGCTAAACTCAGTTTCAGGTAAGGATTTAGTGAGGATATCCGCTAGACTTGATTTAGACTCAACATAATCAAGTAAAATGTAACCCTAGTTACATGATCTCTTACAAATTGATATTTCACATCTATGTGCTTAGTTCTTAAATGATGTATTGGATTTTTTGTTAAACTAATTGAACTTGTGTTATCAATTAAGGCTTTGGTGTTTTTGTAGTCTAATTGGTAACCTTATAGTGTATGTATCATCTATAATAGTTGAGCTACACATTTCCCTATAGTTATGTACTTTGCTCGGTAGTGAATAAGACAATATAATGTTGTTTTCTATTACACCATCTCACTAGACATTGACCTAGAAGTTGGTAAATGTCACTTATACTTTTTTTGTCTAGCTTGCATTTAGTATAGTCTGAGTCAAAGTATCCCTACTAAGTCAAAGGTGTTTTTTCTGGGATTCCAAATTTTTACATTTAGTATACCTTTAATATACATAAATATCCTTTTTACAATTGTTAAGTATGACTCCTTTTCACAGGATTGGTACCTATCACACGTATCAACTACAAATAAAATATCATGTCGACTTACAGTTAAGTATAACAAGCTACCTATTGTACTTCTGTAATATTTTAGGTCAACTTATTTTTTTTTCTGGATCATTATCAATTTTTTACATTTATTGACATTGGATATTAATTTCTTTAGAATTTTTCATTCCAAATTTTTAATTAATTCTTTAACATATTTTTTTTGGAAGACATAATTACCTTTTTTTTAGTTTATTTGATTTGTAAACCTAAGAAAAAAGTTAGTTTATCTACTAGACTCATTTCAAACTCACTTTCTATTAATGTAATAAATTGTTTTGGAATCTTATGTTGGTTGACCCAAAGATGATATCATCTACATAAATTTAGGTTATAAAGATGTCTTTTCTAGGGTTTTAACAAATAGGATTGAGTCAATTTCTTTGGTTAAACTCTTTAGATATTAAATATATTGATAATCTTTCATGCAAGGCTCTAGGTGCTTGTTTTAATCTATATTAGGATTTCTTTAGTCTAAAGACATGATTTGGGTGGTCAAGGTCCCCACACCCGGGAGGCTAACTTACATGGACTTCTTCTTTAATGAACCTGTTAAGAAATGCGAACTTTACATCCATTTAATATAGCTTGAATCTTTTATGTGCTACATAAGTTAGCAGCATCCTAATGGATTCAAATCTAGCTACAAATGTGTAAGTTTCATCATAGTCCAATCATTTTACTTGGCTAAACCCCATAACTACAAGTCAGGCTTTGTTTCTAACAATTTCACCTTTGTTGTCTTGTTTTTTTGTAAACACTTATTTGGTGTCAATGATGATTTTATCTTTTGGCATAGATACTAAATCCCAAACTTGGTTTCTTTCAAATTGGGCTAGTTTTTCTTGCATTATAATTATTCGATCAGGATCAGGTGAGACTTCATCTATAGTTTTGGGGTTCAATTTTAGATATTAGGCCTATTTGACTTAGGTTTCTATAAGATAATTCAATACAAACTCCTAAATTTGGTCGCCCAAAATTTGATCAAATGGGTGGTGGGATCAATCTTACCCTAGGTTTTCTTATGTTGGGGGTAATATTTGGTTCTTCTAGTTTATTTGTTTTGTGTTAGGTCTTATTTCATCATCTTCTAGATTTCTAATATTTTGTTCATTATTTAGATTAATATTATTAGGTAGATTATTGTAGTGACTTTAGCTCAAAAGACTATTTATATTAATAGTCACTGTGAGAATATTTATGACATTTATATAACAATTCATAAAACATTCTCATTATGAGTCAATTCAATATATATTTTTTTGATATATACCCATGTGTTACTTAGATGTATCATATCCATAACTTATTAAATTAAGTTATCAGTTAATTTATATGCTAGTCTTAATGGATTAATATTATCTTTGTATATATACTATATAACATGACCTACCATTTTAAGATATTATTATATTAATTTAAATTTATATATATATTAATAAATATAAATATGATTTATTATTAAAATTATGATACTAAAAAATCATGGTACTTGAGATGTTTTGTATTAAGGAACTATGCACATGTACATGCAAGAGCACTTTCATAATTTTAGGGATACATATTTGATATTTACGTTTTAAAAAATAAATTAAAATGGGTTCATTCAATTTTTGCGTTTTCTAAAAGAGCTCGTTTTTATCAGGGTGAGATCTGAGCGTGCTGGACCTCAGCGCTTGATTCTCCTCAAATTTGCTACATTTATTGAATTCCATGACAGCTGTAAAACAACCCAACGGGTGTTGTACTACAGCAGTAGCATACAAAAAAACAGAACAATGAGTGTAGACGAAACCATTCTGATCTTGTCGTCACCATGGATATTCCTCTCCGCTCATCCTCCTTCTTTCTCCTCTACTTCTCCTTCTTGCTCTTCAGCTTCTCCGTGCCGGCGTCGGCGGGGCTCTGCAACAAGTACGACAAGCGGGCGCTTGTGGCCATCAAAGCCGCCTTTAACAACGCCTACCATTTTGCCTCCTGGACAAACGACTCTGCCTGCTGCAACTGGTACGGCGTCGATTGTGACGACCGTGGCCGCGTCGTCGGCCTCAGCCTCTTCCAGGACGACTTCCCAGGCACCATCCCCGACGCCGTCGGAGACCTCCCATTCCTCACCCTCCTCATCCTCCACCACCTCCCCAACTTGGTCGGCCCCATCCCCCCGGCCATTGCCCGCCTCTCCAATCTCCGTCTTCTCATCATCAGCTGGACCAACGTATCCGGCCCAGTCCCCGACTTCCTCGCCAGTCTCCCCTCTCTCACCCTGCTCGACCTCTCCTTCAACAACCTCTCCGGGTCCATCCCCCCCGCCCTCGCTCACGCCCCCGCCAGCCTCAACTTCATCGATCTCAGCCGCAACAAACTCACTGGCCCGCTCCCGCCGGGGATCTTCTCCAACACCTCCGATGCCAACCTGCGCCTCTCCCACAACGGACTCTCCGGCGAGGTCCCGCCGTCGTACGGCGCGGTGCAGTTCGTGCAGGTGGACCTGTCGCGTAACCGATTCACGGGGGACGCCTCCTTTCTGTTCGGACGGGGGAAGGGGACGCAGCAGATCGACCTCTCCAGGAACGTTTTCGAATTCGACCTCGGGAGGGTGGAGTTCCCGGAGGCGGAGCTGACCGTGCTGGATTTAAACCACAATAAGATCTACGGCAGCATACCGAAGCAAATCGCGGAGCTGGAGAATCTCCTGCTGTTTAACGTGAGCTACAATAGGCTGTGCGGTAAAATTCCCACCGGCGGGAGGTTGGATCGGTTCGACCAATACTGCTACCTTCACAACAAGTGCTTGTGCGGCGCCCCGTTGCCGCCCTGCAACGAGTGAAGGGATGGAGATTGGTCAAGGTAGGGGATAAGGATGTGTGTTGAATTGGGACCGGTGTTGATATTTCTGTTGAATGGAAATGATCCTCGTTAATAATCACGTGTCCTGTCCTAACCTTCTTTGTTAGGGTATTCATATTAATTTGAAAGCTAATTTGGCATGTATATATTATATTTATGTTTTTTTTATTAATATACATTCATATTTATTTTAATATTAATTATGAATTTTACTATCTATTTATTATCTTTATTTTTATTTTTAAAATTTATTTTTTATTTTTTTTTATATAAAATATATTCATTAATCGTGTTCAAAGAATTGAACGTTGTTAATACGTAAATGATATAATATTTATCCATATTAATTTGTAAGGGCTTCTACATTGGCAATTTTATGGAATGTTATAATAGGTGATAGGCGTTAAAGCCAATGTACAAGAGTGTTATAGCAACCGGAAAAAAAGAAAAAAATACCACCTCAGTTCAAAAGCTTGAATGCGTTAAAAAAAAATTATAAAACAAAACAAATCATATGAGACGACGTCTACATGGTTGGACTCATGTGCACCGCCCCCCGGATGGATTAAAGATTAGTATGTGGATATTATCATCATGAAGTTTAAGGGTCAAAATCTGACAAAGTTAATATACCCGCCTTCCCTACGCACTAGCCATATCATCCGAGCTAGTAGTCCCCGTGATTTACCTCCTCCATATTGGTCATGGGACGGATTGACGGGGGCGTTGGGAGCGAGCGAATCGCCTTTTGCCACCATCATGTGCATGCCCTCCGATATTTTTTATTAAAAAATTATAAAAGATATTTAAATTATTTTATAATTTACATAATAAATATATTAAAAAATATTATTATTATTTATTTTAAATATAAAATAAGAATAAAGATAAATGAATAGATGATGAGACCCACAAATAATGAGGGTTAATATTAAAATGAATGTGAGAGAACGAATATGTTAATATAATGTGTATAGGGCATGTGCATCTCATACTTTTTATGAGATATTAGGTGTTACCATTTATGTGTTATAACAGTGACATATTAACATCAATATGGATGACTCTTATATATAAAACTAAAAATCATATGTTAATAAATAAATCTAAACCCCCCTTGTATTTTCTATCGAGTTATATTTCGCCCTTTGTATTTAAAAAATAACATAAACCCTCTTATTTTCTATCGAGTTGTATTTTGCCCCTTATATTTTCTATCAAGTAGCATTTTACATCTATATTTAAAAAATAATATTTAACACCCTTTGATCAAAAGTCAAATGTGAGAAAATTTATAAAAGACAATTATGTCTTTATCTTTTTTTATCATTTGACCATTATATCTTTCGATAAAAATTCTTACAAAATTCATATATGCACTAGCATAAACAATAGAAAAGCAACAATGCTGAAAGAAATAATTAGCCAAAAACTCATTCCACTAACCTCACTAAACAAAAAAAAAAGCCAAAATTCTAAATTGATAATTAACCCAAATCAATGAAGATGGAACAAGTTTATCATTAAAAATCTCCTTCTCATCATCAAATGTGGTATACAATGAAATATGAGCGAAGTATTAGTGTGACAAAATTATATTAATACGCACATCAAAGACATTACAATATCCATGAAGAAAGTTTATATGTTGTTTTGACTATAAGGTTAATGTTCAAACATCTTAATATACCACATAAATCTAAAATCACTAACATTTAATGGATGTTAATTGCTATTTGCATGCAAAAAAAAAATGATAGATGTGGGTTCTTTTAGTGGATGGATAAAATAGAAGAAGCACAAAAATCTACCTCCATCATTTTTTTACATGCACTAGAAGAATCCATATTCACTATTTTCTATACGTAGATAGTAGTTGATATCCATTAAATATTAGTAGTTTTGGATTTAAATATTAAGATGTTTGAGTACTAATTTTGTTGTCAAAATAACATATAAACTTCCTTCTTGGATTTTGTAATGTCTTTGATGTGCGTATTGGTATAATTTTGTCACACTAACACTTCACTTCTATTTCATTGTATACTACATTTGATGATGAGGAGGAGAGATTGTTAATGATGAACTTTATTCCATCTTTATTGATTTGAGTTTATCAATTTAGAATTTTGACTCTTTTTTGATTTGGGGAAGATGGTAAAATGAGTTTTTAGCTAATTATCCCTTTCAGAATCGTTGCTTCTATTATTTAAGCTAGTGCATATATGAATTTTGTAAGTATTTTTACCGAAAGACATAATGGTTAATTCAATATGTTTTTTCTTCTTGAGATCTATCAAAAAATGATAAACAAGACAAGGGTACCATTGTTATTTATAAGTTTTCTCATATTTAACTTTTGGTCAAAGGAAGTTAAATATCATTTGTTAAGTATAGGGGTAAAATGCTACTTGATTAAAATGTAGCTCGATAGAAAATAAAAGGGTTAAATATTATTTTTTAAATACAGAGAATACAATATAACTCGATAAAAAATAAAAGCGATTTAAAGTTATTTACCTTTATTTAACAATAATTTTAATAGGTAAAACTGAAATTTTTGTTCTATATATTGCAAATTTGGTTTTACCGACTCTCTCTGCATAAATTAAAATGAGAGGGTCGGGATGAAACCAACGTAGAATTACTATATGCTAATCGAGAACTGAACAAGCCAGATACCTCGAAGCTAGGTAAGTTTTTATGAAGGGGCCACATAATTCAATTAAGGGCATCTTCAATGCAAACTTTTTCAAAACTTTGTAAATTTAAAAAAGCTCAATGAAAAATATTTAATGAGTGTGAAGTGAGGTTTGAGCTTTTTATTAGTTCAAGAGCGGATTTGATTTTCAAACTTACTTTTTTTTTCTCTTGGGGATGAAGCTAATGATTAATCACAATTAATATTGCATGCTTAATCTTTTTAAAATATACAAATAATTATAATTAAATTAGGATGTATAAGTTAATTAATTATTAAATGAAAATTATAAATTTAATTAAATTTAAAGTAATAACTTAATTAAATATTAAATTAAAATCATAAATTAAATTTAAAAAGCATAAGTTAATTAAATATTAAATGAAATTTATAAATTTAATTAAATTAAAAAAAATCATAAGTTAATTAATTTATTAATTAAAAATTATAAATAAATTACATTAAAGATCTGAATTAATTAAAATGTTAAATGAAAATTATATATAGATATTATATTTTTGATGTTGTATTGATGTGACATATTAAAAATTACAAAAAAAATTAGAGAGAGGTTTAACTATTGGAGATGCTCTACTAGCTAGGATTTTACATTTTTATGTAGCATCTATGTGACATTGAGAATTATAAAAAATCTCCGTTAGAAATTTAATCATTGGAGATGCCCTAATGCCTATATCGATTGGTAAGAATGAGTAATTAAACCAACTATAATAAGTAATTAAACCAGATGGCTGACAACCCTTTAACAATGGAGCTAAGGTTTCTTTCATCCCTAACTTAATAGCATTTATATCGATTGGTAAGACTGAGATTCAATAAAAATTCATTTGAGAACTTTGAATCCTTATAAGACAAATCCGCCTATCTTAGGTTTTGGTTGTTTGAACCTTTGTTTTATGTATTGATGATATTTTCTACATATTTGGATGGTTGTAACAAATTTTGTTTGACATTCGCATTTGCATTCATAGCTCACATTTATGGTGGCAAAAGGCGAATCACTCGCCCCCAGCGCCCCCACCAACCCCTCTCAGGATCAACACGGAGGAGGTAACTACTTTTGGAGCTCACATTTATGGGATTCTTGGTGAAGATGTCTTGCAATTTTCATTTAACTACTTTTGGAGATTCAGTATCAATTGATCAATTAAGTCATATGCTTCGTTTAAACTTTTATTCATCAAATAGCCTCATACAGCCGAATCCAAAAATGACTTATTTGAAAAAGAAATCCCTATATAAAATATAGGTAGAGTTGGCCACTTTTTCAAACCATGATAAGGCTACTACCATAATAAACTCTTAAATTTATCTCATGCTTCAAATAGTGATTCCCTATCTACAGGAGCAAAGAAGCTTATGATTCTATTCCTCAGGTACGTTATCCTATTTAGATGGAAGAAGTAATTCAGAAAATGTTGGAGAGGAATTTAGGATATTTTATAAGTTTTTAAAGTAATTTTGCAAAAAGCCCCTTAAAGTTTGGATTTTCCAACTTATACCCTTAACTTTTGATCTTTAATCATTTTAGCCACCCAAGAACTCCATATTTAACCAGCTGCTATGCTGCAACCTTGATCGTTCTTCTTCATATAACACCAAGTCTTCAAAGTTTGATCGGAATCCTAATGTTTAGATCACCTTTTCGGATTTACTCCGTTGAAATCCTGCCGGAATATTTATTTACATTGGAAATTTGAGATGGTACAAGTTGCGTGTAAAACAAAAAGATGGCAAGGTAAACATGGGGCTCAACATTAATTCATATATCCGAACCAACAAACAAATTTTAAATTAAAAAAAAATAATTCGTGATTCTGTCGCGAAGGGAAGTGGACGCCCCAAGAGTGAGATGGTCCCCGAGGATCACGAACTGCTGATGCTGGCTCCTGTGTTCGCTCCTAACTTGCAAGACAAAGACTGTTAGAACCCGCCGGAAAAAATCCTCGGCAAGGCACTCCGACGGTCAAGTCACTCCTCGGTGGTGGAAGAGCAAAAGCAATGCAACAGTAGTCAAAACACTATTGCGCGTACCTGGGATATGTGAAGTGGAAAAGCTTATATAGCCGGGGGAGCTGACAGCTTCTGCCCACCGCCACCTTTTGTTTCGTAGCGAGGACAAGGTAAGGATACTCAGAGGTGGCAGGTTAATACGTCGCATACCTTAATAGGGAAAAGGGCGCTGTCAACTTAAAGGCGAGAGCCATTGGGCGCCGCTCGACCTGACACCAGCGTATGTGGTCGTAATACGGGGGGACAGGGTATGACAGGGAGATCATGACGTCAGCGAGATGCTCGCGATTCGGGCCAGAATGGTGCCTGCCCTGCGCCGACCGCATACAATCTCTACGAGTCTTGTATCAGAGAGTGGTTGTTCTGACGAGTCACGACAAAAACCTCGAATACTAGGGCCGATTGGCGGCCTAGAATAATAATGCCGACTGAGGGCATAGAATGGTGAGGCCGAGTGAGGGCCTAGAGTGAGGGAGCCGACCGGGGGCTCAAAGTGTTGGAGCCGACTGGGGGCTCAGAAGAAAGAGGCCGACTGAGGGCCTAGAAGCTAGAACGATGGTGTCGACTAGGGGCATGAAATGAAGAGGCCGACTGAGGGCCTAAGGTGATGGTATGATTTAGTGATACATTAAGTAAAGCCTCCTCTAGCTCGCGCTTATCCCAGGAGCGTGGGCTGCCATGCATCGACTGGGAGCCTAACCGAGAGGGGTGCAGAAGCAGGCCCACGATAGTCTGGAGGCTCAGTCAAACCGATTCTGAGGAATGTGGGTAGCTATGCGCCCGATCGGGGACACTGAGCCAAGTGGTGTGCGAGGGCTGACCCGCTCGTAACTTCAATCTACCTCGAATAGAGACTTCCTCGTCTTGAGAACGTTAAGATTCAGGGAGCTCGTGAGTCGAGTCTTCTTGGACTCGGGTCTCCCCGACCCAGATCCTCTTGGGCTTGGAGGCCTTTTGGGGGCTTCCGACCCCCTTAGTCTCGATGATTACCTTTTACCATGATCCATCCCTTCTCGTTCTCGAGGGAACTAGGTCGAGCTGCCCGTATAAGCTTTATGCCCCACGGGCTTCCGAAATCCACAAATTTATCTTCTGCTAATGAGGCACCAAGTTATCGGGCCAGACTACACGTAAGCTGTCCCGGGATCCATTCGGATACATTGTAAAATTGAAAATGAAATAAACAATTGAGGAAGGGATAGACTCAATATCAAATGCGCCTTTTGAGAATTATTGATCTTGTGTACGTCTATCAAATGCGCCTTTAGAGAATTATTGATCTTGAGTACGTCTTTTGAACAAAACCAAATTTCATTTCCAGACTCCAACAAAAAGCCGATATGAAGGAGAACACTAGTGCAAAATATAAAATACAGGTGTATAAATTTCTTTTTTACTATATCTTAAAGTTGGGGTGAGTATGCACAGAACTGGAGAGCACTTCTATGAATTTTTGCGTTTTTAAAAAGACCTCTTTTATCACAGCTCTTGATTGTTTTCGATCGACGATTCAAATTTATTCTCCTCAAATTTGCACCATTTATTCAATTCGATGACAGCTGTAAAACAACCCGACGGGTGTCGTACTAGCATACAAAAAGCTGAACATTGAGTGTCAGCGAAGCCATCCTGGTCACCATGGATATTCCTCTCCGCTCATCCTCCTTCTTTCTCTTCTCCTTCTCCTTCTCCTTCTTGCTCTTCAGCTTCTCCGTGCCGGCGTCGGCGGGGCTCTGCAACAAGTACGACAAGCGGGCGCTTGTGGCCATCAAAGCCGCCTTTAACAACGCCTACCATTTTGCCTCCTGGACAAACGACTCTGCCTGCTGCACCTGGTACGACGTCGATTGTGACGACCGCGGCCGCGTCGTCAGCCTCAGTCTCTTCCAGGACGACTTCCCAGGCACCATCCCCGACGCTGTCGGAGACCTCCCCTTCCTCACCTTCCTCAGGTTCCACCACCTCCCCAACTTGGTCGGCCCCATCCCCCCGGCCATTGCTCGCCTCTCCAAACTCCGTTTTCTTGACATCAGCTGGACCAACGTATCCGGCCCAGTTCCCGACTTCCTCGCCAGCCTCCCTTCTCTCACCCAGCTCGACCTCTCCTTCAACAACCTCTCCGGCTCCATCCCCCCCGCCCTCGCTCATGCCCCTGCCAGCCTCAACTCCATCGATCTCAGCCGCAACAAGCTCACTGGCCCGCTCCCGCCGGGGATCTTCTCCAACACCTCCGAGGCGCCCTACCTGCGCCTCTCCCACAACGGACTCTCCGGCGAGGTGCCGCCGTCGTACGGCGCGGTGCCGTTCGTGCAGGTGGACCTGTCGCGTAACGGATTCACGGGGGACGCCTCCTTTCTGTTCGGACGGGGGAAGGGGACGCAGCAGATCGACCTCTCCAGGAACGTTTTCGAGTTCGATCTCGGGAAGGTGGAGTTCCCGGAGGAACTGATCGGGCTGGACTTTAACCACAACAAGATCTACGGCAGCATACCGAAGCAGATCGCCGAGGTGGAGAACCTCCAGCTGTTTAACGTGAGCTACAATAGGCTGTGCGGGAAAATTCCCACCGGGGGGAGGTTGGATCGGTTCGACCAATACTGCTACCTTCACAACAAGTGCTTGTGCGGCGCCCCGTTGCCGCACTGCAACGAGTGAAGGGATGGAGATTGGTCAAGGTAGGGGATAAGGATGTGTGTTGAATTGGGACCGGAGTTAATAATCTTTCCGTTGTATGGTCCTGAAATCATCACATGGAAATGATCCTGAAATAATTCACATGATCTTGAATTGGGGCCGGAGTTAATAATTTTGATTTGACAAAATAATTCCCTTGATTTAAATTCCCTTCGTATAAATTTTTGATTGAAAATGTATTATAAACGGTAAAATTGAATTCTAATTTAAGAAGAAATTCAATTTTATCCCTTTCTAAACATGGTGTGAATAAATGAAAATGAGAAGGTCTGGATGAAACCACCTTAGAATTACTATGGGCTAAGCGGGCCAGATACCTCAAAGCTACATTAAGATTTCAGTAAGGGGCCACAGGATTCAAGTTATAATGCCTAAATCACGTTAACCCCGAGGAAACAAACTACAAGTAATTAAATCAGATAGTTGGCAATTCTTTATCAAGTTGACTTAAAAATAAAAAAAAACAGTGTTAAATGATTAAAATCTAGCCGACTGGATTTTTTTTTTTGAGTTTTAAATTTGATTATATTATTTTTTATTTATTTTCGTATTAAATAAAATTTTTTTCTATTTATTTCGTATTAAATTATATTTTTTCTATTTATTTTCATATTAAATTAATTTTTTAATTTATTAAAATTCATTATAATTTTTTTTTTATAATTTTTAGGATCAGTAAAGTGTCTAACCACAATTATTTTTTTTATTTTTATATTAAATTATTTTTTCTTATTTATTTTTATTTTAAATTAATTTTTATATTTATAAAAATTCATTCTAAGTGATCCAATTCTGACCCGTGAGATTTACCATTTCTAAAATATTGACAATTAGATTACAGACTATGATAGTAACTTCTAGATTTTCTTAAAAACAAAGGAGTTATGTTTGTTTTTTATTTTCATTTTCTATAGAAATATAATTTTCTAGAAAATATGTTTGGTTTGTATTTTCTAGTCTTGTTTTCCAAAAAATATAGCGTTTTCGAGAAAACTAAAAAATTAAATAAAGTTATTTTTCAGAAAATGAAAAAAATATGATTTTTTAAAAAATAAAAATAAAAAATAGAGCAAACCAAACGCCCTTAAGATTTTATCTATGACACAAATGTTAAATTGGTGCCTCAAAGAAAGGAAGGAAGCAGCTTTAACCTTTTTTATAAATAGAAAAAAAATAATTTAATATAAAAATAAATAAGAAAAAAAATAAAATTTAATGGCAAATAAAAAAAAGAATATAATTGAGTTTAGAATCTTTAATGATCCTAAAAATTATTTAAAAATTCTTAATAAATTTTTATAAGTTAAAAAATTAATTTAATATGAAAATAAATTGAAGAGGATATAATTTAATATGAAATAAATAGGAATGAATTCTATTTAATATTAAAACACATAAGAAATGATTATGTTTAAATATTTTTAATAATGATTTAAAAATTAAAAAAAACCTAACACCCTTTTTAAAAAATTTAACAGATTAAATTTTAACTATTTAGTATTTTTAAAACTTTTTAAATTACATGGTCTTCCACTCACATGGCTGAAATGGATGTAACTTGGAAGAAATCATTATAATAGTCACAATTAATGCTATCTTGTTGAATGAGATTTCTAGACCTTGATCAGCCCATTATCACCCCTCGTATTCAGTGTTCTATAAAATTTGATAGGTCCCTAGGACTATGATGTAGCAGTAAGGTAATTAATTGTTATCTTAGATATCTATGATTCGATCTCTAGTTATAACGTATTTTATAAAAAAAATTCTTCAAATGAGGTGTGAATCCTGGAACGCTCGACTTCTAGATCGCTCACCACGAACGCTTCTCGATATATCCTGATGATCGATAAAATTTTTTTATAAAGTCGGATCAATCATCTCAGATTCATCTACTATCTCATTAAACATCTATAAAATTTGATAAGCAACTACTGCAATGAAACAATTCATTTCTACTCCACTTTATCTCCACCCAGCCAATTGCCAATTGATATCCCTTAATGCAAATCCTATGCAAGTCAGTATACCTTATTTATGTGGCCTCACCCTAGGTTCAATATTAATAAAAATTTATCCTTACAGATTGATACGGTTGATACTTATATATGATATTGCTATAATATGTCATGGGATCTATTCTCCGTATATGTGAAATACATCGCGGGTCACTTGGCAACTCCATTCAAAAGACTATTAGGCTACTGGAGAGCCCAATGCGATGAGTACATTGGACATGTTTCACAAACATACTGTACCGTGGAAGATAAAATAATATTCTAAATTATTACAACACACACCATATAATTACTGGATATAACTATACAAGATATAATCGCAATATAAAAATTTGACATTATGAATTTATATCTGACGAATTACGTGGATTGGAGATGACTCTAACCAACGACGCTTATCAAGCCTCGCTTCTATTCATATCCAGGCCAAACTTTGGTCGAGATGGCTTCACAAAGCGATGAGTCTCGATTCCATCTTTGGTACTAGTCAACGGTTGGAAACAACTTCTGAGAGAGAGATTCCTCCAACGGTTTGGTATCCGGCAGCGTAAGCAACCCGAAAATACCAAACCTGGAAGAAAACCCAAAACGCTTAGGCTACGTTTGATAAGGTATAATCAGTCTTGTAATGTAATCAAGATTATATTACAAGATTGATTATTTTGTTTGATATAGTTTTAAAATTGTAATGTAATGTAATCTACATTAGAAAGTTAGTAAAAGTGTTGTAATCTAGATTACAAGGCCAACAACATGTAATCTGGATTACATTACAAACTCTTACAAACTGAATTACATTACCCCTAACCAAACACAGCCATAATGTCAAGTGGAAAATGCTACTCGACGACACTGAGAGAGGGAAGAGAACCGGTGGAGGAGGGTAGAAGAAGGCATTGCACGGTCAACTTTCGTTGCTCACAAACGGCGATCGACATGCAGTTGCTCACGGACGACGACAGGCAGCATGCGACTGCTCACAGTCTGTGGCCTTGGCTAGCCGACAACGAGCGAGGAGTGTCAGCTCCTCTTTGATGGGCGACGTCTCAAGGGGGGCGACACCCTTTGATCGGTGGCCAAGAGAAGGAGAGGAAGAGAGGGAGGAGGCTAGGGTTTTTGGGAGAGAACAATTCTTTTCTAAATTACGGATTAATTAAAACCTAGTCCTTCAATCTCTTTATATAGATCTCCATTTGAGTTTGAAAAAGAACTCCAAACCCATATCCAATAACCCAATCCAATAGCCTCAGGTTTGGTTCAATTCCAAATCAATTCAACTTTGGTTTAAACTAAACAAAGCTGACTTTGATTTACACAAAATCAAAACGAACTGAACCAGACCGAACCAATATCTCAATATTGTCTTTCCGTCTAGTTTTAGTAGACTTAATCTCTCTCTCAGTGTGAAAATCTAGTTCTCAAACTCATTTTATATTTTTCTAATTTACTCGTAGTGCGTGTGACCCAATAAATTCCTGGCTATGTTGGTCATTTGTAATTAATCATTAATTATAAATAAATCATAAGTGACACCTAGTACTACATCATGACTCCCAATTGACCGAAAATTTAATGGTTGATTTTAAACCCTTTTTTGGACCTTTCAACAACTACAATGAGTAATGTTTCGCTCCTTTCACTCGTCTTATAACCATTTGGTTTAGAATATGGTTTATGTGTCAGTCCCCAATAGGCTGACTATGTTACACCTAGCTCAAGTAATATTTTCTCGTCTTGTGTATTCAAGTTACTTAGACATGTGTCCAAAAGTACCATATTCTTGACATGTGATGTTTTATCCAAAGACTTCGAGTAACAATCTTGACAAGTGGTCATAGGGTATACGTCTCCTTTTACAAGGAGCGATGAATCCTCTATGGGCTATCAATTACCTTTGAGCACTTTAACTTATACCTAATCATCCCGAGTTCATACCTCCAAAGAGATGCTTACTTAAATTGTCAAAGTATAAGTCTTAATGATCAAGATGACTTGAATGCCTCAAGTCGAAGAAAACTCATACTTAAACTGCAATGAGATCTTCATTGACTTATCTATATAAGTATAGAACATATGAAGTCTTATGGCATGTCACTCCAATGAACTAGTTACCCTTATTCAACATCCATTTTTAACTCGCGACATCCCAATGTCTCAGCAAGTAAGGAATAGCTGTTAGTTAAACTAAGGAGTATAATATGTGCTAGTTTTTCAGAATCGATGATATATGAACTCATTAATTCATCGACTAGGGATTATTTCAATACATTCATAATTACACATGTAGAGATGCTCACTAGTTGTGATCTAATCACAAGTTCTCTCATGCTATAAATCATATTATGGGCATTCAGAAGTTTAAGATATAATTATATACATAAAATATGTATATTCAAATAGTTAATCTTTATTTAACTAATAAATAATACATTCCATAAGGCGATTATCTTAGAGCATCTCTCAAATATAACATATTCCCACTTAATATCAACTGCCATGATATCCAATATCATAGGTTCAGATGTGACTCTCAAACTTACATTGTGATAGAGTTTTTGTTAATGGATCAGCTAAGTTCATTTAGTGGGAATCTTCTCGATTTGTATTTCTTTCCTATTGATGATCTCTTTGATCAAATGATAACGCCGAAGCATATGTTTAGATCGTTGGTGGGACCTGGATTCCTTAGCCTGCGTGATAGCTCTATTATTATCGCAGTAAATTGGTAATGCTTCAACAATGATCGGAACTATTCCATGTTCAGAGATGAACTTCTTGATCCAAACCGCTTTCTTTGCTGTTTCAGAAGTTGTAATGTATTCTGCCTCTGTGTAGAATCGGCTACGATGTCTTACTTGGAACTCTTTCGACTTATTATGTATCTATTCAATATGAATATGTACCAGACTAAGATTTTGGAGTCATTCTTATCTGTCTAGAAACTAACATTAGTATACCCGTGTGTTACCATATCAGCATCTCCATATCACCATTGGATTGGACCAATTGATTACTGAATCGATTGTTTATGTCCTAACTTGCCTAAACCAAGTCTACATTCGGTCAACCGTGACTTATTAGAACTTTTATAATAGTTGCCTAGTTCCCAACTAGGACTTCTCTCGTGCCAAATGTTTAGCTCCCAGTTAACTCACCTTAGAATTCGCCTAATTCCCAACTAGGTCTGCCTAGTCCACTAGGGTTTCCCTTTGTCTGACCATAGTTAGATCTAGTCTCTTGGTAAACTTTCACCCTGCCAACATGTGATCATTTCAAATCCACTTGGATTTCACCTAATTTTCAACCAGGTC
Source organism: Boesenbergia rotunda (assembly GCA_024364735.1). Classification (NCBI taxonomy): domain Eukaryota; kingdom Viridiplantae; phylum Streptophyta; class Magnoliopsida; order Zingiberales; family Zingiberaceae; genus Boesenbergia; species Boesenbergia rotunda. Next base: position 63,274 of record JAGFNQ010003383.1, on the reverse strand, counting down.
TGTCTAGTCCCACAAGGACTTCTGTTTTGTCGAACCCTCAAGTTAGGACTTCATTAGTTAAGTCTCAAATCAACCTCGACCCACTTAATTTATTACATACATTTTCTCAAATATTGAAACTCAAACTCAAATCCACTCAAACTCAATTAAACTGATCAATCTTGACCAACGAGACTACCGTTATTTATATTTTCATAAATATCCTAACCAACGGCACTGCCGTTATTTATATTTTCATATACAAATTAATTGTTTAATAACTATTATATTATTAATTAGAAAACCCAGACGTTTATGTATTTATTAATTTATAATCATTTATCTCTAAATAATTTTATATGTTAATTAATTATTTAATAACTAACTAATATTTTTTAATATCATTATTCTTAATAAACTAACAAATAATTTTATACATTCATATTTTTAAAAAAATGATATAATAATTTTGAAACGTGACGAACCGTAATAAATCGTGCATGAACTGTGAACTATGATTTCCGAACTATAAACCGTAACTGTCTTAGACGGTTAACGTTGAGGGTTGATCCCTAGGAACCGTCGAATTGAAGATTCTAAACTGTTGAACCGACATTTCTGAGCCGTTAAATTGACGATACCGAACCATTAAACTGACGGTTCTAAACTGTCGAACTGTAAGTTCTGAACTGTAGTCAGGTCGTCTACTTATAGTACGCCATAGCTGGGATTTAAATCTTAAATTTCTTGATTATCTGTTAGAGAGTCTCCATTACATCATTATTGGGGACTATTTTATTTTATTTCCTTGAATCATAATTTGGAGTGAACTTCCGTTTCTCAACAGCGACGAACCGTGGCGGTTATAGTTCGGCATATTTTTTATTTTTTAAAATTTGTATTTTTATTTATTTTAATTTCTATATATATATGTCAAAATTAAATTTGCTAATACTAGATTAGTAAATATCCTAACCAACTGCAGTACATAGTTATTTATATTTTTATATACTAATTAATTGTTCAATAACTGTTATATTATTAATTAAAAAGCCCTACCATAATTTGGAGTGGCAATATCAGAATACAATGTATTTATTTCAATTCAATCCTTGAAGTTCCCATTAAATATTAAATATATGACATGAAATATGTGGAAATTGTATTTTATTCTGTATATGAAACATACCATAAATTGATATGTGATTAATTCATGGATATTTTAACAAAGCATAGATTTTAATTTGTAGCAAATAAATTAATTTTAGTCAGCTCTGTTGAATAGCCAAGCAAATAAATTAGAATTGATAGGAATACATGTATTACAAATCAATCTCAATTAACCGCAAAAATCATTGTATAGTTTGTCATGCATGTATTTTATGTTATATTAGGACATTGCTATCATGTAGAAAACAATCACTCTTCCCTTTAGTTTTCTACAGCTTGTTACCAAAAGATATATGTAGATTTTTAAATTGATCAAAAGGCACATACTATTTTTATATTTATCAAAGTGGGTATGCTTTTTCTATTTTATCCCTCTTGACAAAATTAATTTTTTTTCTTTTTTTATTATTTTTTTCTTTCTCTTATGTTTACTCTTCTCTTTCCTTTTTTTTCTCTTATTTTTCTCTTTTTTTTAAATGCATGCATGCATTTAAGTGGGCCCCACACATTGAAGATTTAGTTAAGTCTTAGTCATGTATGAACTTTGGGCCTAATATGATTCATATCAAGTTCATGCATGTTGGGCCTCATATTGGTGCATATCAGGCTCAATGGAGGTCTAATATGATTCCATATTAAACCCACATTGGATTAATTCTTTTGATAATATTTAACACTTTTAGAGAAGCTTACAAAAGCAATAAATGACACCGTTGAACTCCTTGTAATCTCATAAATTCACAAGATTTGAAATGAATCAAATTGAACCTGTATCGTTCCATCAATGAGTTTCAATCAAAATTCACTGATCGACTTAGAGACTTCAGATTGTAATCATTTCAGGTCCTGTGAATTTATGAGGTTTTAAGGAGTTCAATGGTATACTGTCCATTATTTATTTCGATTTCTCTAGAGATGTTAAAATATTGTTCAAAGAATCAACTCAACATGAATCTGATCTAATTCCATATCAGGTCCAACACCATATCATATTTATGGTTCATATTTTAGTTAAATCCTAAACGGGAGAGGCTCACTTATGTCTGTATGTATGCAAAAGAGAATGAAAAGAGGAGAGATGAGAGGAAAGAGAAAAATAATAATAAAGAAAAAATTGTTTTAGAGTAAAATAGAAAAAGTAGATAATTGAGTTATTCTTCAGGAGACTTATTAAAAACTCCCTAATCAGAAAATCTTCTTCGTGTCAGCTCCTTGGCAAGGGAACAATAGTTTTGACTCCCTAAACTTTTTTTTTAACTCCCTAACACATAAATTTACCAATCTACCCTTATTAATTGTTATCCCTCTCTCCAATACCTTCTCCCTCATTTGTTCATGATGCATCCAAAACAAAAACCCTAACCAGCGCGTTCCCACCATTTTCGTCTTCCTCATTTCCGTCTTCTCCATTTCTTTCCTACAGAATCTCCATCCTAAAGAAACCCAAACCAAGAAAATCGATTGCTCGACCATTTCCCTCTTCTCCATTTCTTCCTGTTACAATGTCCATCCTAAACAAACCTTAACCAGTGAAATCCATCGCTCTACTTATCCACGCCGAGGAGGAGACTGAAGCAAGATCATACCCATCGAGATCCATCGATCGGGAGTAGCGAGATATCAACCGAGAGCATAACGACCGACGAGGAAAGTGAAGTAAGCGTCGCCGTCGAAGACACACAATCACCTTAAAAAATAGCAAATTTTTTAATTTTTATAGTCTTTTTTAACTCTATTAGTCGTATTTTGTTTGCTTGAATTTTCACATATCTCATTATTTATATATTATTGGTTTTTGGTCGGATTTTTTGAGATGGAGGTGAAATCTTGAGATAGCACGTGTAGGCTTGATCGCTTACGCTTGCTCCTCCAACTCCAACTACTACAGGGAAGAATCCACCTCTATCTCAAAAATTCATTTTATTAATCGTATCTTCCTCTTTTGGAAGTTGGAATTCCTGAGAAATTATATTGTCTTTCACTCCCTGAAGATAATTTTCTAATATTTGAATATAAATAAAGGCTAATAATATTTGAATGAGTATATTATTCCTCATTTATGCTGTGTTATGAAATTAAATATAATTTGTCAAATTTATTTAAATTGATATCGTGTTATGATCGATTATGAAATTGTATAGTCTTCCAATGCAATTTCTCAATCACTTAGGTGACACAGATTTTGATCAGTTTCCTAGAGAAATGAAATCTGGATCTGGATCTTCAAAATTTTCATTTCTGGGTAGTTGCAAGTATAAAGAAGACCTCTATATGATTTCAATTTTTAATGGCTTCAGTCTAATGGAGCTGTTTGTTAATCTTGGAAGAAAATGTGAGGAGATTGTTCCACAAAATGTGCTTTTGCAATATCTTGCACCACATCAAAATATGTATGTGACATTGCATGAAGATGATGATGTCCGGATTATGACACATCTTTACACGTCTATGAGATTGACAATAATTAATATGAGAGCAGTGGAAAAAGATCACATGAGTTCCCACAGTCTCGAGAGGTAAAAAATTTCTACCTTGATTTTTTTCGCATGTAGATATTAATGATGATAAAATTTATTTTTTTGATTTGCTTGATATGTCGTTGTAGAGTACAATTATTGATGATTGTTTAGTTATTTATCATGGAAATATATTGTGGGTGTGGTTTCTTCTTGTGAATCTTGAACATATGTAAATTTTAGTTGGGAAGACATTGGATGATTTAAACTTTTAAATTAGAACATGATTATATTCCATTTGTGTAGTATTAATAATTTATTAAAAGGTTAAAAATGGGATATCAACAACATATTCACTATTTAAAATAGTTGTGTATATATACATAAAGTACTCTTCCAAAGGTTAAATTATTCCAAGCTAGAAAATGATGCTATATTATTTAGATTTCTTACGCATCCACAATTTTATATTATATATATTTTAGTTTTGTTGATAAGTCTTTGATAATTATATAGGTAAAGTACTCTCCTAAAGGTTAAGTCTTTAATTTTAATTTAGGTTTGTTAATATATTACATAAAGTACTCTCTCAAAGATTAAGTCTTTAATTTTGGTGTATGGATAGTAGGTTAATTATAATTATTTTATGCTTACAATGATATTATACTCATTGTTAAATTGATAAGGTTTAAAACTGAAGAAGAGACACAGACTAATAATGATGGTCATCATGAAGTGGATTTGGTAAGAAATTCCATAGATGCTTAGAGTCATTGCATTCGTAGAGAGGGCCAGATATTCAAGGATGCTACAGAATTTCGAAAATGTGGTAAAAATTATGCAGTTGATATGAGACGATCGTTTTTGTATAAAAAGAATGATAATAAGAAGGTTATTCTTGTCTGTAGCGAAAACAACTGTTCTTGGAGAATATATGCTTCAAGACATAAAGCTGACAAACTTTTTGGCATTAGAAAATGCAATCTAATACATACTTGTGGAGATGACAATCTTCATAGTAGAGGGCATCCTAAAGCTGATGTTGTCTGGGTTTCCAATGTTGCGATGGATAGATTGAGGGGAGAGCCCTCGTATCGACCATGCACAATGTTGAAAGATATTCATAGAGATTATGGGGTCGAGCTTAATTACAACAGAGTTTGGAAAGGGAAGGAATTGACAATGCATGACATTCATGGTGCAGAGAAGGGGTCTTATGATAGATTACAATGGTATTGTAGTGTTATCAAAGAAACTAATCCTGGAAGTTTTGTCGAGTGTGAAATTGATCATTGTGGTAATAAATTTAAACGGTTATTCATTTGCTTCAATGCATGTGCAATTGATTTTATCAATGGATGTAAACCCTTAGTTTTCTTAGATGACACTCACATAAAGAATAAAGACGAAGGATGCATTTTGGTTGTTGTGGCAAAGGATACTAATGATGATCTTTTCACATTAGCATATTCAGTTGTAGATACTGAAAATGATAATAATTGGGGATGGTTCTGTTTCCAACTTAAAAGTGCCCTGCTTTCGCATTCCTATATTGGGTTCCATGAGTTCACCTTTTTTTTATAGACATGCTGGGATAATCAAGGCTATTCAGATAATATTCCCAGATAGTCATCATGCCTACTGTTTGAGGCATTTGGTAGATAATTTCGTGAAACAGGTTTGGCTAATGACATATTTGTGTTAGGAAACATTGCTTTTTGAATACTACTAGTTTATGTACTATTTTTTTGTTATTTGAATGTAGGTCATGCGAAGGTACCCACTTCATAACAAAAATATTGGTCATCTATTTTCAAAAAAGCTGCATATGCCCTATCGACACAAGAATTTCAAGAATATGTTAACATGATAGTAGGGTCAATGCCACTTGCCAAAGACTTTATAGTATCTTCGTGTCCAGAAAGTTGGGCAAATGCATATTTTCTAGGAAATCGGTGGGGTGTCATGAATAATAACATAGCTGAGTCTTGGAATAATTGGGTTAAAGCAACATGATTTCTTCCTATCGTGGCCATGGTCGATCACATACGGATTCAAATTATGGATATGATGCACAGACGACGTGAAGCAACAATGGAGATGGTTAAAAGATTGAGTCCATCAAAGGAGAATGCTCTTGCAAAAACATATGCTGAATCTCGTAGTTTGATAGTGCGCAAGGCATGTGGTTGGAGTTTTGAAGTTGTGGATGAGAATAAATCATTTGCTGTTGATTTGTCTGCTCGGACTTGTTCGTGCAAAGCATGTCAGATTAATAAGTTTCTATGCAAACATGCATGTTCAGCACTAGAGTCAAAGTCATTATCAGTATATGATTTCTGTGACAAGTACTTTAAAATAGAGTTGTATCGTGAAAGCTACAAAGGAATCCTAAATCCGATCCCTACATGTCACATGTCTGAGTACAATCTCGAGCAGCCATTTGTAATCAATGCTCCCGTTTTTCGAAGCCAACCAGGCAGAAGAAGAGCTCAAAGGATACCTTTGCAAGTCAAAAAACGTGTGACAAAGTGTGGTCGGTGTCATGGGCGAGGTCATAACCGACGCAGTTGCAAAGAAGCCATTAACTAACTCTACTTTTATTTTGTGAAAATAGTATGAAACTGTTTGATTTACAAGTAAAACATTGTATTCTGAAATTTCTTTTAATGAGCATGTACTCATATATTTGATCTCTAATACATTTTCCAATTTATAGGAAAAAGAGGATGATAGAACAAGCAAGAAGCAAGGAAGTACCTAAGAGAAGGAGTACTCGAACCAGTGCAATTATTCAGGGCGTGCTCTTGGTGTAATGGTCCTTTAATATTAAGTTAAGTTAGTGATGTTTATGTACCGGGAACTGTTTATGTAATGTGGGCTTGATACTAGTTGATGTTTAAGCTTGGTGTGATATCTGTATTTCATAGTTTTGGTAAATGACTCGTATTTGTTGTTGTTGTTGTGTTAGTTCAGTTGTGAACATGAATGTTAGTTCAGTTATGAAACTGAATGCTTTTAATATATATTCTTCACTTACTTTGTTCGAGCAGAGTTTGTTTCATAGAAAACAATTCATGTAAATCTTGAGTATTTGTTGTTGTTGTTGTGTTAGTTCAGTTATGAAACTGAATGTTTGTTCAGTTATGAAACTCAATGTTATGATTTGTGTACTCTTTATGTGCATGCCATTTGTGGGATATACAAAGGAAATGATGTCAGAATTATACAAAGGAGATGGCAAGTTGGAGATGATGTCAGAATTTCAGTACACATTGCCAAGTTGGAGATGCTGTAAGAATTTCAGTACTATCCAAGAGTTGGCAAGGCCGTGAAGATTTTGAGTACAAATTTATACAATTTTAATACACATTAGTTGAAATTGAGTACAAATCAGCCGAAATTGAGTACAAATTTATGAAAATCGAGTACAAGGTTAGGAAACATATACCTCTCTCATGATCTTGATGCAAAATCCATTGTAGTTGAGTCCAAGATTAGGAAACCAAGATAGGATAGGGGTATATTCCCTATTATTTGACTATCCAAGAGTTGACAAGGCCATGGGGATTTTGAGTACAAATTTATACAATTTCAGTACACATTGGCTGAAATTGAGTACAAATCAGCCGAAATTGAGTACAAATTGATAAAAATCGAGTACAAGGTTAGGAAACCTATACCTCTCTCATGATCTTGATGCAAAGTCCATTTTAGTTAGAGTCCAAAGTTAGGAAAACAAGATAGGAGAGTGGTATATGCCCTATTATTTGACTATCCAAGAGTGGGCGAAGCCATGGGAATTTTGAGTACAAATTTATACAATTTCAGTACACATTGGCTGAAATTGAGTACAAATCAGCCAAAATTGAGTACAAATTGAAGAAAATCGAGTACAAGGTTAGGAAAGTGATACCTCTCTCATGATTTTGATGCAAAATCCATTGTAGTTGAGACCAAGGTTAGGAAACCAAGATATGAGAGGGGTATATGCCCTATTATTTTACTATCCAAGAGTTGGCAAGGCCATGGGGATTTTGAGTACAAAACTATACAATTTCAGTACACATTGGTTGAAATTGAGTACAAATCAGCCGAAATTGAGTACAAATTAAACAAAATCGAGTACAAGGTTAAAAAAGTGATACCTCTCTCATGATCTTAATGCAAAATCCATTGTAGTTGAGTCCAAGGTTAGGAAACCAAGATAGGAGAGGGGTATATGCCCTATTATTTTACTATCCAAGAGTTGGCAAGGCCACGGGAATTTTGAGTACAAATTTATACAATTTCAGTACACATTGGCTGAAATTGAGTAAAAATCAGCCGAAATTGAGTACAAATTGATGAAATCGAGTACAAGGTTAGGAAACCTATACCTCTCTCATGATCTTAATGCAAAATCCATTGTAGTTGAGTCCAAGGTTAGGAAACCAAGATAGGTTAGGGGTATATGCCCTATTATTTGATCATCTAAGAGTTGGCAAGACCATGGGGATTTTGAGTACAAATTTATACAATTTTAGTACACATTGTCTGAAATTGAGTACAAATCAGCCGAAATTGAGTACAAATTGAAGAAAATCAAGTACAAGGTTAGGAAACCTATACCTCTCTCATGATCTTGATTCAAAATCCATTGTAGTTGAGTCCAAGATTAGGAAACCAAGATAGGTTAGGGGTATATGCCCTATTATTTGACTATCCAAGAGTTGGCAAGGCCATGGGGATTTTGAGTACAAAACTATATAATTTCAGTACACATTTGCTGAAATTCAGTACAAATCAACCGAAATTGAGTACAAATTGAAGAAAATCGAGTACAAGGTTAGGAAAGTGATACCTCTCTCATGATCTTGAAGCAAAATCCATTGTAGTTGAGTCAAAGGTTAGGAAACCAAGATAGGAGAGGGGTATATGCCCTATTATTTGGCTATCCAAGAGTTGGCAAGGCTATGGGAATTTTGAGTACAAATTTATACAATTTCAATACACATTGGGTGAAATTGAGTACAAATCAACCGAAATTGAGTACAAATTGATGAAAATCGAGTATAAGGTTAGGAAATCTATACATCTCTCATGATCTTGATGCAAAATCCATTGTAGTTGAGTCCAAGATTAGGAAACCAAGATAGGTTAGGTGTATATACCCTATTATTTGACTATCCAAGAGTTGGCAAGGCCATGGGGATTTTGAGTACAAAACTATACAATTTCAGTACACATTGGCTGAAATTGAGTACAAATTAGCCGAAATTGAGTACAAATTGAAGAAAATCGAGTACAAGGATAGGAAAGTGATACCTCTCTCATGATCTTGATGCAAAGTCCATTGTAGTAGAGTCCAAGGTTAGGAAACCATGAGAGAGGTATAATAGGTAGTTAAGATCATGAGTTAGGAAAATGATACCTCTCTTATGATACCTCTCTCATGGTTTCCTAACCTTGGACTCAACTACAATGGATTTTGCATCAAGATCATGAGAGAGGTATCACTTTCCTATCCTTGTACTCGATTTTTTTCAATTTGTACTCAATTTCGGCTGATTTGTACTCAATTTCAGCCAATGTGTACTGAAATTGTATAGTTTTATATTCAAAATCCCCATGACCTTGCCAACTCTTGGATAGTCAAATAATAGGGCATATACCCCTAACCTATTTTGGTTTCCTAACCTTGGACTCAACTACAATGGATTTTGCATCAAGATCATGAGAGAGGTATAGGTTTCCTAACCTTGTACTCGATTTTCATCAATTTATACTCAATTTCGACTGATTTGTACTCAATTTCAGCCAATGTGTACTGAAATTGTATAAATTTGTACTCAAAATTCCCATGGCCTTGCCAACTCTTGGATAGTCAAATAATAGGGCATATACTGTTGGTGCAGAATGCACCCAAGTCAAACCTGTGTTTTGATATTGGCAAAAGGGTTCAAAAGTTAAGGGTTAGTTGTTGTCTAACAAGGTTCTTGAGTGTACAGGAAAAGCCCTAGCGAAGGAATGCTAGGCACTGGCAAAGGAATGCCAGCCAGAAGAAAAGCCCTAGCGAAGGACTGCTAGGCTCTGGCGAAGGACTGCTAGAATGGACAAACCCTAGCAAAGGAATGCTAGGCACTGGCAAAGGGCTGCCAAAAGAAAAGACCTAGCGAAGGGCTGCTAGGCACCAAGCGAAGGGCTGCGTGGTACTCAAGACCTGGCGAAGGGCTGCCAGGCAAAAGTCCAACTGGAGGAGCCGGTTGGCACTAGGTATATTCTCCCGAGAGGAGTAGGTGAGGACGCGTTCCCCTTGAGGGAATATTAGGCGTCGGTTCGACCTAGGGCTCCATTTTGGAGACCAAAGTCAGAACCAAGACAGCTAAGGCTGTATAAAATAATAATATAATTGTTATTTGGACTAACCCTGGATGCAGGATCGAAGGACTGAGTATCTGCAGCTCAGAGAGCCTCAAAGGAGTGAGGCAGAAGCTGAGCAGGGCGCCCCGGACGATCCGGGCGCCCCCAAGGTCAACCCAAGTCTGTAAGAACCTCAACGCGCTTCGCCCCGCTTGTCGCGGGCGCCCCGCGAGTCGCGGGCGCCCCCACTGCCAGCTGCCGAAGCGCATCCCTGCGAAGCCGAGGAGATGAGGCTTTGACCGGTCAATCCGGGCGCCCCGAGCCATCCGGGCGCCCCGGTTAAACCGGATCCCGAGGATAAGGGGATCAGACGGCGACCGAGCAACAACCGGATCTGCTGCCACGTGGGGGGGGGGGCGCCCCCGTCGACCAGGGCGCCCCCAGGCCCTATATAATGGGCCCTCGACCTCCTTCTTCAGAGCATCAATTACTGCGACGCTTCCACGCTCTACAGCTTTCATTCAACGCATCCAAACGCTCTGACGACCGCGCTCTGCTCCAGGAACTTCCCGACTCAAGTCCGAAGCGCCGTCGACCTCCCGCTGCACCGAAACTCGAGCCTACCCCGGGAGTTGGTAAATACAGAAGTGTAATCTTTCTTATTGCAATTTGTATTTCTCTTCTGTACTCATTCTACGCATTATAGAATTGCCCAAAGTAAACGGTCAACGACCGTGGGCCTTGGAGTAGGAGTCGACCCAGGCTCCGAACCAAGTAAAACGACCTTGTTAGCGTTGTGTTGCTTTGTCTCTATTTCCGCCGCGCACTTACTCTTTTTATTTAATCCGAACGATTTGCGACATTCACCCCCCCTCTCTCGCATTTCTCGATCCAACATATACCCCTCTCCTATCTTGGTTTCCTAACCTTCGACTCAACTACAATAGATTTTGCATCAAGATCATGAGAGAGGTATCACTTTCCTAACCTTGTACTCGATTTTCTTCAATTTGTACTCAATTTCGGCTGATTTGTACTCAATTTCAGCCAATGTGTACTGAAATTGTATAGTTTTGTACTCAAAATCCCCATGGCCTTGCCAACTCTTGGATAGTCAAATAATAGGGCATATACCCCTAACCTATCTTGGTTTCCTAACTTTGGACTCAACTACAATGGATTTTGCATCAAGATCATGAGAGAGGTATAGGTTTCCTAACCTTGTACTCGATTTTCATCAATTTGTACTCAATTTCGGATGATTTGTACTCAATTTCAGCCAATGTGTACTGAAATTGTATAAATTTGTACACAAAATCTCCATGGTCTTGCCAACTCTTGGATAGTCAAATAATAGGGCATATACCCCTAACCTATCATGGTTTCCTAACCTTGGACTCAACTACAATGGATTTTGCATCAAGATCATGTGAGAGGTATAGGTTCCCTAACCTTGTAGTCGATTTTCATCAATTTGTACTCAATTTCGGCTGATTTGTACTCAATTTCAGCCAATGTGTACTGAATTGTATAAATTTGTACTTAAAATTTCCATGGCTTTGCCAACTCTTGGATAGTCAAATAATAGGGCATATACCCCTCTCCTATCTTGGTTTCCTAACCTTGGACTCAACTATAATGGATTTTGCATCAAGATCATGAGAGATGTATCACTTTCCTAACTTTGTACTCGATTTTCTTCAATTTGTACTCAATTTCGGCTGATTTGTACTCAATTTCAGCCAATGTGTACTGAAATTGTATAGTTTTGTACTCAAAATCCCCATGACCTTGCCAACTCTTGGATAGTAAAATAATAGGGCATATACCCCTCTCCTATCTTGGTTTCCTAACCTTGGACTCAACTACAATGGATTTTGCATCAAGATCATGAGAGAGGTATCACTTTCCTAACCTTGTACTCGATTTTCTTCAATTTGTACTCAATTTCGGCTGATTTGTATTTAATTTCAGCCAATGTGTACTGAAATTGTATAGTTTTGTACTTAAAATCCTCATGGCCTTGCCAACTCTTGGATAGTAAAATAATAGGGCATATATCCCTCTCCTATCTTGGTTTTCTAACCTTGGACTCAACTACAATGGATTTTGCATTAAGATCATGGGAGAGGTATCACTTTCCTAACCTTGTACTCGATTTTCTTTAATTTGTACTCAATTTCGGCTGATTTGTACTTAAGTTCAGCCAATGTGTACTGAAATTGTATAGTTTTGTACTCAAAATCCCTATGGCCTTGCCAACTCTTGGATAGTCAAATAATAGGGCATATACCCCTCTCTTATCTTGGTTTCCTAACCTTGGACTCTAACTACAATGGATTTTGCATCAAGATCATGAGAGAGGTATAGGTTTCCTAACCTTATACTCGATTTTCTTCAATTTGTACTCAATTTCGGCTGATTTGTACTCAATTTCAGCCAATGTGTACTGAAATTGTATTAATTTGTACTCAAAATTCCCATGGCTTTGCCAACTCTTGGATAGTAAAATAATAGGGCATATACCTCTCTCCTATCTTGTTTTCCTAACTTTGGACTCTAACTAAAATGGACTTTGCATCAAGATCATGAGAGAGGTATAGGTTTCCTAACCTTGTACTCGATTTTTATCAATTTGTACTCAATTTCGGCTGATTTGTACTCAATTTCAGCCAATGTGTACTGAAATTGTATAGTTTTGTACTCAAAATTCTCATGGTCTTGCCAACTCTTGGATAGTACTGAAATTCTTACAACATCTCCAACTTGGCAATGTGTACTGAAATTCTGACAATATCTCCAACTTGCCATCTCCTTTGTATAATTCTGACAGCATCTCCTTTGTATATCCCACAAATGACATGCACATAAAGAGTACACAAATCATAACATTGAGTTTCATAACTGAACAAACATTCATTTTCATACCTGAACAAACATTCAGTTTCATAACTGAACTAACACAACAACAACAACAAATACTCAAGATTTATAGGAATTGTCTTCTATGAAACAAACTCTGCTCGACCAAAGCAAGTGAAGAATATATATCAAAACAGAAGTAAGAATAAATACTCTACCTAAACACTTTGAATCTCAGATCATATCAAAAGCAAGTGAAGAGCAATGAAAAACATCAACTAAGAAATGAAACAGAATGCCGAATGCACCAGAAAAAGAAATGTCCAATAAGATCACATTGACATCACTTAGCACATAATCATGCATAAATTTTTTCCACAACAAAACATCCATAATCAGCAACAAAATATCCATAATCATCCATAATCACATATTTTCCATATTTCAACAACAAAACATCCACTTTCCATAACATTCAGCAACTCACAACCATAATCACATAGGCTAAAGGTGATCAAAATGAGAATATCTGCAGATACACCAACTTACAACAAATATATGTTTTCCACCAAAAATCATAATCACATGGGATTAGTAAAGTCTACTTCTTCATAATTCCATTTTCATCTGACAGAATAATCGCTGCCATGTGTGCCCGATACGTATCCATTTTTACCTCTTTTTCATAATTCCATATTTCATCATCATCAAGCGCCAGACACTCAATCCATAAACAAGTAAAAACACCACAATCGAGGGTCTCGCCTTGGTGACGACACTTTGTTTTCGTTACTGTTATTTTCCCAATGTCAAAGCCTGAGAAATGTATCATGTATTCAGCCAAAAATTTTGCCTGCAAATATTGATTAAGCTGTGAAATTTAAGTTTTAAGAGTTATTGAAATACAAATGATGAAACTTACATAAACTTTGGTTGTCCCGAAAGCAGATGGATGAGGCTTGGAGTTCATCGTCTTGAATTTGTCTTCTCTTGTTGAATAGAATAACAGAAACCAATGTCATCCATAGTTCAAGGGAAAAATAATATATCTGCATCTTGTAAATAAATTTTCATTGAGATGTTTTAATTGATTCCTTGTCACTGGAGTAAGTTTTCCAACAAATTCTTCATACTCTCCCTTCCGCAGCAGTCGATTATTCCTATGTCGTTCCAATTTATCAAGGACTTCTCTCTATATATAGAAATAGAGTCATATTTCTCATTGTAAACAAAAATTAAAGAATTCAATTGTAAGGTCAAAGAACACCACAAACCTGAACACCCATGTCCATGTCAAAAATTTCAAACTCTTTCTTGACACATTGCTTTCTCATTATTCTCATGTAACAATCAATAATTTCGGATCCAACTGGATTACGAAATAAGAATTCACAGAATTGAAGGTCATCAAGTACCACATTATCTTCCTCCCACACGACAACACTGTAAATTTGAAAATTTATATAATATTTCACTATAAAGGAATAATATTCTAGAAAAGGAAACATGTACAAGATTAACATACTCCAACTTATCTCGAGAAAGATATTCTGTTACCATCTCTCGCTCTTCATCTGTTGTTTCTTCATATCCACAAAAATTTCTCTTTTCTCTAAATTTATTCATCACATCCTCAATAGCATCCCTTCCAATTGTAGCAACATCTATAGTCGTGTCTCCCTATGTAGATAGATTTAAGAACATAAGAATAAAATACAAACACGGTTAACAACAAATAAATAAAATTAACTCTATTTTACCGATTCGAACACTATTGTGTCTACAACTGATGCTAACACCTCTTTGCCCGCCTTCCTCCTACGTTCGATGTTGTACTCTGCAGCGTAACATATATTTCAGCCTTTTTTTTCATTCTGTCTGCCTTTGTCCTTACTGTCATTGCAATAGAGGACACAAATTGCTCTACTGATGCAATATTCTTTTCCACCGACACTTCAACAAACCCAGCAATTTCACCTTCAGTGGAGTCTTTAACTTCATCTCTCGTGTTCTCTTCTAACCCACTGATATCATCAATCTGTGGTTGTGGCTCACCACCAAACTCTTTTGCCATTGGTTCAGTATTGGCCCAACTTGTACCGGCAATCATTCCACCACATTTGACACATTCTGAGCCCTGAAAAAATTACAAGATTCTTGTAGCAAATAAATATTTTCTCAACTTCATTTAACAAAATACTTATTTATTGATAATATTACCGAAAAACTTGCTCGCTTTTGATGAAAAAGTTTATCTTCATCCGAAAATGGTACAATGGACAACACCTTTTCACAATTAAAATTAAAAGGTCACTACAATTCATCATATTTGAGTATGTCTACTATAAAATATGAACTTACTTTACTATAGTCAATGAAATTCAATAACCTCTCCGCTAAATCAGGTTTTGTAGGTATCTTACTTTCCCCCCAACGGAACAACCGAGGAAAAGTATGTAGCGAACGTACAACTCCAAGAGAAGGTATTCTTTCATATAACCATACCTAAATAAATAAATTTATTAATATAACAGAACAAAACATAATAAAAGCTTACTAAAAAAACTCACCATCAATCTAACAGTTGAACCATCTAAATACTTCTTTCTTCTAACATTTCCTTCACCCTTTCCAATATATTTCAAAATTTGGTTGTTCAAAAATCTATAAGCCGCATCTCTCCACGAATAATCAAAGAAGGTGGTCAGGTCATCAATGTATGACATAATGAATCGAGATGTTGAGTAGTTGCCAACAGGAAAAATGATACAATTAAACACTAAACAAATAAACATCCTAACAAAATCATCCACATCTGAGTTATTCTCTGATCCAGCTAAAGAGGATAGTCTATCATAGATTACACTTCTGGTCACGTTGCCAACTTTCCCAGAGAAATACTGAGCAACAAATTTAGACTCCAAATTCACATCTAAATCAACTGGTTGCCCTGCATAACGCAAGCCAAGAACAATGGAAAACTCTGGTGATGTAAAGGGAACAACAATATTTTCACCAAACACAAATGAACGAGATTGCAACTAAAATCTTTTTAAAATTATATCAACTCTGGAACTGCTGATCGCCAATTTGGGCATCTTAAGCCATATACCAAATGGAGTGTTTTGAATACTCTCCTTTTGCTTATGATTCATTTTCGGTCCCACTTCATCCATTACAGCTCTAAAGTGAACACCGAAACTGAGCTTTTTTCCCACTGTTAACCTCTTTAGCATCTTTGTTAATCTTTGCTTCTTTCCTAGTCTTCACCATCTTTGATTCTGTTCAACCCTTACTCAAAATATCCAACACAATTTTAGTATTTAGACCATAAAGTAAACTGGAAATTAATCAAGTAAACATTTGCCTACTTACAAACAATAAGCATTAAATTTAATAATAATAGAAAAAATTTAATATCATCATTAAACATAAATAATTGCCTATTTATCTATAGAATTGAAATAGCAATTGCCTATTTACCTCCCTCTCACCACTTATCTATAATCAAGGAATTCTTAAATTTTTAAAGAATGATGCAAATAGTATTGATAAATTGAAATCTCATATGAATGGTAACAATATACTCATAATAGGGTGAAGTTGTACTTAATCAATCACTAATCTTTTTTTTAAACGAATAGGGAAATAAGAAAGTTGATAATTAGAGAGTTCCGACTAATAGATAAAAAAACTACAAAAAATGTCTGGCTTCAACTCTATCTTCGGCGACAATGCTTGATTCAGTCTCCTCGTCGGTGGGTTGATGGATCTACACGGCTATAATCTTGCTTCACATTGTGTCAGGAAGAAATGAGGGAGAGGGAAACGGTCGACTTGCCTTGATTTCACTAGTTAGGGTTTACGAGATTAAGTCGTCAAGAAATCTGGGAAGAAGGAAATTGAGGAGAGGAAGCTGACTTGATTTCGCCGGTGAAGGACGCCGAGAATGTGTCGTCAAGAAATCGCGGGAGAAGAAAATTGAGGAGAGGAAGCTGGTTTGATTTCGCCGGTGAAGGACGTCGAGAATGTGTCGGGAAGAAAACAGGGGAAAACGAAACTGCGGGAGAAGAAATACGGGAAAACCAAATGCGGAAAAAGTAAGAAAGGTATATTAGTAAATTTATGTACTGAGGAGTCGAAACTAAAAAGTATGGACTTAAAACATTTGTTTCCTTACCTGGGGAGCGGACACAAAGAGAACTTTTGGATTAAGGATTTATCTCTAATTTTCCGTTATTCTTTTAATAAATATAAAAATAATATATGTTTTTATGAATTTAGAAATTTACGTGTGTTTTGTATAAAAAATAATAGTTTCTGTGCTCCTATATATTCGCATTGTTTTAAGTTTCCAAACAATAAAGTTTGACGGCCTTCCTTCATGTAAAAAGAAATAAATATGATTAATAAAATTAAGTAATATTAAATTTTGAATGATCAATTTAATTTCATAATAATTTTTTTATTGGCCATCTAAATAAATCTAAAAATTTCTCATCTTCTTTAGTGTCAACATCTTGGGAATGACAACTAAGAAAAAACTAATCACGTTACGACAGCAACCAAAATTTTAAATGGCTATCTATGTAAAACTCTTCCCCAGGTCCATTATCTATCTCGTTACTTAAATCTCTCAATAGATTGATTTGACACTAATGAAGCTTCCCTTGTCTTTTTATGTCATGCTGCAGGCACTTAATGAATGCGCTTTGTCTCATATGACTAGCTCCAACTCTGAACCCCTCCATGACCGCACCAATCCCCATAAAATAATTGCTTAAAGGATAAAGCCACCTTAGATCTTGCTTTACATATTAACAATACGTGTTAACAAGTGCCCGCAAGCACATGCAATTCTTGAATGTACTCTCTCTCTCATCTCTTAACTAATTATAATGAGATTCCTTCATGATTGAGCTAGCTCACTTCGTTTGGATGAATTCGAGAGATTAAAATAGCAGGAAGAGAGCATGCAATACAAGTTTATCTAGCTAGCTAACAAGTCCTTTTCAATTCATAGCTAAATTAAACATGAGACGAAGAAGTGGTCATATGTATCACGCCCAAAGAAATTCTCTCTTAAGAGGATCCTGCGCATTAATGTTGCCGGAGGATGAGGAGGAGGAGGAGCCAAAGTTCATCATCTGAGGCACGGCAGCAAGATTATTGACGTCGTTAACGACAAAATTTGGCTTGTTGTGATCGGCGTCGACCACCATATTCTGTTGGTCGCAGGGCAAGGTGGGCGGCTGATCCTGCTGCATTTGGATACAGAGGATCTCAGTTTGCGCCACTGCAAGCTGCATCTGCAGCTGAGACACCTGATTCTGCAGGTAAGAGATGGCCCCGACACACCCATACACTGGATCCCTCATCCTCGCAGTGGCCTCGTAGACAAGGCTGCTCACCGCGTCTGCTCTTTGATGAGCCGGAAGCTCCTGTTTGATTCAGAATTACTTAAACAATTAAGCTGGAATTAAGAAGATAAGAAGCTAATTATATATGATAATTAAGCGAGGTGCAAATTGGGACCTGAAGCATCTTGCTAACGTTGCTAGCACCGAACACTTTGTGAACGATGGCGAACTTGTGGGGATCGTCGGAGGGGAAGTAGGGAGCAAAGATACAGTCCTTGGTGCAGCGCCTCCTCAGCAGCTTGCACGAGGCGCAAGGTGAGTTGCCACCCATTACCTTCCTAGCTATCTAGCTAGCTAATTATAGAGGGGCCAGGCCGGGGAGATCGATCGATAGTCGAGTGCGGCAAGAGCTCGCAGTAAGGCATCGCGATGAAGGAGGAGAGCTAGCGTGGCTATTTAAAGCAGTAGCAGGGACTGGTTTAATTAGTGAGAGGGAAGAAATGAAAAATGATCAGCTTTATCGATCGTTGACTCAGCTGAGAGGAAACAATTAAAGCCTGATAATTAGGAATCTTATAGCTCTCCAACTCAAACCTTGAGTCGAGTTTCATCGATATTGCATTAATTTTAAATCAAATGTTGCAGTGTCTGTACCTCAGAACACGTGATCATGTGATGGCATTACAAACAATATTATGCATGCACTGCCACAGTGGCCTAAACAAATTACTAATTAGGTAAATATATATGTAATATAATCCAGCTAGAACCATGCATCCATCATTTGAATCTTGGGAGGAAGCTTAGATTTTTCACTCGATCTTAGCCAAAAGGCCAACAGAATAGTTAAGCTCAGATTGATAATTGCATATGTAGATTACAATGACCAAGAAGATGCATGAATATTTTGCCAGTTGACGAATTGATTCAAATTTGTTTATGACCATTTAATTTCTAAGAATCAACCAACGATAGTCTTTTTTGAATACAAATTCATGCGAGCTGTACATATGGCTACCTAGCTGTTTATGTTATGAAATTTCAGATACTGAATCTAGAATGAGTCTATTGCTATTGCTCTTGAGATGTCTTACTTGTAAATTACATTCTGACCTAGATGTCTCATGTATAACATCCATTAATGTATGATGAATAGGATTTACAATACATACAAGTTGGCTTAGCATGACCAACATGTGTGATGACTCTGGCTCGACTGCCTATAGACCTGTGAAGGATGACATATCCGAGGGATCAAAGAATGAGGAGTATTGAAAGCATGCCAGACGAAGTAGTGGACTTATGTAATTAGTAAAGACACGAAGGATGACATGAGAAGGAGCCAAAACTCAAACATTTGAGGATGCAACTTGATGGAAGAGTACCTCAAGGTTTGAGGGAAAAAATTTCATAAGAGATTTGAGTGAAGTGATCTAAATCTATATACATGGGAAGAAGGTAAATGACAACTTAGATTCTGTACTCAACTATAGATGTAGTCGAAGTAAAAGGAATTAATTAACTGGTGTTGGGATCAAGTTGATAATTGGTGTGGAAAAAGTCATGCCTTAGTCAACTAGTAATCGAGAGAGTCAATAGTTGATTGGAGAATTAGGAAGCATATTAAATAATATTCTAATTTTTATATATATTGAGAATGCAAGTTGAAAATAATTAAAGTGGACTACAATTGGTGTTATCTTTTATTAGATAAATCATTTAAACGATTAAAGTGGAGATTTTTTTTTTTTTAAAAAAAAGAGGATATATCAAATACGATAGCTAGTTGATTGTGCATATACTTTTCCTTGTATGGAGATCTCTGATCAAGTGACAAACTATACATTGATATATAATATTATTAAATGTACTGGGAGGTGTTGACAACCACCAAGGCTCTGACAGCCCTAATGTTCTACCTTCATGTTGCAAGGCATTGTTCTCTTTAATCTATTTTCACGTAGATTGAGAGATGGGAATCTCAATTAATGACAACGTCCAAGCGATGCAGGAAAAAACCCTAACCCTAGAAACATTGAGGGCTCTACGTGAATGTTTGTTGGCAGACATTCACGTGGCAAAAGTCTACTTCCCTTACTTCAAGTGTGCACCAATCCTCTCCCACAACAACGTACAGTGTTCTATTAATACTTTATTCATCAAGAATGATCTACCACTGTAACAGCAAATAAATATAGCTAGGATACGATCCATTGACAATGTGTTACGGTTTCATTTTAAAATATATAATTTTAATAATTAGGGCACCTCGCGAATCACGTCATCTGTATTAATTATAATGACCAATCAATTAATTGAAGAATCTATCATAACACAGGAGATCTGCAGTTGCGTGAGCTTGGTCTTCTACAATTGTTGGAATACAAGGTCATGCAATCTCTTAAAAGTAAACATTAGAAATTAATAGTCAGTTTCTCAGTTGATTAGTCATGTAACAAAACTTTTTATTTCTAAATTACAATGAGAGAAATCCCTGAAAACTTGCCCAGAGCAAACTACGAGTTTGATTAAAAAGAAGCAAAAGAGAATAGTTTAGATGTGAGCATATGAATCCTGACGAATAGATAGATTGCTGGCAATTATATATAAATTAAGATGGTAAGAAAAGTTGAAATAACAAGCTACACTAAACCCAAGTCATACGCCCAATATCCATGCATTTAATGCTCTCACATGACTGCCTTCAAAAATACTCCTCTTCCTCCTTGTCATGTTCTTCCTTTATAGTATATATGAACTACTCTTGCACTAAACAAATTATTATACTAATGGCAGTACTGGAACATAAATGAGACTGAGACTTGGTTTCTTTTGTAATGTTGCAGTTATAAACACAAGGAAGAAGGGTCCAACAAAAGAGAGCAACAGACATCTTGCTCCTGATTGCTTAGAGTTAAAGAAACCATACGATCACCGATGTAGCATTTAATGCAGTCGTTGCTGGGAGATTCCTATTGAATGAAGCGCGCAATCACTTGTTTTTGTGAGCTTCGGTTCAGGTTTGTGCAATATTGTTGGGAGTTGAACTGCAAATTGTATTATATTGAAGTTGTTCGATTGCTGGCCTTTTGTATATCATAATATATATCAGCTACTTGAGCTCCGGCATGTAATTAAGTTTAGAGATATAGATGTAGGTAAGAAGATTTTCTCAGAAAATAATGTTGTTGTTGTTGTTATGGTGGCAATCTTTATGCATTATATTTGTTATTTATTTATTTATTGTTGTTTTATTTAGTAATTTATTTTGGTTTGTTAAGAAATTTTAAAATTGATCTTCACTAATTGATTCAAAAGATGGACGTAACAGTAGAATTTGAGGACTGTCTTGGACGTAAAATTTGTAATTTTAAGTTTGCATTCATACAACTCACACTCAATGATTATGAGCTCAATATTGTAGTTAAGTTGGAGGTAATATGGTTGAATAATCAAGATCACGCCCTATTAATTAACCTCGGGTTTAGGTTAGTTTTGATTTATTTTAAGTGGGATAGAAATGTGACGCCGAAATGTGATGCCGGATAAGATAGCGATTATTCTATGGGCTGACGAGAAGGAAAGGTTTAATGATAAGATTAGAAAAGAAAAACCACCTTACTTTAGATCTTTTCCTTAAAAAAAAGGAAATTTTAAGGATTAAATATTTATATAATAACATAGGATTAAATACTCAAACAACTAAAAATATTTATATAAATTCTAGATCCTAAAACCAAATAAAGAAAAATAAATCTTAATATATAGACCTTTAATTCCTAACTTGTAAAGAAAGAAAAGAAATCCTAATAAAAAAACAAAAAGCTCACAATTCTAAAATCCCTAAATGGACGCAAATCTAAAAAAACACAAAATATAAAAATTATCAAAAATACCTAAAAAACCTAATAATTTGTACGAGTAGTTCCAGGTGGTAGCCCAAGTGGATGATTATTTGGTATTAACTCGATAACATCTACTAACAGCAACTGGATTTTCACCTTAGCACTTGATAACAATGACTCTTCACTGACAATGATACACCTAGCTGGTGTTACGGATCAATGACATCTAGGGCTTTTGAATAGGACAAGCCCGAAGTTGGTAGCAATTTTGCAAGACATGGGCGCCGGATGAGTTGCAGCTACAATGATACTCTCTTTGACTGTCACTACTTTCATTTAACCTAGTAAAATATCTTGGAGAAAAGTACCCCCTTGAATATCCAGGTTCGCATGTTTAATGGTAATGTCACCCACCCTTCCTTGCTTATGACTGATAACAAAAAATAATTAACAAAGTTTTTTCAACTAATCTCGGGCGATCGGTTCGGACACATGGAAATTTTTCATCGGCCGTTAGGGTAAATCGGAAAGCGCTCACAGTGGGCGGTCTAGCAGCCCAGCGTCCCAGGGTTCGCGTCCCATTTGAAGGAAAAATTCCTACAAATACGCCGTAGCTGGGAATCGAACCGCGGATGTCTGAGATAGCGACTAGTCACCATACCACTGCACCATAGCCCCGGTGGCAACTTATGACTGATAACAGAACAAGATGAAGGTGGTTGAGAAAATCCATTTAAATGTGCCAAAGCAGCAAGAGCATATGTTCCTTGTTGGTTCATATGGGAGAGATAATACTATAGTTCACTGTGATCAGTTAAGATAATACCTTCTCCATTAGAGTCATACTGAGGCTTCCTGCACGACCAAGCATCTGCATGACATCCAATGGACATAGTTCAGTTCAAGCTCCTTTTTCGGGGTTATATATATATCTGTGTGCCGTTCATGATGACTGTGTGTGTTGGCAGATTGTCACCCAAGCAAGAGTAGCAGTAGAAACCAACACCCGTACATAGCAACAAAGAGCTCCTCAACAAGATCTCGATCAACACTTGTCATACATGCATGATGAATAGCAAATCCGTATGGCAGGAGAACTTTAAGATTATTGTTCTTGACAAATTNAAATCAACGGGAGGAGCTTGGGGAGAAAGTGAGGGAAGTCATTGACATGAAGAACCTATAAGAATCTGTGATTTTAACAAAGACAGAAGAAACCGGAGGAGTTTAACAAACACCGAAGCAACTGGAGGCGCTTGGAGAGAAAGCGAGGGAAGTCATTGACACGAAGAACCTGTGATTCTAACAAAGACAGTAGCAACTGGAGGAGGTTGACGTAACTTGTTTTGTGATGTAACTCTAAGTGATGTAACTTGCTTAGTTTGATTACATGCATTCTGTTGTATTTATCATGTATTAGAATTTGAAAAAGTCAATTTTTATCCTTCATTTAAAAACACGTCTTCACACAAATGGGTTTCTTTCTAATGATGGTTCTGCTATGTATCTGATGATGGTTCTGCTATGAGCTATCCAAGAAGGGAGTTCATCCTGATTCATGCACTCGGAATGTGTTGTTTAAAAATGCTGGTGAAGACCACAAACATCATTCTGCTAGTTTTTGAGAAAGCAATGTTCTTTGCAGTTGACTAATTCATGTTGCATTCGACAAGAATTTCTCTGTTGCTGATAAGTTCTTGTGGTTGCTGAAGTTGTGAAGCAACTTTCCATCATCAACTTCTACTAGAAAACTACATCCCGATGATTTATTGATGTGATGATTTATCTGAGAACATTGTCTTATTCTGTTTGGTTGGTACTCCATTCACACAAGTGAGCGTGTGAACAACCAACAAGCAGACAATTTGCAGATATTCTTCAGTCTACAACTTCACATATCCTATTTCTGATTTTTCTACATTTTATCTCTGAAATGCAAGTTCTGAAATTTTTTACTTTGAATCATTTATGTCGCTATAGAAAAACTGGAGCTTTATTCAAACAAAAACTGGGCTATCTCTTTTATGAGGTTCATGCACGATTACACTACGTCATGCCATAAATAATTATTCAAAATTTGATCTCTAGGCAATGCTTCAAAAACCAGGCAATACTGATTGGTGCAACCTGTCAAACCAGTAACTAAAAGCAACACAAACCGATCAGTGCAAAACAGACACATATGATTGAAATCATGTGGCATCAACACAAACAGATTGTAAATAGTTTCTCAAACACTTGTTCAACAAGTCTTAAACATTTGTTTTTCTTAAACATTACTAAATCAGCAACAACTGCATTGTAGAATATAAGTTGTGCAAATTGCTTCCATGTTTGGGATCTCCTTCTTAGCTCAAGGATGTATCACCTCAGGAGCCATCCATCTATAAGTCCCAGTTTCAGCCGTCATCATCTCAATAACTGTTTCTTCTCTTGCAAGTCCAAAATCAATAAGCTTCACATTCTTCTGATTTGCAGTAAGCAGCAAATTATCTGCACGTTATCTTCAACTATTATGATATTATTTAAATAATTCTGAAGGCACAAAATCAATGAGAGGCAAGCAACATTATCCAAGTTGAACATTTCAAAAGACAATAGCAAAATACTCGCACATACAATTCAGAAAAATGACATGGCTTTTGATCCTGTATCCCTACAAATAGTCTGCAATTAATTCCATCATGTTTACCATATGATTTGTTTTTTTAGCTAGCACCTTATGATTTGAACCAGAAGAGAGAGAGAGAGAGTGGTTTGTAATTCGGATTAAATCATGTATCTCAAGCAACAGAGAGAAAGCACAGCCAAAGTAGTTTACTACTATGGTCACCGAGAGCATCATTTACTTTCAAGCAGAGAAACAATGCCAAGCAGATTTATGAGCCACTACGCTAGTATTTTAGATAGGAATAGCTAGAGCAACAACAATATTATATATAAAACTCTACATTGATATATAAGATAAGGTGTACGTATATACACATAAATGATATGATTGAATTGCAAGATTGTTGATAGATATCCAATAGGAACCAGGAAAAAATGCTTGGTATAAAATGCTTTACTCCTTCATATTCTCAAAAAAAATAAATCGAGAGATCATGTATTTAGACCACTAAATAAACCTTTATATCCTGACTAATTACAGGAAATATCTATTTCATATAAGAGTAATAATATTTAAAAAATATTATAAGTTGACATTAGAGTGTGAGTAGCAAAAATGCATTCATCCTGTCCGTGGTATGACAAGATCGGCTGTAGAGATCATACTCAATTTTACTCACAAAATTTTACAAGTGTAACACTAAAATAATTTCATGCAAGATAAATATAGCATACATAATTGTCTCACATTGATAACTAACATAAAGTATACAAACTCATGCTAGCATATACATAATCTCACGCACAAGCATCATAATTATCAAAAAAAAAAAAGAATTAAAGGGAAAAATTGTATGCACTCTAAAATGGAGCAGACCTCAACCACGCTGAGGAAATGCAGCGATGACCAAAGGATTTCCTATGCGGCGCCGCCTGCTTGCGTCGGGGACGTCTGGCGATGGAGACGTCGGACGATGGAGGCGGCGATGGTGCCTGCTTGCGTCAGGGACTCTCTCGCGCGACGGAGACGACGGGCGATGGAGGCGGCGACGCCGCCTGGTTGGGCGCGAGAGAGAGGCACTGAGAGGAAGGGGAGAGGGCTTGAGTCCGGGCAGATGCTTGGGCGCGAGAGAGAATTATTTGGCGATGCTACGGTAAAAGAAGCGACGGCCTGCTTGCATCGAGGGAGGGGGTGGTTAGGGCGGCGATTCGGAGTCGGCGATGGCTGTGGCGAGAGAGAAGGAGTTCGCGTCGGGTAGGGCTCTTCTCGCGTTTCGGCTTCGCTGAGCGCAAGTGCCAAGCACGTGATTGGAGTTTTTATAGGCTTGGGGTGGACCAGGGAGGGACCAGGGTTGCCGGGACCAGAGGATCCGAACCGCCAGAAACCCAACCGAGGGTACGCTCCGCCTCCGACTCGAGCTAATCTTTTTAATCCCGACTCTTGACGCCTCCGGAGCATCCGCAGCCGTCCACATGGAGCCGCAGAAACCTCTACTTCACCCACCCACCCACCGTCGGGCCACCGAAATCTTTTCCAAAATACAAACTTGAGATCAAAGCGAGCGTGAGAGGAGTGTCAAAAGCAGGTGGGTCTTCGATCTTCTGCTAGGGTTTTCGGAGAGAAGAATAGTAGTTGGTATAAGGAAGAGGAGGTTTGGATCCGGGAAGGACGGTTTCCGTCTCTGGGGTTTTGATTTCCTTTTGATGATTAGGGAGGGAGGAGATGCTGTCTGGAGGTACGACGCGGAGATCGTTTAAGGATTCGCTGAAGGTTCTTGAAGCCGACATCCAGCACGCAAACACTCTGTATGTTGTTTTTTTCCCCCACCCTGGTTTTGGTGTTGCCGCGGGTTAACTGGTGCGTCTGATTTTGAGACTTTTAAGCGTTCCTGTTGTTTGCCCTAAAGTTTGTAAGCGAGCACGTTTGATTACGCACACGTTGTAATTTCTTGCTTTTAGCATGTTTTTTCTGAGTGATTATACCAGACTGAAGGAGTTAGGATTGTAGATGAATCTTCTTTCTGATGATTTCTTGATTTGAATATCGGAAAATACTATTGCCTCTGCATTCTAAGTTCATAATGTTTAAACAAGGAAAATTGAGCTGAAGTTGTCCTTGTCTACTTGAATGGTGGGATTGCTTTTGGGGGATTCTAGGAGTAGACATTTTTCAAAATAAAATTTTTGTTTTCAATATTATCTATGGATAGAAAACTTGAATTTCTTGTAAATACGATGCGCTGATAGTGGTGAGTGTGGAAGACATATTGATAGCTCATCAAGCTTATTTTCTCTCAATTTGTCGAATAATGTTCAGTTTTCTTGAGTTGCTTATCTCTACTATAGTGCTTAATCCTTTTAAAGTTGCCAATTTTTTCTTGCGCGGGGACATAAAATGCCTACAAACGAAAATGAACTGTATTTCTTATTCATACTGCATATGTTCTTCTAATATTTCTTTGGATTTGCAGGGCTTCAGACTTTCCCACAGAGTATGATGGTGCATGCCTTCAAATGCGTATGTCCTATAGTCCAGCAGCACACTTGTTTCTTTTCCTAGTGACTTGGACAGATTGCAATCTGGCCGGGGTGCTTGGACTCTTGCGAATTATGATATATAAGGTCTCCAATTCAGCTGCATTGTTTCACAAAATTTCAAAATGATTTCATCTTCCAAATTAGCTACCTCACCTTTTTACTTGTGTTGTTCATCTAAGGACTCACATTGTACAGGTTCATGCTGATGGCTCCACAACCATGTCAACCTGTGAAAGAAAAGCTACTATTAGAGAGTTTTATGGTGAGTGCCTCTCTGTATCTTGCAGAAGTTTGAGTGACATTGTTCTAGTCTGCATGAATTCTTAGGTTTTTTTAAATGATATTTATTTGCAGCTGTGATATTCCCTTCTTTGCTTCAACTACAAAAGGGTATCAATGATATGGAAGACAAAATGCAAAAGGCAGTATTCAGTGAAAGATACAAGCGACAAGATGAGAAAGAAAGAAAATGCTTCTCTGAAATAGATGCTGAAAGAGAAGAGGAATGTGGGATTTGCATGGAGTCGAACAGCAAAATTGTGTTGCCCAATTGTTGCCATGCAATGTGCATGAAGTGTTACAGAGAATGGTAAAAGCCTTTTTTTTCCTTCTTTCAGAGACATTGATTTTCTGAGTCTATCCTCTCCTTGTGCGTGTGTGCGCATGCATGTGCTCTTCTATGGTTTCTTACAACCTTTTGCGACAAACCTTGAATGACGACAATAGCTAGATACCAATGTAGATTGTGTAGACTCCAGCTGTATCACCAAACATAGCATCACAATTTGTACCGAAATAGGGTTGTCAAAATTGCCTCCTCACACTATTTGAATCATATTAGATGCACCAAGTGAGGCTAACTGGCTGGCACATGAATGCTTTACTTCTAAGTTGAAACCATGATTTGTTTCAATTTTCTTAGTCATAAGAAACAAACCTTGTATGTTTTTTACAGGCACAAAATTTCACAAATATTGATTCATAATCTCTTAGTCGATTATTAGAAGTTCTAGTGTGTTTGAAATATAACCTGTATAAAGATTTTGCTATAATTAGTTCATTTTTGAGTGGATAAATTCATCTTCATAGGCCTAAAAATTTGTAACTTGTGGGTTCGAGAACACAACTATTCTGCATTTGATACTCATGTTCTTTAATTTCAGGAATGCACGATCGCAGTCGTGTCCCTTCTGTCGTGGGAACCTCAAGAGATTTAACTCCGGCGATTTATGGGTATTCGTGGGAGACCAAGATATAGTCGACATGGAAACGGTGATCAGGCAGAACGTTCGGCAACTGATCTTGTACATAAAGAAACTACCCATAGTTTTTCCAGATACAGTCTTCGATTCCTATGATTCTCACATCAGGTGACTGTTCTTCCTTTGCTAGTTGTTGTTTGGTCAATTAGCTCATTTGATCTGTGTGCTTTGGAGATCATTCCAATTTGAGCGTGGAAGAAGTTGCTGCTAATTTTTATGCAGCTTACTGACTTCCCAAGCTCTATTGGAGCACCTTCAGCACTGTGTAGATGTTCATTAAGTGAGCTTGTTTGTAAATATCTCAGTGTCAAACTTAAATCTAATTTGGTGAAAATGTCAGGTTGCAATGGTCAATATAGTTCATAATCCTCATTTGTCATTAGTACTATCTTAGTGTTCTAGAAGGGTTAGAGGTTCGAAATCAATCTCTTACAAAGTAAGGCAAGATTGCATTCTCCCGAACTTGAACTGATGGGGAGTTTCATATACAGAGCTACCCTTGGTCTGTTTGGCGGAGGTGAGAGAGGTGTAAGTAATGGAAAGGTAATTTTTATTTCTCTTTGGTAAGAAGGTGAGGGAAAGAGAGGGAGAACTTTTATCCTCCTTTATTCCTCAAATGACTTATTTTTTTTACACTCTAAATCGAGGTATAAGGAAGTTATCTTCCCTTTCTTTTCCTTCCCCTTCCTTTTCATTTCATTAATGAATCTCCCTTCATCCCATCCAAATAGAGGGTTAGAGTTCTAATGCAGCCTCTAGATTCAATGTGATTCGGCCTGCTTTTTACTATTTTAGTGTTCAGACATGTTTCCGAGTCGGAGCCAGCGTCGTGTTCACCTTCTTCGTCATGTTCGCCTCCCTCGAGCCCTGCTCCTGCGTCATCCTCAGCAGCGAGGAGGGCGAGCAAGCAGGATCACTAGCCCTCCCTTCTCCGATCGATCTCCTCGATCTGTGCCCGCCTGCATGCCATAGGTTCCCCTAAATCCTTTCAAACCGATCGGTTTCCCTTAATCGTTGATTTCCATGTGTTTCTACTATCTTGAACCTGGTGATGATCGACATATCATAACTTGATCGTCTTTTCTTCTTGCCGTCCAGAAAAAAGTTTCTCTTGGATTTGGTTTAAACTCCCCTTGATCATACTGATTTTCTCCCCTTATGAAATTAATTGTTTGTTGTTGGTGCTGAGGTGATTTTCTAAGCGTGTGGTATATTATAGGATATATATATTTTTTTTCCTAATGGGTGACAATTGATGATCGGTGAGACATTTCGATGGATCAGATGGATTCGAAAAGATTATAAAAAAAAATTGTCTTCGATTAACTGCATATTCCTGATTCTACTATGTCCATTTATCCTATTTCCACATTACCTTACGGGATAGAATGATGATTAATATGTGAGTATTACCATGTTGAGATATGAGAATTAAAATTTGACAAAGTTAATATGTCTATTTTCTCCATGAAATAATCATAGTATCCGAACTAGTAATAATTTATCTTTTTTGTATTAATCTTGAGACGGATTAATGAAGACGAACGAATTGTCTTTTGTCTTTTTGATTTATCTTTCAATTTCTTATTAGTTTTATGAGGGTCTGCCTCATGAGATTTTGAAGTCAATTTTTCACATTGATATGTTTATTGGGTTCTTATCTCTCTCGTTCAAGGGTTACTATATTATGGGTAATGTTTTTCATGATTTATCTCGATATAAATGGTTATGAAATCGGTCGACCTCCTGTCGCACAAGAATATACAATCAGTCTGAATAATTCAGATGACATTTTCTTACTAGGATCATCATGCATTTTGAACTGACCCATCTAGACAAAAAAAGGTGAAATCGCTCGCCCCCGTCGCATCCGTCCAAAGTTATCACGAGGGAGGTAAATCACGATTCCCGAAATAATTAGTGTAAAGTTGGGAGAAAATTCCTTAAAATATCCCTAAAGTTTCAATCGAGTCCAAATTATATCCCTAAAGTTTGTTCGGACTCATTTACGTCCCTCTTGTTTTATAAAGTATCCCAAATATATTCCTACCGTCAACTCTTCGTTATCTATAACAGAATTTCTGTCACGTGAGACGAACGTGAGATAAAATCTGTTCTTTCGCAACGGAATGAGCGCATCGAACCAGTACTTCGCGCCTGCTACAAAACTTCGCCCTTACTTCGCCTGGTTGTTCGCCTCTACAAAACTTTGTGCCACGTACCCGAACGTGGAGAAGGCGCTCGTCACCAGCGTGTGGCTGAAGCTCAGCAGGTAAAACTCCGCCAGCGCCTTGGCGTTGTGGCCCTGCCGCTCCGTCCGCTGCAACTCATCATGGCTCGGCTGGAACACGCCCACCACCTCGCCGGTCGCCGTCGCCCGCTCGTAGTACATGGCCTGCAGCATCTCGGAGTACCCAGTCTGGAGGCTGGTCACTAGCACAGCCTTTGGCTTTGTTCCCATCGCCGTCAAGGAGCTCGCCGGCGTTTCCAGTTGAGTCTCCGGCAAGATGCCTTCTTTCATCGTATGTTAATGATCCTTCGCGCTGGCTAAATCCCCAGTCGATCCTTCGCGCTGGCTAAATAAGCCTCGTAGTACCTCGTCACGTAGCCCCAAACGACATTGGTGGGGTGAAGAAGGTACTTGCCCAAGTGGTGGAACACTATTTCTTTCTCAGGGAACAGCTTCGACAGCTCCTGATCGTATTAGGACAGAAGGAACAGAGCAGGCGAAGTAAGGGAGAAGTTTTATAGCAGGCGCGAAGTACTGGTTCGATGCGCCCATTCCGTTGCCAAGAACAGATTTTATCTCACGTTCATCTCACGTGACAGAGATTCTGTTATAGATAACGAAGAGTTGACGATAGGGATATATTTGGGATACTTTATAAAACAAGAGAGACATAAATGGGTCCGAACAAATTTTAGAGATATAATTTGGACTCGATTGAAACTTTAGGGATATTTTAAAGAATTTTCCCTAAAGTTGGGCTGAAAATTGATACATCAAACGCCTAAAGTTTTAATCCAGTGTATCTCGTACGATTTGAATTCAGGATCTCTTATTGAACTGACCCATCTAGCTAGGTCGATAGATTGACTGTCTTGCTCGATGAAACTAGGTCAATTATTAGGTCCCATAGCCAATTGATATCCTGTACAGCCGTGCCTTCCATGCAAAATATCTCCCTTCTCTCTCTCTACATATAATCTTATTAGTGATGGAAATATCATAATTCATTGCTAAGTAAGTAAAATTTAGTTGCTAATTAAAGATGGAAAATTAAAATATCATCACAAAGATGGAAAATTAAAATATCATCACAATTTTACTTAAAAATTTTAACAACACCTTCTATTTTCGCATTTTCCAAGTTTATATATAGAGTATCAATTAACATATCATCACTAACAATGATTTTCATAACACATTCATATTATATAACTAAATAACACTATATAACAACCCATACAAATAATAACCTCGTAATATAACACCACAATTCATTCGTAGATCTATATATTTACATTATATATACAAATAACATAACAAACGATACAAACAATAACCTCGTAATATAACACTACAATTCATTCACAAATCTATATATTTACAGTATACACACAAACAACATAACAAACAATACATATCAAATCCAATTCAATATATCAAATTCAATTCAACAACATATTAAATCCAATCCAACAAAGATAAATATCCAAGACATCTCAAATTTTACTAATAAATATATAAATCTAATAAATTCAAATATATTACTATCACATCCCGAGACCAACAGTGCCACTGATCTGATATAAAATCAGACAACATCTCCCCTATCCGACGGACAATTTACATATACATATACATCACACGCAATATAATATTAGCCTTATGTCTCAAGACAAGAAATAAAGTAGGAAAATAAATGCACTCTCAATCTATAAACCAACCATACTCACCTGAGCTGCCCCTGGGCAAGCGCGTAGCAAAATAATACAAAATAAGTCCAATAGAGGACTCAAATACAATACCGAGACAAATAAATCACGATACAAGTTCTACAACATAAAACGAATACAGACCAAATAATAAGATGTAAAATAAACAGAACTACGTGGAAGCACTCATCACTAGAGTCGTAGGGACCTGGGGCTGACAACTAGGGCTCCTCTAGCGACCAATCAACCTGGAAATAGAAATATGGGCAACGATGGTGAGTCTAAATAAGCTCAGCGGATACCAAAACAGATATGCATAGCAGGCTATAATAACAATAAGAATCACGCTGATACAGTCTCGAGTATAGAGGATAAAGCATAACTGAAGACTAAATGTGAATACATACCAGAGTCCGTCTATCTTACGAGTAGGTATAATCAATCTCCTATATAATCTCAAGAACGATACACCATCGAAATGTGTATGTCACCTGTAGGTGCATGTCAAACATATACAACACTCAAACACAACAAACACCAACAAAGGTGCAATGCAGCCCATACACATAGTGCAACGTTCTGTTATGTACGCACCTCAGCTACCACCAGACCGGTGATCGGGTGGACATAAAATAGACAAGCTAACCACTCATGGTTGTATGGAGAAGCCAACCACTTGTGGCATACAACATATGAAGCCCAACACTCGTGGCTATGCAAATATGATGCCCAACACCTGTGACAAATGCATGTATGTAGCCCAACACCTGTGACTATGCAAATATGACGCCTAGCACCTGTGGCGAATGCAATATGTAGCCCAGCACCTGTGACTATGCAATATGATGCCCAACACCAGTGGCAATGCAAGTATTAGCCCAGCACCTGTGGCGAATGCAATATGTAGCCCAACACTTATGACTACGCAATATGATGCCCAGCACCTGTGGCAATGCAAGTATGTAGCCCAGCACCTGTGACTATATACAATATCAAGTTCTAATTTTTGCACTAAGTTTTAAAATACCAATTTAAATTATCAGGAAAGCTATTTTTCTTTTGTCGTAAATATATAATATCAAGTTCTAATTTTTGCACTAAGTTTTTCAAATTAGCATTTTCATTTTTCAAAATATCAGAAGAGGATGTAAGTGTTAATTCATTTTTTAATTTTTAATTTTTTTTTCTAATCTACAATTAGATTTGTGCAAGACTTTAACTCCAGCATATAACTGATCATGAGGAAGAAAGCAAACCTCACTTACCGGGTCGCTTTCGAAAAGCGAGGTTTCTCTTTCGTCGTCGCTTTCTTCTGACGTCTCTCCCCCTTCATCAGTGCTCCCTTCTTGGTGATTTGCCATCAGTGCAAGTCCCGAGTCTTCTTGACCTTCCGACTCTTCTGACGAGGACTCATCCCAGGTGGCCTTCTGGCTTTTTCTTTTTTGGCTGGTTTTTGAGTTTAGGACACTGGTCCTTCAGGTGTCCCTCCTCTTTACACTTGTAGCATCTGATTATTCGTTTCTTTGAGGGTCGTCTTCTTTTCTGCGTTCTTGAAAATTTGTTAGCTTTAAAAAAAACTTTTAAAAGAGCTTATCATTTTTGTTATTTCGTCGTCAGTCGAGGATTCCTCGTCGAGTTGGATCTTCCTTGTATTCAATGCGACGATGTCTGTTTTCTTATTTTTTTCTACAAAACAAGATTCGTGAAGTTCCATAGTAGAAAATAATTGCTCTAATGTACTTACCGCTAAATCTTTCGAAATGAAATTAGCGTCGATTACCGAGGTCCATTCTGGGGTTCTCGGAAACGCATTTAGGACATACCTTTGAGCGTCCCGGCTTGTTACCTTTTCTCCGAGGTTTTCAAGGTCTGTGATTAGTTCCTTTACCTTGGCGTGTAGATGCGCAACTGATTCTCCATTCTCCTTTCGGAGGTTTGTTAGTTGGCTTCGAAGATGGTCTTGTCGCGCCAGTTTTGCCTCTGAGGTACCTTCGTGCAATTCTAGGAATTTCTCTCAGAGCTCTTTTGCCGAGTTGTAATTTCCGATGCGGTTGACATCTGGTGCGGGAAGAACGACTAGCAGATGAAATTCTGCTTTGTCGTTTGCTACAAAGTCCGCTTGCTCCTTCTTGGTCCATGACTCTATTTCTTTATCCTTGTCGTTGTTGTCTTTTGGAACTGAAAAATCATTTTTCATAATTAGTAGCAATTCAATATCAGTTTTAAAAAATACCTGCATTTGGCGCTTCCACATCGCGAACTCCCCCTCAAACTTCTGCGGGTAGATTACGGCTTCAACCATTTTCTTGAAATTGCTACAGTCGGCGATCAGTCCTTCTGCGACGACCTTGGCTCTGATACCACTTGTCGGATCGGGTTGGACCAGCTAGAGGGGGTGAATAGACGGGAAAAAAATGAAAGTGGAGGTACTCGTCTTTAAAAAAGAAACTTGGATGCAACTGAGAACGTTGCTTCCAAGGCAGTGGACGCTCAATAAAAATCTCCTTGTGGCGGAGAAGCTTTACAAAAATAACACGCTAGACTTTTAGAGAGTTTACAAGAATGAATTAATTGAATCAATGAAAAAGCTGAAACTCTAAGCCTATTTATAGCCTAAGAGAATAAATCTAGATTGTTGATTGCTGAGGAATTTTCTCTTGGCCGTTGATCCATGGATGTAATCTGAATAGTTGATCTTGGATGGGATTAAACTGCATCTATTGGATCTGATAAAAGATAAGATTTTATCCTTTAAGATTTTTTCTTCTGCTCTAGACTTCGTTATTGTAATCTTCAAATAGTAACATCGGCAGTTGCATATTGTTATCACCAGCTATCCCAAGTGGTAACCATGACAATATATCATAGGTGAGGTCTTGGGATCGAGTTTTCTTAGCAGCAATTAAATTCTTCTTTTTTCGAGCGCCTTGTTTGACATGGTCAAACTGATCAGTCTTTTGGTTCTTCGTCTTCTGGGTGATTTCCGGCCAACCGGAGTTAGGCTCACCCGAATCCGACTCCGACCTTTCGTCCCTCGAGCGTCCTTCCTCCCGGCTACTCGTCCCTCGGACACCGCGCACGTCCTTCTCTCTCCACCGATATACTCTTCCGCAGCTTCAGCGTCTCTCGGATTGTACCGAGCCCGTCGGCTCACTTTCCCGCACAATCCTTCTCGTCCGCTACGTCTTACGCTCGACTTCTTCCGTACCTAAGCTCCTGCACACTTAGCAAAGGGATTAAACACACCAGGACCTAACTTAAATCGGTTGATCACATCAAAATCAACTAGGGGTACTTACACTAACTTCACTCATCAGGGCTTTTGCTCAGCTTCACTCACCAAGTCTTAGTGCCTAGCTTCACTCACCAGGTCTTAGTGTCCAACCCTTGGTCAGGTCTTAGGTGCCCAACCCTCGGCCAGAACTTAGTGCTCAATTCTACGAACCAGGACTTAGTGCCTAGGTTAACTAGGACTTTGGTTCACTTTGGTCTACTTTTCTTGACTAACCTTTCTCTTGTTCAATGTATCACTGACTTAAGCATATTGTCAAACATTGAAACACTTAGAGGAGGACATCACTGATGCATCTTGCCCCAACAATACATTTAAGTTAGGGAAAATAAATAGCAAATACAATGCTAACAACCATTTGGACTTACGTTGCCAAGGCTTTGTTGGGATCTCCCGGCACCAAAACACAAAAACACAGCAGAAACAAGATCCCTTGAGCGATCCATGCGAAAGAAAACTCGTACGAAGTTCATCTATCTAATATATCTATCTACAATGTATACCTTTGGAGCGTGCCCTTACGTTTATCCCGCTCGTCCAAGTGCGCCGGATCTCTTGCACATTCAAGCGTCCATGCCTCTATGCGTATCCACACGGGCACGATCTCTCAACTTCGGGAAGAAAACTACCTTAGTTGTGCTAGCAACTTGAAGTAGTTCACAAGACCACCAAAACCTCAAGAAGAGTTTCGACCAAGGAGGAAGAGGAAGAAGAGAGGAAGGGAAAACACTCACACTTTTTATTCAAAATTTTAGGACCGGTGCCGTCGATAGAGGGGGGTGAATATCGACCGTGAAAACTTCGTGAAACTTTCGATCTACTCAGAGCGTTAGTGCAGCGGAAAAATAAAACAGAAAAAGAAATAACAATACACGGACACAACGAAATTTATTTACTTGGTGAAAATATGAAAATATGAAAATTCAAAATTGAACGGTCCTGCATCCAGGGTTAGTCCAAAAACACAACAAGACATTAATTGGTTAGTTTATACAGCCTTAGTTGTCTTGGTTCTGACTTTGGGCTTCCAAAATGGAGCCCTAGGTCGAACCGACGCCTACTGTTCCCTCGACGGGGAACGCGTCCTCACCTACTCCTCTCGGGAGAATATACCTGATGTCAACCGTTCCTCTAGTTGGACTTTTGCCTGACGGTCCTTTGTCAGGTCTTGGATGCCGAGCTGCCCTTCGCTCGGTGCCTAGCATTCCTTTGCTAGGGCTTGATGACTAGCAGCCCTTCGCTAGTTGCCCAGCAGCTCTTCGCCAGGTCTTTGATGACTAGCAGCCCTTCGCTAGTTGCCTAGCAGTCCTTCGCTAGGACTTGATGACTAGCAGCCCTTCGCTAGTTGCCTAGCAGCCCTTCGCCAGGTCTTTGATGACTAGCAGCCCTTCGCTAGTTGCCTAGCAGTCCTTCGCTAGGGCTTTTTCTGCACACTCAGTGAACAACGTTAGATCACAAACAAATTTAACTTTGAATCCTTTGCCAATATCAAAACAAGGTTCGATATGGTGCTTCCTGCACCAACACCCTGGACGTCGGGGGCGCCCCGATAAACTCGGTCAAACCTTATCCCCGCGTCGACCTTGCCGCAGCTGATAAAACCTTTGACCAGGGCGCCCTGGACCTCTCGGGCGCCCTCATGAAGGCTTATCTGTGTTTCGGACTCGAAACAACAAATACAACTTTGAACCTGGGCGCCCCGGACCTCCCGGGCGCCCTGCTTGAAGCCTATTCTGCCTGCTTCACTTAAACTGCATTTTTCACCTTTGGCTTGGGCGCCCTCAACAATGGGGGCGCCCTGCTTCAAAGCCTCTAGCCCTTGTTTTTTTCGCCTGCTTTGCCTTCCAATCTTGGTACCTGCAAGATACACAAACACAAAGCATATACATATAATGTTAGCCTTAAGGACTTGATTCGGACTTCGGATCTCCACGAAACCCTAGGTCGAACCGACGCAAGTTCCCACCCCCGAGAATGCGCCTTTCACCTACTCCTTTCAGGAGACGGTTGCCACCCAGTCTTTCGGGTGGACTTTTGCTTAGCTTCCGATACTTCCGGACCTCGAGACGCCCGAACCCTGACCCCGTCTCTACTTCTGTCCTTAGTCATCATTCAGCTAAGTTGCTCAGTCCCTCGGACCAAGACTTCGTGCCTAAACCCTAAGTCCAGGACTTCGGTGCCCAACCCTCGACCAGGTCTTCTGCCCAATTCCCCTAACCAGGTCTTCGGTGCCCAACCCTCGGCCAGGTCTACTTGCCCAATCCTCGACTAGGACTTAGTGCCCACCTTCCGAGCAGGTCTTCGGTGCCCAGCCCTATGCCAGGACTTAGTGCCCAGTTTCACTCACCAGGTCTTAGTGCCCAGCTTCACTCGCCAGGTCTTAGTGCCTAGGTTAACTAGGACTTTTCTTCACTTTAGTTACTTCTCTCCCAACTCCCCTTTGTCTGTTCACTGTATCACTGACTTAAGTAAATTGTCAAACATTAAAACACTTAGAGGAAACATCATTGATGCAACTTGCACCAACAATCTCCCACTTTTTGATGTTTGACAATAACTTAAGTTAGATTGGTTTAAAGGGCTAAACCTTAACTCTTGGGATCAAAAAATAAAAAAATGATCTAAGTTTTGAAATTCCATTTTTGATCTTCTATAGGGAAAAAAATTAATAAAAAGGTTCTAACTTTCACTCCCCTTTGTTGAAAAACATTTTGATTGATTGACCCTTTGGTAAGAGAAAATAAAAACGAAACAAAATGTTAACTTAAGCACACCTCTCACCCTTTGTCATACATCAAAAAATTATCAGAAATACTTGCGCCAACAATGAGAATATTTGGTTCTTTTTGAAAATTCTTAGTATAAATTTAGCATAAAACATAAACAATATTATATTTTTTTTGAGAAAATACCGTATTTTTGCAAGAATACTATGAGTTTTGAAAGGTGAAAGTACTTTGAAAGTATGATGTATTTTTTGAAAGATATTTTGAAAAATATGTTTTTTTTGAAAAATATTATACATATTTTGTAAGTACTAACTATTTTTGAAGAAGATGAGACTTTGAAAAGTATAAGTAATTTTTGAAAAGTATTATACATTTTGAAAACATAATATTTTACTTGACTATGTTTCTTTTCCAGTCTGACACAATCCTAAGAAATCTTATTAACTACAAGGACATTTTCCTAAGTGTCCTGGAAAATTTTCAAACTCAAGTAAATAATTTCATAAGTCACACAACTTCTGAAAAATAAAATAATAGGATGTAAGTACATGTATAATGTTTTGAAGTTATAATACTTGATTTGGTTTATCTTCCAGTCTGACACAATCATAGAAAACCTTGTTGACTATAAAGACATTTTCCTAAGTGTCCTGGAAGATTTTCCAAACTCAAGATAAACATTATTTCAAATTGATCAAAAACCAGATGAATAATAGTATTTTTTTTTTAAAAAAATTGATAGTATTTTGAAAGAATACTTATATTGTCAATAGGATTTGAAAATACCGCGCATGAAAACATTTGAAATATTCAATAATTCTTTTAATTTGACCTCCCCCTAAACTTGACCCAGTCCTGGGAAGCTTGTTGACCACAAGTACTCTTTCTCTGAGTCTTAAGGTTTGATTCAAACCAAAGGAATTATCTAATAATTTCAAAACAATTAATTACACAAAAAAAACTTTTTCAGAAGTTTGATTCAGATTCCCCCTAAATCTGGCACATCCTAGGAGTCCTTGTAGATTATGAAGTGGACCTTCCTCTGTGTCATTAGGGTTTATCAAAATCAAACAAGACAAAGCACACTCTTGGAATGTATATTGAAATTTTGAAACATATTTTGATCTTAAGGTAATTTATCCGACATAGTTTTCGAAAAAACATAAGTAATAGTGTTTAAAGCCTAGTTTTTGAAAACCGTTTTAAAAGATAGTGGTTTTTCAAGGACAATTTTTGAAAATGAATAAACCACTCCCCCTGTACCCAACATCGTTTTACTCTATCTAAGTATCTTAAGGAACTTTAGTGTTGTCCTAAGAGGCTTGTGTCTAATTG
Organism: Boesenbergia rotunda; assembly: GCA_024364735.1. Taxonomy (NCBI): domain Eukaryota; kingdom Viridiplantae; phylum Streptophyta; class Magnoliopsida; order Zingiberales; family Zingiberaceae; genus Boesenbergia; species Boesenbergia rotunda. The sequence continues at coordinate 23,555 of JAGFNQ010003383.1, read as the reverse complement.
AGTGAGTCAAATAATTTTTGAAAAGATATACTTTTGAAAAATGTATAATATGTATAATCAATCAAACAAGCATAAATTCCATAAAAACATTATTATGTTGAAGCACTATTTTGAAAATATATTTTTAGGAAAATATTCTAACAATTTTGAAAAACAATTTTGAAAAATATTTTTCAATTCATTAGTCCTTAACATCTCACTCATTTTAGATGTATCAATACAACAAGCATGATTGCCTTATAGGTGTATTGTGAGATGCTTGAATCATTTTTTCTTAATTTATCATTAACTCTTAAGATTTAATTGAAGCTTGTGTTAGATTTGAATTTGATAAGAAGTAACTTGAATTTGAATTTCAAAAATTGACTTTCAGGTCTTGGCGAGGCACTAGGTGTTCTTTGGCCGTAGCCTTATTGGATCATCAACCCTTTCCTTGACAAAGCCTTTTAATGAAATTTCATTTTCAAAATTACTTTTTGAAAAATTCTGGTCTAACTAGTTTGGGTCTTGGATCGGTAGCTTCGGTTAGTTTCACCAGTCTAAAGAGACCAAGTAGTGTATACTTGACCTTATTAGAAGAGGCTTCCCTAACGTACTATCATCTTACCGCCACCCAATACTAGGTTGATCAAGTTTCAATTATTCTTTTTCCTATAGCCGTTCTAATTCATGCGTAAATTTAAATATGAATGACATGACATATATATATATGAAAAATAGCAGATGCATATCATGGCAGTTATGCATGAGTCAAAAAAGTCAAATAATTTTATTTAAGTTGCTAAAGATGTATCAAATTCTCGATTTAATACATGTCGTGTGGACCCGCGAATATGTCAATCCACTTTGACATATTTAATTTTATTAAATTAATTGTTGCGGTTTGGGTAAGGTATTAGTTTAGTTCGAGTTTAAGTTATTTAAGATTTAGTTGGATTCAAGTTAATTAAGAATTAATTGAAGTTTGAATTAATTAAGATCTTAATTAATTGAAATTTGAATTAATTAAGATTGGATTGATTTGAAGTAATTTGAATTAGTTAAGTTTATTTGAATTAAATTGATTTAATTAAGATTTAATTGATTTTACTTGATTTAATTAAGGTTTAATTGAATTTAAATTAATTTGAAATTAATTTAATTTGAATTTAAATTAATTTAATTTAATTTGAAATTTATTTAATTTTAATTTTAATTTAATTTAATTTAATTTGATTTTAATTTAATTTAATTTAAATTAATTTAATTTGAATTTAATTTAATTTGATTTTAATTTAATTTGTATTTAATTTAATTTTAATTTTATTTGAATTTTATTTAATTTTAATTTAATTTGAATTGAATTGAATTGAATTTAATTTTATTTAATTTGAATTTAATTATATTTTAATTTAAATTTAATTTGAATTTAATTTAAATTTAATTTTAATTTGATTTGAATAATTAAGGTTGAAATGATTAATTAATAATTGTGGATTTAAATTTATTATTTTTATTATTTCGAAAATTTCTTCTTTATCTTTGTCTATCTTTTCAAGTTTTTCTAATAATTTTGATTTATTTGAATCTTTGTAATTTTTATTGACTATGACCCTAATTTTAGATAGTTCCATATCCTCCTCATGCTCAAAATTATATCTTTTAGTATCCTCAAAATAGGAGGAGTAATTTGGGCCACTAATTAAGGTTTTGTAATAATTTTCAAGATTATCTATAATTAAGTTATTATCTAGGAAAATTTCATCTTTAATATTATCCTCAGATACATTTTTCAATATTTTCAAGAAATTCAACATTAGTCACTAGATTATCTTTAAGATTTTCAGAATTAATTTCTGGATTATCCTTAAGATTTTCAGAATTAATTTCTGAATTATTATTAAGATTTTTAATCTCGAATTCATAGTTATCTAAAGGATTTTTAAATTTAGAATTATCCTTAAGACTTTTGACTTCAGATTTATCCTTAGTATTTTTGAATTCAGATTTATCCTGAGGATTTAATTTATCTGAATTAGAATTATCAGAATTAACATTATTAGAATTAAAGTTATCAGAATAAGAATTAAATTTAAAATTATTAGAAATAAAATCATTAGGATTAACATTATCAGAATTAAAGTTATGATAATTTATTTTAGAAATTACTGAATTAATGTTTTGAATCAAATAATTAATTTTTTATATTTTAGTCATATCTGCATTTTCTAATTTGTCATGCAAAATATTAATTTTATTATGCAGTAAATCTAATTTATCAGAATAATTAACTAAATTATCTAAAGACAGTGCAGAAATTTTGAAACTTTTCGGAACGTAAATTTTACATACCTTTGTCGGACATTTGTTCTTGTAGTGTCCGTATTTTCCGCACTTGAAGCATTGTACGTGATCTTTGTTTTTCCGGATTCCTGGAGCTGGTGCCCCCTTTGCCGCCGGTGGTGTAAACCAAGTCTTACGAGTAGAGCACTGATTTTTGTAGTGCCCTCTCTCCCTGCACGTGAAGCATATAATATGGAATTTAAAATTTGACATTTAAAATTAAAATGTACCTGATTCACCCCTGGGCTCCCCCTCAACTCCTGGCGTCATTGCTCCATCGGCGGTTAGTCCGGTGAAGAGCGGCCTAGCTCTGATACCAATTGTAGGACCGGTGCCGTCGATAGAGGGGGGGTGAATATCGACCGTGAAAACTTCGTGAAACTTTCGATCTACTCAGAGCGTTAGTGCAGCGAAAAAATAAAACAGAAAAAGAAATAACAATACACGGGCACAGCGGGATTTATTTACTTGGTTCCCAACCCCCAGGGTCAGTACGTCCAAGGCCTATGTACTCGGCGTGAGTCCACTATTGGTCTCTTTTCCGGAATTTCCGGAGGCGGAGAATGTAACGCCCCAAAATTCCCATTTTTAGTTAATAAAGTCCTTGAAAGTAGTTAGAAATGTTTTAGAAATATTCTAGATATTTTTAGGAATTTTTAGAATATTTTTATGAAATTTTCTGAGTTCGTTTGGTTTTTTAAAAAAAGAGAGAAAGAAAAAAAAAGGGGGAAAACGTTTAAAGGGCAGTCGGAGTTCGAACCCGCGACCACCACGAGACCAGGAGAGCGCGCGACCAGCTGGGCTAGGGTATCAAGCACAGAAAAGGAAGGAGAGACATGTATTTAAGTTGTAGTTAGGTCAATCCGCCCCATAAGTATAAATAGATAATTAAAGAGAGAAGTTTTATTTTCTCTCAAACCCTCTCCCTCTCCCAAGGTTGCGCCGACCCCTCTCCCTCTCCTCTCTTGTGCGCACGCCACACCAAGCTCTAGAGGGCCGGCCAAAGCTCTCCTCCAAGAGATATTCCTATATTCGGGATCCCCGCGACGAGAGGAACGCGTAGGCGTGAAGAATTCTCCGAGATCTCAAGTTTCTCTCGAACCTCCGACTCCGTTCTTGGTTGTAAGTCCAAGATATCAATGTAAGTACTGCTCACCTGCAGTAAGAGGCGGTTTTTCCGCGAGAATTTCCTTTAAAAGTTTTTAAAAGAGATATTTCCTTTTTGTTTGAGTTTTTGCATGTGATCTTAGTTCATTATATGCTTATATATGTTGATTAATACCCTATGTGAGTTTAGGGTCCAAGAAAAGCTATGAGAAAAGAAAAGAAAAGATAAAGATAAGAAAAGAAAAGGCCAAGGCCTTAAGAAATCCCCAAAAGTCAAGACTTAGGGATTTTAGCACGCAAGGTGCTCCAGAAAATGTCAAGGCATTTACAGATAAGAAAGAAAAGAAAAAAAAGCTATTTTATTTTATAAGGCCAGTACCCGGCGTCCAAGGGCGTCGTTAAAGAAATCCAGGTGTCCAATTCCAAGGTCTTGGCCCTGGTAGACCAAGGTCTGCTCTATTAGGATTGGTGGCTCGCTACCCCAACCTTTTAGGGAACGCGCATATGAGATGGTACTTACGTCTTCAGTGGATCCAAGTGATTATTATTTTCAAGTATATGCTTTAGCAAAGTTTCGAAAGTTAAAGAAAGTTTTCAAAAGTTAAAGAATAGCTAAAGTTTCAAGTTGAGCCAAGAAAAGTAAATTGAGATTTATTATTGCTTGAGTATGCATGTTTTGAGTTATACATGTTCTTAGTTTTCTTTCGAGCATATTAGCATCTCATATGATTTTCATATTGTTCTAGAAGCATGTTTGCACATTTCGAGATTTTGTGAGCTAGATAGTACTTACTAAGCTTTTTGCTTACTAGTTGCATTTCCTCTTATTGCAGATAAAGATAAAGGCAAGCAATTCTGAAGGAAGACGACGATGCGGTGCTGAGTAGAGTGTGTGTGGTGGCTGATTATGGAGAGATCGTTGGCGCAAGACAATTTAGCTATTAATTCACAATGTTATAGATCATTTGAATTTCAAGTTCTTGCTTATAAAGTTTAGCGAACAATTGAGTTTTGGACAGTTTTACATGCTCAATTTCTTAGAGTTAAGATTCCATGTCATTTCATTTAGCATACATATCCTTATAATTGCACTGGATGAGTAGAATTGTGAGCAGTTAGAGATATTGATACTTAGTTAGAGAAATAGATGCATGTGCCAAGATAGTATCAATTTCTTCTTTGAATTAAGTTTCATTGCTTAAATATGTTTAGAAAAGTTGCATCCATATTTCATAATGCTTTAGCAAGGTTATAAAACTTGTATTTGGTGTTAGGAATGCATAGGAGTCAAGATTGGTACAAACTTTAGTGTTAAAGTTCATATAACTTGAATAGTTTGTTTTCTTCCGCAAAAGTCCTAATTTCAAGTTTATGGATTGATTTTGTTTGGCTAAATTGTTTAGAAAACTGGCATAGAGTATAGAAATGATATCATAGTTTTATATGGCTCGAAAATACATGATTGGTGGACCATTGAAGCAAGTGCCGAAACCTGAACTTCAGATTTCAGGCCTATCAGTCGACTGATGCAGTATCAGTCGACTGATACCCGAAAGATGAGTTGGGCGAGGCAAGCTTCAATGAGTATCATCTTGCGAGCTTTTGAGAAGGAAAGTGTGATATGGTATCGTGCATGACTACTTAAGTTAGAATATCATTGTTAGATGAATTTAAAAGAAAAAAAAAAGATTTCCGCATTTCTTTTCTTTAGTCGTGCATTAGAGTCGAGAAGTAGAGAAAAGTAACGATCCGTCTGAGGCAGAGAAGGCGGGTCGCTACAGAGAAAACCCGTCTTACAGTGTACTATTACAAGCACAAGTACAGAAAATTAAGTACGGAATAAATGCAAACCGAACAAAACAAATTCTGACGCTCGGTCGATCTAGACCTCCGAAGTGCCGCGCACTTCCTCCTGGAGCCTCTCGGTCGTAGAGCCTCGTCTTTAGCGCGTTGTCATCGGTTAGAATGATCGGAATAGCACTTAGCAGTTGTGTTTGAAGTAGAGGGGTCAAAGCCCCTTTTATAGCACTCCTGGGGGCGCCCCGATAAACTCGGTCAAACCTTATCCCCACGTCGACCTCGCCGCAGCTGATAAAACCTTTGACCAGGGCGCCCTGGACCTTCCGAGCGCCCTCATGAAGGCTTATCTGTGTTTCGGACTCGAAATAGCAAATACAGCAAATACGGAGAGTAAATTTTTAGTAATGGATAGAACATGAAAGATGTTGCGCATCTGAAAAGTACAATTAGATAAATGAATGTATGTGTTTCCAAGATTAGTAATATGTAAACCTGAGCCATCACCTACTTGTACCGTATCTGATCTAGTGTATGGTAGTACTTCTGTAAAGATATTGTAGTCTGATGTGACATGATGAGTTGCTCCAGTGTCAATATACCATTCAGTAGATAAAAATTTTGAAGGTTTGCCATGAGTTGGCACAGATGAGAGAACTTTAGGACGGACTTGTGAAGTTAACGATCTTCTTAAAGCTGAAGGGCCACCGATGAAGGTTCTGTCGAGTCTTTTAGGACATTGAATACCAGTATGTCCAATTTCGAGACAAATTTGACATCTTCTAAAAGCTGAAGGACCACCAATGAAGGTTTTGTCGAGTCTTTTAGGACATTGAATACCAGTGTGTCCAAATTGATGACAAATTAGACATCTCTGAACATTCGACATCAAAATACTAATAAAGAACCAAAAATTATTGTAGCTTGGTCCAAAAAGCACGGAGACTATTCCTCTTTTCCCCTACTTTCCCGTCATGAGTTGGCGGGTGATAAAAATGAGGAACGAGGATGACGGAAAAAAAATAGAGGAGGAAGTTTTTTTTTCCGAAAAAATGGTGATAGCAAGCATCACATGAAGAAGAAGAAAGACGTTGCATAAAAATAGCGACACGTAAGGTATAAGGAGCTATGGCTCTGATACCATATTAAAATAAAAGAAGTAGAGATAGAAGAGAGGTTGAGAGATGTTAGTAGGAGCCCTAGAGCCAATTATGTGATGATTGACTAGAGACATTTTGTATCATATTCTATTATTAATAAAGGCATGTTTGGTTATTATACTTACTTTGTATTCTGTGCCGAATAACTAAGTATAATAATGTCCTTGTGTAGTAGGTTCCTATCTACATTATATCGATTAGTTGAATCGATACTGAGATAATGTAGAGAATACTACACTAAATTATTCCTAGTCAAGCATCAATTATTCAGGGACAATATTGATGCATGGAGACTAGCATGTAGGTCAACTGATGACTTGAACTCACAAGTCATGGATATGTGATATCAAGTTAACACATGGGTATGCATTGGAGAATGTGTACTGAATGACCCGCCATGAGAAAATTTCATAGATTGTCATATGAGTGTCATAGACTTTCTCATGTGACTATTGGTATGAATAGTCCTTAGACCTGAAGTCACTACGATTCCCTACATAAGGAGTTATGTACTTTGGTATCGTCAAACGTCACCCGTAACAGGGTGGACTATAAAGGCGATCACTGGGTATGTAATGAATTATGCGGAGGGATGTGAGTGATGTAGATGAGATCTATCCCTCCCATATGACGGGAGTGATATCTGTGGGCTCCTTGATCGAGTAGGACTACTGAAACGCATGGTCATGCTCAAATGAGTCAGTATGAGATATTGAGCTCATTTGTTTGAGTGAGTCTACTCGGGGATCAAGAAACACAAGATTGATTGAGGATGACACGGTCTATGTCTCATTGGTCAATCTAGATATCAAGGATAGAAGGACAAGGTCATACACTACATAGTCACGGAGGTTTAGTCGGATCTCGACTTTTTCTTGTTACTTGGGTAGCAATGATGCATTGCTAGATGCCGCTCATTGCTTATATGTCTAAAGTGTTTAGGCGCATTGCCAATGACGCAAGAACCTATTGGGTCACACACAAAGGACACAATACTTCGGGAATTCTTTTCGGCTGTAAGGAGCCCGAGTTGGAGAACTCGGGAGTCCGAGCCCGAGTTGGGAACTCGGGGGTCCGAGCCCGAGTTGGGAACTTGGGGGTCCGAGCCTGAGTTGGGAACTCGAGAGTCCGAGTCCGAGTTGGAGAACTCGGGAGTCCGAGCCCGAGTTGGGAACTCGGGGGTCTGAGCCTGAGTTGGGGACTCGGGAGATCTGAGCTCGAGTTGGGAACTCGGGAGCGCAGATTGGGAGCTCAGCACTCGACAGACTGAGTTGGAGCTCGGCAGACTAAGTCGGAACTCGGCAGACTGTATCGGCACTCGGCAGTCGGGGCTCGGCACTCGGGAGACTTGGTCGGGAGACCGAGTCGGAAGCTCGAGAGGCACGGTCGAATTTGCATGCAGGAAAGAGAAAAGTCTCTCTTCATTGGATAAAGAGAAGATGAAGAGTCACATGGAAAGATGTGCTCTTTATTGGCTTTAATGAAGGGAAGGCAAAGAGACAAATGACTCTTGGTATTCAATGGATGAATATAAAAGGGGTCAAGTCATTTTCGAATGGAAAAAAAGTGTGCTTCCTTCTTCCCTTCCTCTCCTCCACTCTTGGCCGAAACCTTACAGTAAGGTTCTTGGTGTTTTCGAGCTACCTCAAGTTGCTAGCACAACTAAGGTAGTTCTCCCGAAGTTGAGAGATTGTGTCCGTGTGGATACGAATAGAGGCACGGACATTTGAACGTGCAAGAGATTCGACACTTCTTGGACGAGCGGGATACGCAAAGGGCACGCTCCAAAGGTATACACAGTAGATAGATCTATTAGATAGATAGCTTTGTACGAGTTTTCTTTCGCATGGATCGCTCGTGGGTTCTTGTTTCCGCTGCATTTTTATTGTTTTATGTCGGGAGAACCCAACAGAGAGAAAGAAAGAGATAACAAAATAACTTTCTTGATTGAAAAAACTTGTGTATCAGATACACAATTTATAGGGACCTTAGGAGACCTAGTCAAATGAAAAATTAATAATGATTCTGTTAATTAAAAAATTTATAAAGAATCTGTCAATTAATAGATTAATAAGGAAAATATTTAATAATATAATAATATAAATTTATTCTCTTTAATCTCTTTTATAAAAGAGATTTATTAGAAAATAAGACTTAATTAATATTTTCTATATGACATAATAATTTCTTATTAATATGTCTTTAGAATTGGTATTTAGAATTAGTTAATTTAGAATTGGTCAATTGAATAAGTCCTCATTGACATCTATATATACTGTATTCTTCATTACACATCAAGAGCAAGATTTATTATTGGGTTTATATCTCTTTCTTCTTCTATCTCTTTCTTCCTCTTATATGGTATCAGAGCGATTTTTCTTCCTAAATTTTTTTGTTTAGAGCGATTTTTGCTTCCATAAAGAATCGCCAAATTCTCTCTCTCTCAAGTTTCTCTATTTTTTTGAAAATCGTAGCTTTGATTTGCATCTAATTCCCTTCGTCCCTCTGTTTTGCGACTTGTGTGCACTTCTCTTGCATGAGGAAAGCTTCATTGTAGCTTTCTATTTTGCATCGAAATTTTATATTATTTGGAAGGTTATCGGTGGTCGCAAATTCATCTTCTTATATATATAATGTCGGAACAGTCATCTCCGTCATCCACCACAGAAACAAATTTTACAACACAACTTTCTTCTTTGCCTCTAAATACCATATCTTATTTACCCATCAAACTAAACAATGATAATTATATGCTTTGGAAGATGCAGTTTCTTTCACTCCTCCGTGTTCATGATCTACTTGGAGTTGTTGATGGCACTTCTCCTAAACCAGAAGTAGCCGATGCAAACTATGTTATTTGGAGTAAGAAGGATCAACTTATCATGACATGGTTAATCTCGACGATCGATGAATCTATACTTCCTATAATTGTCAGTCTTGCTAGCTCTCACCAAATATGGGAAGCTCTTGGCCGAACCTTTGCTTCAGACTCTCAAGCACGTGTTCTTTAGCTTCGCATGCAATTGCAATCGGTGCAAAGAGGAGACAAGTCTATCAATGAATATATGCAATTAATCAAGATCATTGCCAATAATTTAGCTGCGATTGGTCATCCAATTTCAGATTCAGATTTACTTATCCATGTTCTTGCAGGATTGGGATCTCAAAATGATAGTTTTATTCCCAGCATAACTACTCGCATGGATCAAGTGTCACTTAATACTCTTCATGGCTTGTTATCTTCACACGAGATACTTCTACAATTTCAATCTCAAAGGGTCTCGGATACTCTCGCTCTTTCGGCACATGCATCGTACAAAATTGATAGTACTACCCATCCGCCACACGATCAAGGAAATCAGGTTGAACGAAATAGAAGTCGAGGTCGAGGACAAGGTCAAGGACGTGGACGAGGACAAGGTCAAGGACGAGGTCGAGGTCGTTGTCAGATCTGTCTTAAGAATGATCACTTTGCTCATCAATGTTATAAGAGATTTGATTATAATTTTATTGGAGGTCTTGCATCCTCTACTCAAGCGTCAACATCAACTTCATCATCTCATCCAGGAGCATTCTCTATTGCAAGCAATCCTTATATACCAATGGCAAATTCTTCAAACCTGGGGTGGCATCCAGACTCTGGCGTGACTCATCATGTTACACCGAATTATGATATTCTTACAGAAGCCTCCTCCTATCATGGTCCTGACACGGTACAAATAGGCAACGGTTCAGGTTTGCAAATTGCTCACCTTGGTATCACATTTTTTAATTCATCTAGTCGTCTCTTTCACATGCGCAACACACTCCATGTTCCCTCTATCACTAAGAACCTACTTTCAGTTCGTCAATTTGCTCTTGATAATAATGTGTTTTTTGAATTTTACCCTCATTATTGTCTTGTGAAGGATCTCATTACCAAAATCACCCTGCTCAGAGGAGAAATTAGGGATGGTCTCTATCACCTACAACCTACATCCGCCAAAGCGCTTATTAGAGAACGTACAAATAAAGACTCTTGGCATGCACGTCTTGGTCATCCATCCCTCCGTATCGTTCAAGAAGTTATTAATCGATTTAACTTACCGACCCGTTTGTCTTCCTCATCTCATTCTTGTGATGCGTGTTTGAAAGCAAAGAGTCATAAATTACCTTTTGTTTCTTCTCATATGTCTAAATTTCCTTTAGAAATAATTCATTCTGATGTTTGGGGTCCTGCTCCTGTTTTGTCAAATCAAGGTTTTCTTTACTATGCCATTTTTATTGATTATTTTAGTAGGTTTACCTGGGTTTTTCTCATGAAACGAAAATCTGATCTTTTTAATATATTTTGTCAATTTTCAAAGGCACGTGGAACGTTACTTTGATCGTAAAATTCTTTCTCTTCACTCTGACTGGGGTGGAGAATATCAAGCACTTCATCAGCATCTGGACTCTTCTGGTATCCTTCATCGAGTCTCGTGCCCTCATACTCCTGAACAAAATGGCTCTGTAGAAATGAAACATCATCATATAATTGAAACAACATTAGCTCTTCTCAATCATGCATCAGTTCCACTTAAATTTTGGGATGACGTGGTTCAAACTGCAGTTTATCTTATTAATCGTCTGCCTACTCAATTACTTCAACATAAATGTCCTATGGAAAAACTCTTCAATAAAACTCCTAACTACACCTTTTTACGTATCTTTGGTTGCGCATGTTATCCTTGGCTACGACCTTACTCTAAACATAAACTAAATCCTCGTTCTCAACAATGTATTTTCCTTGGTTATAGTAATTTGCATCATGACTATCGTTGTCTATATATTCCGATCCAATAGGGCGTATATATATATCTCGGCATGTTATTTTTTATGAGTCTTTATTTCCTTTTACAGCCTCAGCAGGACCTCCATCATCAGGGAGCAGTGGAACTTTTTTGATGCCACCTAATATCACATCTGAATTCTCTCAGATTGCTCATCCAATCAGACACACTAAAGATACTGAAGGTAATGACATCCTTGGTCCTGCTCCGGAGCCTTCTGCAAATTCTCCTAGGTCATCAAAATCACCCCAAGTGGCTACTCCATTAAGAGCTAAGCGCACTAATAATTTCGGAAGTGATAATGCTTTAGAACCTATTCCGTGCCCATTCTTAGAAGCATCTCCAGCTACAGACAATTTGCTCCCTGACTCTGAATCATCGAACAATACAAGTCCTTCATCAGAATCCCCTTGTCTACCTACTTGTTCGTCACCATCAACAAGTGATGATACTCCTCGTCATGTGCTTCCGTTAAGTGACATATATGCACGATGCCCACCAATAGCTACTCGGCATCCTCTTCCTCGTGCTTTGGTGGTCGCCTCAAAATCTATTGAGCCAACTTGTTTTACACAAGCAAACAAGGATCCGAATTGGTGTAGTGCGATGACTGCAGAATTTGATGCACTACTTCGCAATGGAACATGGACCCTAGTTCTGCGCACTCCCTCCATGAATGTTGTGGGCTCTAAATGGATTTTCCGTCTTAAGTATCGAGCTGATGGTTCTCTTGAATGATATAAAGCTCGACTTGTTGCCAAAGAGTTTAGTCAACAACCAGGTATTGACTTCAATGATACTTTTAGCCCAGTTATCAAAATTACATCTGTTAGATTATTATTATCAATAGCTGTGAGTTCTAATTGTTCTATTCGACAATTAGACGTTTCTAATGCATTTCTTCATGGTAATCTTGAGGAAACGATATTTATGGAGCAACCATCTGGATTTATTCATCTGCAATTCCCATCTCATGTTTGTCACCTTAAGAAATCCATATATGGTCTTCGGCAAGCACCTCGTGCATGGTTTCATCGATTATCTAACTGGTTGCAGACTCAAGGATATTTTGGATCTAAGACTGACTCCTCTCTATTCTCCATACATAATGCTGATTCTATGATATTCTTTCTTATTTATGTTGATGACATTCTATTAACTGGTAATGATGAAAAGGGCATCGCAAATCTATTAATTCTTCTCAATCAAGAATTTCCTATTCGAGATTTTAAGAAATGCTCGTTTCTTTCTTGGTATTGAACTTATTCCACATGATGAAGGTTATATCCTTTCTCAAAGCAAATATATTACTGGGATTCTTCAAAGAGCTAAAATGGAAGGGGCACGCCCGATTTCTACACCAATTACTACAGATAACGTCTCTATTACTTCTTCCTCTTCGGTGATGTCTGATTCTCAGGTTTATCAAAGTATTGTTGGTGCTTTACAGTATGTTACTATCACACATCCTGATATTACGTTTGCAGTAAATCGTGCCTGTTAGTTCATGCATGCTCCCACTGAACAAAATTGGGAAAGTGTGAAAAGAATACTTCGCTATCTTAAAGGCACTATTCTACATGGTCTTCTTTTATGTCGTCACTCATCTCAAGATTTACATGCCTATAGCGATGCGGATTGGGCGAGTTCTCCTGAAGATAGACGCTCTACTAGTGGATATGCAATATTTCTTGGACGCAATCTTATCTCTTGGAATTCGAAAAAGCAACCTACAGTATCACGTTCAAACACTGAAGCTGAATATAAAGCTATAGCCAATGCAATGGCAGAAATTATTTGGTTTCAATCTCTTCTTTCTGAACTTCATCTTGCATCAAAAATTGCACCAAAAATTTGGTGTGACAATATTGGAGCAACATATCTTACAGCAAATTCAGTATTTCATTCTCGTACAAAACATGTGGAAATTGATTTTCATTTTGTTCGCGAACGCGTTGCAGCTAAACAGTTATATGTCTCCTATATTTCTGTAGAAGATCAAATTGCTGATGTCTTTACTAAGCCATTATCCAGATAACGTTTTACCAAGCTGGCAAGCAAACTCAACGTCAGAGATCTCCCGTTGAATTTGTCGCGGGGGGGGGGGGGGGGGGGGGGGGGGGGGTAAAAGTGATTTATTAGAAAATAAGACTTAATCAATATTTTCTATTTGACAATAATTTCTTATTAATATGTCTTTAGAATTAGTTAATTTAGAATTGGTCAATTGAATAAGTCCTCATAGACATCTATATATATTGTATTCTTCATTGCACATCAAGAACAAGATTTATTATTGGTTTTATATCTTTTTCTTCTTCTATCTCTTTCTTCCTCTTATAGAGTGAGCTAAAAATAAAAAATAAAAGGAACAATCCAATGGTAACTCTCCACTTGTAAAGTGAAGAGTCGGCCATAAGTCCTATTTTGGGAGAAATCGAACATGGAAAAAAAAACACTGGTGGATTATCACCTGATAAATTTATAGAATTGAGCAAGAATTAAATACCGATAAAATTTAATGAGTTACTCTTCTATCTGATAATTAATTTTCGTTTTCTAATTTACTTTCTCTTAATTGTGTGTGAAAGTCATGGGACCGTCAGGTTTTTAAATTTCACCTTTTATAATTTCTTTTAGAACAATCCGAAACCATTGAAGAAGAGGATGAAAGTCCATATGTTTCAGAGAAATGAAAACAGATATCCAAAGCGTGGGTTGACTTTGAAGAGGTTACATTCCCGGATGGGATAATAAAGGTGGAATGTATTTAATGTAAACATCAATTCACAATGAATAAGTTTGGTCTATTTTTGGAGGCGCCTCGAGAGTTGTATAAGGAAGCAAATTATTGAGAAAGGTATAAACTTATAAAACCTTGTACGACTAAATCGTCATCATACCCATACGTATAACCTAACTATCAAACTAGCAAAAATATATTTAACCGAATAATCCGCAATCCTAATTAACCAAACAAAAATGATATGCAACAAGAATTTATAACATGAAATCTAACATGAATGACGTAGCATTCTAATTATAGCGATCCCTGACAGGTTCACTATGCTCACAGGGTATAGTTTTGTTCGGGGCGGCGACCGGAAGCCGCCGTTGGTGTCCAAGTGGCAATCGGATGCGTATATAAAAAGTGTCACGTCATTCATGTTGGGTTTCATGTTACAAATTCATATTGTGTATCATTGCTCTTAACCAAAATAATAGTTTGCCTTTAAAATTAATTATGTACATTAAATCTTCAAACTTTATCTACAATATAAAATAAGCTCCTAACAAACGAAATCTAAGTAGTGCATTCAAACTTAAAGGCAATTAATTAACTAAATTCTAGTATACGAATGTTAATCATCTGTGCAACCATGAACAAGTAAATTAGATTGTATATTAAGCTAAGATATACACATACAAGTTTCTAACTGGTGAAACGATGAACCATAAATTACTTATAATATTGTTAGATTTATAACCAAAAAAAAAATTGTATTAGAATTATCTAATGCACTGCTCAGATTTCCGGCACAAGATAACCATCCAATTTTACCTCTTGATCGTGAATTTATGGTCAACCAAAGGTTGCGGCCGCCAGCTCACTAGCGTCCTAGAGGAGAGGAAAGGGGAGAGGAGCTAACGTACCGATAGAGAGAAGTTAACCGAAAATCAGAGATGAGTTGACGTCAGAGATTGGGGAGGGGGGAGACAACAAAGGAAGGTGATGTTAGAATTGAGAGAGCATATCGTAGGTCTAATTTTGTATAATCAAAGGAGAGAGAATAGAGAATTTTATTTTAAGACGAAAAAGAGAAAAATTATTACATACAATTGAGAGAAAGATTAAAATAATAAGATTACCTATATCAGATGTCATTCACCATCGCACACGAAGCGTGTGTATGTGTGTGTGTATATATATATATATATATATATATATATATATATATATATATATATATATATATATATATATATATATATAGGGATGCATCCGCGCCTTTGATCCAACCGATTCTTTTATTTTTTATTTATTTTTTAGGAGATATATTATTTTTAATTAGGATTTAAAATTTTAAGATTTAGAGATTGAGATATATTAGGTTTAAGCCAATAAAAATTTTCTTTTAGGGTTTAAGCTTTCCTCTTGAGTTACAGTGTTCAAGATAAAAAATTTTAGAAGCTCATAGGGTATATTATATGTATTTAAGAATTAAGATTTTAAGATTTAGGGGTGGTGCTGTAGTGAGTTTAAACCAATAAAATTTTTTCTTTAGGGTTTAGGCTTCCCTCTTGGAGTATAGTGTTCAAAATAAAAAAAATATAGATATTGATGGAGTATATTATAAGATTAAAGAATTATTTATTAATAAATTAATGAATTATTTATTAAAAAAAATAGAAAAATAATAAAAAGAATCTACATGCTTAGATTTGAATTAGGCGTCTGGATCGGTGTTAGCATGAACAGACATGCAGTATACCATCCAAAGTGTAGCACTGTTATGTTGCAGATACTACTACGCCGTGCACCCCTTGGACTCGGGGTACCTGTATATATTGAATGCATGCACCTCATGTAAATCTCAGGCGCTTGTATTCAACAAATTCTTTTTGTTGTTTATAATTTTTAGAGTATATTTAAGGTTTACGATTTTAGAATTTAGAAGTTATGTTATAGTGAATTTAAGTAAATAAAATTTTCTCTTAGAGTTTAATTGTCCCTTGGGTATATTATATATATTTAGTATTTAAAATTTTAGAATTTAAAGATTGAATTATAGTATATTTAAGTTATGTTTTTTTATTAGAGTTTAAATTTTCTTTTAAATTATAATATTTCAGGATAATAAATTTTAAATATTAATAATATATTATATGATTGATGAATTATTTATTAAAAAAATTTAAAAAAAACTGAGACGTTTCGTTGCCATATATCCATGTTTTACATGCAACCCAATTAAAATAGTTGTCATCTAACCATCTCTATGCCTATATCCAGATCTGCACGCTTTAAAGCTGCGAATTTTGATGATTCATCGACGAACGCTGCAATCCGGCGTTGCCATAGAGCCATGTTTTACATGCAACTCAATTAAAATAGTTGTCATCGACCAACCTCTAATAAATAATTCCATCTGGCCGGCGAGCGTTGGATAGTGCTCGTGACCGATCCGTCTAGTTAGTAGATAGGGCAATTTATCAAAGGGCGTATTCAACTATTCGTAATTATCGAAATGAGTACCATGGTTTCTATTATACCAAAGGGCGCATCCTATATAGTGAAGTTACTTTTATACCCCTCCCGCCAAAGAATAACTTTATCAGACACAGTTTCGAGACAACCGAACCACTTTATCAATAAAATATTAATTTGTGGTTCGGATGTGTAGCAGTGGAAATTTTCTCCGTTCTCTCTCAGCGCAACAACGTAAATGGAAGTCCTTCATTTCGGATAAAAGCTCACTCTCAACCTCTCTCAGCGCAAGAACTCGCCTTCTTGCAGTCCTACGTGCCCTAGCTGTGATATAGTCGCGAGCTCATCCCCCGAATCCCTGCGGACAACCAAAACCTAGGCATTACTCGAAAGCGTTTCTGTGTGATCCTGAGGTGGGTTTTAGTGTTAACGTTGAAGTGGAGACTAATCGGCATAATACACCAAGGGATTAGGGTTTCTGCACGTTGGATTTATTTGATAATGTTAGGCAAAAGGTCTGTACGTGGTTCAGCGTCTTCTTCCTTGGCATTATCCACCAAGGTATGTTAGCGATATGCTTAGGTCAAACCAGCATTGTTTGTCAACATGTTTAAAATTATTTTGCTGAATAAATTTGTACTGTATATAAACTGTAGGATTCAGATGACATTGGACAAAAATTACGTTGGTGCAGTATTTTAGGCCACTTTAAACAATTTTTTGAAGAATTTGACATTTTAAATGATCGACACATTGCGAAGATCAAAGGGTCGCCTTTCAGTTTTTTCCTGGACATACAAGAATTGCAGCATATCCGTGGAATTTTGGTTAATATATTTGAAAGTTGGGATTCAACCTCGCAAGGTTTTAAATTCTCAGGTAATAGTTTTAGTTATGAATTGTAGACAATATCTATAGTATCTATAGTAAGATAAGACAGTAATATAGATGGCCTCAAATGATTAGTTTTTGATAAAGTTTAATCATTTCATTTTAGGGCTACTGAGGGACTGAAGTGAAAATGACTTCAGGCCCTCGGTAGGCCTGAAATAAAATCATTTCAGGCCTACCGAGGGCCTGAAGTTAATTTAGTTCAGGCCCTCGGTAGGCCTGAAATGTATTCATTTCAGGCCCTCGTCGGGCCTGAATTGAATTCATTTCAGGCCCACGTCGGGCCTGTATTGAAATCATTTCAGGCCCAACGTGGAATAATTTCAAGCATATATTCTTGATGATAACTAAATATTGTAATTGTTTCAGGTGTACCGGTTGCGTTCTCCAGACGAGATGTTGCATTGATACTGGGTATAGTGGACCGTGGTGTTTCGGTCCCTATTAATTCAACTAAAGCATCGGGTGACCTCTATCGTACTTACTTCTCAAAAGAAAAACAACCTACAAGAACAAGACTTGAGGAGTTACTTAAACATTTTTCTAAAAGTGTTGAATCAGAGGATGATGTGTTATTAGTGTGTAAATTTTATATTTTGTATATATTTGTTTGTGTTTTATTTTCATCTAGTACATATAAGGTTCCTCTAGGTCTTGTAGATATAGTAGATGATTATGACAATCTAGGTAGATTCAATTGGGTAGAAGCTATCCATCAATTTTTGTCTCCACAATTACCTAAGATTGGGGACTTATTTTCATCAACTCAGGGAAACCAGAGCACCACCAACCTCCCTTACCTAAAGGGATTTGCAGGGCTTTTGGCAGTGAGTAGAATTATCTTGTTAAATTTTATAATATTTTGATGTCATTAATGTATTTGGCTGCAAAAATTTGTGTAGGTATGGTTTTTGGAGCATGTACCAATTCAAAAACCATTCAATGTTGAAGGGCCCCGAATAAATAAGTGGAGGAATATTCCTTCGCATATTAGTAGGGTGAGGGGCCTTGTCGACCGACTCTCGTCTGAAGAGGTAATTATTCTTAAATGTGATCTATCTGAGTTAGATAGAGAGGTAGTAACATTTGTGTACTTCGTAATTGACAGGTTATTGTTGAATTAATTCCTACCCTACATGAGAACACATTGTTTGAGAACCTTGATATCGGTGATGACATACCACGACCAATGGAGACATCAGAAGGAGATGTTAGCCTATGTGGTGAATGCATTCTTAAGGACAACCGAATCAAGGAGCTAACAGAGGAGAATATATGTTTGAATGAAAGGGTTAAGGAATTACTTTCAATTATTGAAAAAAAAGGCATGGAGGGTCAAGAAAGTTATCCTGTAGTCGATCCTCTTTCTGATCCAGTATCTTGTACACCTAGGAGAGGACGTGACCGAACTCGGTATGATTACAGGGATACTCCAATTGACAGTCCAGTATGGCACCAGCTTTTACCTAAGGGGAAGCGGGACAGGAAACAAATATCAATTGTTATGGACAAGGGAAAAAGGAAACTTAGTGAGGAGGATATGGATGAAGCAAGAGGAAACATTTACGATGTAATGGAAGTCATGTCTGAAGAAGACATAGAGGAGGAAACAAGAAGAACCTCCGAACTATACAAAATGAGGCAACAAGGCATTGATGTAAGTGTGTTAATTTCATTTAAAATACATAAATTGTATTGAATTTGGTCAATAATTAGTTTGGGCTAAATAAATTTTATTGATGTAGTTTGTGAAGAAACATTTTATGAATACAAAGAAGAAAAATAAAGATAAAGAAGTGGTCTACCTGATAAATAGATTGGAGAATCTAAAGTAAGTTACAAAATATTATAGTTTACGTTAGTTAATATATCTTCTTATGTAATATATAATCATATCAATTTACATGGCAGGTTGGCAAATGAATTTATCTGAGAGGATGCACCCTTTGCTTTGAATTTGCATTCATTCTTACAAATCCTCAATGGAGAGGTTTTTACAAAAGGCGAGGTCATTGATGCCTTTTGTAAAATTTTATTTAGGGGAGCATCCGCATGTGGTAGGCCATACAACAAGTCAATATATTGTTCAACCTTCTTCACAGTAAGTGATGTATATTAATTAAACAGATATATTGTACAAGACCTAATATTATGATATGGGTATTATTAATTTTGTGAATGCATATTTGTAGGCATCAATCAGATCGTCAAGAAAGATTTCCCTGCAACAAGTGATGAAGACTGATATGCTTGAACAAGGGTTTAGATTTATTTTAATCCCTTTGTGCAGTGATAATACACACTTTCACTTGTTAGCGGTGGATACAGAATCCATGACTTTTAATCATTTTAATTCTCTTGCTAGTGGTCGTAAATATAAGCATGAATTTGACACAACGGTGAGCTATCTTCCTTTATTCTTATATATGGTCATCATTTTCTCTAAAATGTCATTGATGGTGATTAATAAATTCATGATATGTTTGACAGGTAAAAGAACTTAAACAATATACTCGCGAGGAACTTACGGCTATTCATCCGTATCTACAAAGTCATCATCCCTTGGACAAATGGTCCTCCGTCAGACAAAAATGTCCCCAACAAGAACATAGGTAACTAAATGAGGAAGAACTTTCTTATTTTTTAAAATAAGAAAGTATTTTATAAACCCACTTATTGAAATCTAAAAAGTGTTTGTTAATTTCAGCGTGGACTGTGCCTTCTTTGTCATGCAATATGTTCGATGTCTCCTATATGATGAGAAGATGGATTTCAAACAAGGAGACATGAGTAGAATCAGATTTGAGCTGACAGTTAATATTCTGAGAGACATGTTTTGTAAAACTTGAGATAATCTGAAAACTGTATTGGTGATGTAAAAATCCATTGCTGTTGATTAACATCCATTTGTATGGAAAAATCTCCTTATGTGGATGTTGTTATGATTATGTAGATGTTGTTATTCTATATAATATATTGTCAACAAAAAGAAAACAATTGGGTGATGTTTATTCAAATCCAGTTGTTGCATTGTTGTGTGCAAAGTGATACGGTCGGATATAATAACTGATAATGCACTGTTGTGTGCCAGTTGCTGCACTGTTGTGTGCCAAATGATCTATTCTGTTACATCTTGTAGGTAAATATTTATTATTATTCTAAAAATCATTATATAATCTAATCAACAATATATATTATATAAATCAGATATAGGAGGTTCAACCGGTGGGTTTTGAGTAAAACCCACTGATGGAACTAAACTAAACCTATAGGTTTGGAAAAAATTATAATTTGATGTTTCGGACACCTAATCTACATTCTCCAACCTCAACCCAAACTACTGATAATGGATTTTCAGAAATCCAGATATGGGAGGTCCGTCAGTGGGTTTTGCTCAAAACCCACTGATGGAACTAAACTAGCCCTATAGCTTCGGAAAAATTTATAATTTGAGGTTTCCGACACCTAAAATACTTTCTAGAACCTCAACCCTAACTACTGATAATGGATTTTCAGAAATCCAGATATGGGAGGTCCATCAGTGGGTTTTGCTCAAAACCCACTGATGGAACTAAACTACACCTATACTTTGGAGAAATTATAATTTGAGGTTTTCGACACCTAAAATACTTT
Source organism: Boesenbergia rotunda (assembly GCA_024364735.1). Taxonomy (NCBI): domain Eukaryota; kingdom Viridiplantae; phylum Streptophyta; class Magnoliopsida; order Zingiberales; family Zingiberaceae; genus Boesenbergia; species Boesenbergia rotunda. Next base: position 2,625 of record JAGFNQ010003383.1, on the reverse strand, counting down.
CTCCAACCTGATCCCTAACTGTTGATAATTTTTTTTCATTAATCCAGATATGGGATGTCCATCAGTGGGTTTTGCTCAAAACCCACTGATGGAACTAAATTACACCTATAGGTTTGGAAAAAATTATAATTTGATGTTGTCGACACCTAAAATACTTTCTCCAACCTCATCAATGGGTCCTTCAGTGGAGTTGAGGTGTTACAAACCTCAAATTATAATTTCAGGCCCACGTCGGGCCTGAAATAACTTTATTTCAGGCCCAAGGTGGGCCAGAAATAAAGATATTTCAGGCCCATAGTGGGCCTGAAATACATTTATTTCAGGCCCACCGTGGACCTGAAATAAAAACATTTCAGGCCCACTGTGGGCCTGAAATAAATATTATTTGAGGATCACCCTTAACCATATTATATTTTGACTTCATCCCCCAAGTTGGATTACATATTTTATCCCTAAACCCTAAAATACTCTCTCCAACCTCACCCCTAAATACTGATAATGGTTTTGTAGAAATCCAGATATGGGAGGTCCATTTGTGGGTTTTCAGAAATCCAGATATGGGAGGTCCATCAGTGGGTTTTGCTCAAAACCCACTGATGGAACTAAGCTACACCTATAGGTTTGGAAAAAAATTATAATTTGATATTTCTGACACCTAAAATACTTTCTAGAACTTCAACCCTAACTACTGATAATGGATTTTCAGAAATCCAGATATGGGAGGTCCATCAGTGGGTTTGCTCAAAACCCACTGATGGAACTAAACTACACCTATAGGTTTGGAAAAAATTATAATTTGATGTTTCTGACACCTAAAATACTTTCTAGAACTTCAACCCTAACTACTGATAATGGATTTTCAGAAATCCAGATATGGGAGGTCCATCAGTGGGTTTTGCTCAAAACCCACTGATGGAACTAAACTACACCTATAGGTTTGGAAAAAATTATAATTTAATGTTTCTGACACCTAAAATACTTTCTAGAACCTAAACCCAAACTACTGATAATGGATTTTCAGAAATCCAGATATGGGAGGTCCATCAGTGGGTTTTGCTCAAAACCCACTGATGGAACTAAACTACACCTATAGGTTTGGAAAAAATTATAATTTGATGTTTCTGACACCTAAAATACTTTCTAGAACCTAAACCCAAACTACTGATAATGGATTTTCAGAAATCCAGATATGGGAGGTCCATCAGTGGGTTTTGCTCAAAACCCACTGATGGAACTAAACTAGCCCTATAGCTTCGGAAAAATTTATAATTGAGGTTTCCGACACCTAAAATACTTTCTAGATCCTCAACCCTAACTACTGATAATGGATTTTCAGAAATCCAGATATGGGAAGTCCATCAGTGGGTTTTGCTCAAAACCCACTGATGGAACTAAACTACACCTATACTTTGGAGAAAATTATAATTTGAGGTTTCCGACACCTAAAATACTTTCTCCAACCTGATCCCTAACTGTTGATAATTTTTTTTCATTAATCCAGATATGGGATGTCCATCAGTGGGTTTTGCTCAAAACCCACTGATGGAACTAAATTACACCTATAGGTTTGGAAAAAATTATAATTTGATGTTGTCGACACCTAAAATACTTTCTCCAACCTCATCAATGGGTCCTTCAGTGGAGTTGAGGTGTTACAAACCTCAAATTATAATTTCAGGCCCACGTCGGGCCTGAAATAACTTTATTTCAGGCCCACCGTGGACCTGAAATAAAAACATTTCAGGCCCACCGTGGGCCTGAAATAAATATTATTTGAGGATCACCCTTAACCATATTATATTTTGACTTCATCCCCCAAGTTGGATTACATATTTTATCCCTAAACCCTAAAATACTCTCTCCAACCTCACCCCTAAATACTGATAATGGTTTTGTAGAAATCCAGATATGGGAGGTCCATTTGTGGGTTTTCAGAAATCCAGATATGGGAGGTCCATCAGTGGGTTTTGCTCAAAACCCACTGATGGAACTAAGCTACACCTATAGGTTTGGAAAAAAATTATAATTTGATATTTCTGACACCTAAAATACTTTCTAGAACTTCAACCCTAACTACTGATAATGGATTTTCAGAAATCCAGATATGGGAGGTCCATCAATGGGTTTTGCTCAAAACCCACTGATGGAACTAAACTACACCTATAGGTTTGGAAAAAATTATAATTTGATGTTTCTGACACCTAAAATACTTTCTAGAACTTCAACCCTAACTACTGATAATGGATTTTCAGAAATCCAGATATGGGAGGTCCATCAGTGGGTTTTGCTCAAAACCCACTGATGGAACTAAACTACACCTATAGGTTTGGAAAAAATTATAATTTAATGTTTCTGACACCTAAATACTTTCTAGAACCTAAACCCAAACTACTGATAATGGATTTTCAGAAATCCAGATATGGGAGGTCCATCAGTGGGTTTTGCTCAAAACCACTGATGGAACTAAACTACACCTATAGGTTTGGAAAAAATTATAATTTGATGTTTCTGGACACCTAAAATCACTTTAGAACCTCAAACCAAACCTCTGATAATGGATTTCAGAAATCCCAGATATGGGAGGTCCATCAGTGGGTTTTGCTCAAAACCCACTGATGGAACTAA
>JAGFNQ010003382.1:690066-772266 GCA_024364735.1 Boesenbergia rotunda | reverse complement strand
GATATTTGAAAAATATTATTATTTATAATACTAACAAAGCAAATAGTGCAGTTGATTTCATTATTATAATATTTATTAATTGAATATATATTTTTTATTATTTATATTAATATTAATTGAATACTATATATTCAATGATAATATTATTTCAAAATATTAATCAAGTAAATAATTTAATAATTTCTGTTATTATTTGTATTATAAATAAAACATAATTATTGGTTTCACACATGTTAGTCGATAGTTGATATGTAATGTTCATTACCTAACATAGTTAATCATTTAAATTACTCACACGTTCAAATCTTATACCTAGTATAATTAACCTTAACTATAAAATAATAATAACCTAATTGAATTATACCTATTCAAATCCTATACCCTTTAATTAGCAATACAATAATTATTAGGTTGATAACTCACATATCCTTCTCATGAATTCTCAAATAAGCTTCATGGAATCACAAGATATGTAGCCGTCCACTCAAAGCTATAATTCGTCCTAGGCGCGCCATTTTATCCCACCCCATATGCCAAAAGTCCCTCTTTGCAAGTAATTCAACATCTTCAACAAGGGGTGTAGCAAAGAGAATCTCCTTGAAATGGAATCCTTCAACTGACAGCAGTGCATTGAGGTTGAGATTCTACGCCTCCTCTTCTAACCTCAAGATTTATTCTCCTTTTTCTTATTATTGCCATAAGACGTTGAGAAATCAGCCAATTTTGAAAGTTGTCAATTCCTTACAATTCTCACTCGATTCATTCAATATTCATCGAGATCTTTATGATTTCTAATTGAAGGTCAATTTTCAGGCCATCTTCTGGCACATGTTTGAGATATTGATTAGAATCAGATTGGCTCTTGTCTATCTCAATCCAATTTGATCAATCTGTATTGGGGTTTGCCAAGTTCAACTACTACAGAAAGAACAACTAGAACCTTCTAAAACCCAAGTTAGACCAAGGAACCAGTTATGTAAATTGTGCACATAATATGAGAAATTGATCAAATGTTATCAATACTTGTGTAGTTGTGTTAATATATAGTTTAAGCTTCAAACATAAATCTATAGATTGGTCCTAAAAGTTCAAGCTTTGGGGGAAGGGGAAAATGATTGGCCAGATAAATTTAGGAAGGTACCAGAGACTGTTTTCTTTCAACAATTTTTCTCAATCCTCATTCAAAAGGGCATTTATCTACTTCAGCTCTTATTCTCAATCCTACAATATCTGCTCTTCTAGTCTCTAGTCTGCAAACATGGTGTTTCTCTATAGCTAAATTGTGGTTCTTATTGTCACTGAATTGCCCTAGTTCTAGATTTGCAACCGGACAGAAGAATTACAAATATGCTCTTCTGTATGAGTATATCCTTCTCGTTCTACAGTGAGCCATCTTTGCTCCTGCTACTATCCACCCACTCTAGTCCATATTATTGTCACTGCTAATCCTCTTTGCCAACTTTAGAGAGTACAACTGCTTCTAATCCTCTCCACCTTTCTATTATTCACCCTCTCCATTTTGGTGAAATCGACCTTTAAGGTTTTGATATTTGTTTGTCAATATGTTTAATGGAATTTGGTCAAGATTGACCTAGCCAAAGAGAAGTCAGTCAGGTCGGCGTTGACCAAATGATTAGCAAGGAAGTCCCAAGTGGAAGTTAGGCAAGGATGAGAAGTCTAGACTAATCCTAACTAGAGGTTAGGCAAGGGAAGTATTAACCGGAAGTTAGGCGATTTAGAAGTCCTAACTGAGGTTAGGTAAGTGAGAAGTCCTAACTGAGGTTAGGCAAGGAAAGTCCTAACGGGAGGTTGGACAAGTGAGAAGTCCTAATTGAGGTTAGGCAAGGGAAGTCTTAACTGGAGGTTAGGCAAGTGAGAAGTCCTAACTGAAGTTAGACAAGGAAAAGTGCTAATAGGAAATTAGGTAGGCGAGAAGTCTTGGAAGAGTGAACTCCATGCAAGTGTAACCGAAAAGTTTCAGGTAGACTGGACTAGCGAATCTTGAATGCTGCTAACATTGCTTTAATTTGCTATTTTATATCTATTGTGTTAACTTAGTGTTGCAGGAGTCTTAGCCGATCAGGCACTAAGCAAGACCAAAGAAAGACCAAACAGGTTCAGAAGACAAGATGTTTGGCGGATAAGTAGAGATAAGCTCCTGGAGTGGAGAGGCAAGGTTGTGTCCCAATAGAGACAAACCTTAGGCGTTGATTCAACTGAAGAAACCAATGGAGGCTTCGGAGTTGAGACCAAGATTGTATATTCATGCATCTCTATTATCTATTATCTAACTCTGTTTTACAAATTTTCTGTGCTAACTTTGTTTTGTAGAAAAGTAAAGTTGTCGTTGACCGAGGTTCGGTCAACTGATTCAAAAGGATAAGCACAGGCAATATTCGAGATCCGACAAAGAAGGAAACGGGATTTAGTCAACTGATACGACTGAACCATGTTTGGTAAGAGATATCAAATTTGATCAGATCGCGCAGGAAAGCAATTCCAGAGGTTCCGTCAACAAATAAAGTTGATCAGTCAACCGAACAATGTAATTTACAGGGTTGAGCGGAGCGGATCAGAGAAAACAAGGAAGGGTGCGGAGATCAATCGACGGATAGAAGGTTCCATCGATGGAAAGAATGAACGAGTTTCGACTGAACGGTGCCTATAAAAGAAGCCTCAGGGTTCGAGGCTCAGTATTGATTCCACTAATTGTTCCATCACGCTCTTATTGCTTCTGTTCATGCAAGTTCTCCTACTGTGATGCCAGAAATCTCTCCGGCAACTACGCTTCATTTTCTACATTTGTTGTCGAAATATTTTATTGTAGTTGCATTTACATTTAAAGGAGATAGTAGTATTGTTGGTATCATCCTTCATTCTTGTACGAGTTTACTTCTTCTCTGAAAGGTTTAGAAGAGCTATTGTTGATTGCCCATCAAAGCGATCAAGGACAGCGGGCCTTAGAGTAGTAGTCGTTAGATTATGAACCAAGTAAAAACTGAATTGTGTTTTTGTGTTTGTTTATTTATTCTGCTGCTATTTTCTTTGATTCGGTTTTAGGAAATGAGACGAAAAAGAAAAGATTTTAAACGATCGAGATCCCCCCCCCCCTTTGACATCTTCGATCCTACACTTTGCTCCATCAATCTATGTTATCATAGAGTCTGACCCCATTCATGAATGGAAGCGCTACATAAACAAAGTCCATATGCTGATTGATCTATTTCTTCTAATCATCTGCATCATCTATATCACTGTTTCATTTGCTTGGTCTAATACATCCACTCATATGCTTCATTTACTTCATCTGGTTATCTCCCTCTCACTTGCACAAACTTCAGATGCTATGGTATCTTTAGTTTCAGAAGGGTGTTAGGGCCCAACCTAATATGAGCAAGAATATTAGGACATAGTACATATATCGAATAGCCATTATGACATAGTGCGTGTATTTTTTTAATTGATCTCTATTTTCTTAACGTAATTAGCATTTTATCTCTTTATGCAATTTTACAAATAGTGTTTTATAATTGTATGATTAAAAAATATTTTTTAAATTTGAGAACGGTAATATTTTCCATAAGTTCTAATATTCTATCACAACATTAAAACCGGTAAGTTTCTGCCCATGATATCTTATGAATCATGATACGCATAAAGGAACATGTTGACCATAGCTGCATTACAGCCATAGTTTCAGATAAGAAATTAGAATAACGACAAGTAGCCAACCAGCTAAATTTAATAGCTTATTTTTTTAGGATACCAAGCATTCACCGCATGAGTAACTGGAATTCTGTGGATCCTAAACACCTACTACCCTTAAAGAATAGGTGAGAAAGTTATTAACTCTCCAGTATTGTATCAGAAAGGAATAGAAAAGTTGATGGGCGACAAGACTACTAGAACATAAAAGTCCAAATTATGACATGAATAAATGAGTAACTGTAAGCCTATGAGTCATGGTTATGGGACTGATTTTTTATATATGCAATGAATTATCTAATTTAATTAATTGACTCTGTCTTTGAACTATGCGGACCCTAGTTCTCCTCTCTAAGGCAAAATAATTAAACACCTAGTTTCATTGATCGTAATCTCATTATTTTTCCTAGGGAAATAATCATTCTGGTATTAGTTCGCAATCGTTTTAGACAATAGAATAATCCTTGGCGATGAGAACTACATGGATGAGAATGAAAGCATGGAGGTAAATATCACACAGCAAAAGTAGTTTGTTTCGAGGCTTTATTTGGATATGCATAGCAAGTTACAGTTAAGCGTTCATCTTGATTCTATCTCCAATTCATGGATGACTATAAATAAACTAATATAGGATCTTTACAATGAACTGAATATATTAACTACTACAATGATGTAGAATAAAATCTAATATTGTCAGACACAATAAGATGCAGAAACAGAGGACTGGAAGATTTTTTATAGTACAAAAGGACAAAAATTGATTTGTTAAGTAAAACATAATTTGTATTTTAATTATAGAGGAAGCAATCTTTTGTAAATGATCATAACTCCCATGAAACAAGCAAGGAAATCATAAATAGACATTGTCAACAAAGCATACAACTCACTTCGCGTCCTTGACTTCTTAGTTTATTAATAACTTGTTTTGAAGAATATCTTTTTCCAGGTGGCACACTTTCATTAAACGTCTCATCTAGAGGAACTTTGGAAGGAATTATGAGGCCAATGTTCTGACCAAATGAAGGACAGTCTATCCAACCTGGTAACGAAAATGAAGAAGACCAATATTAATACATCACAACTTAGTAGAATTTTAGGAAAATCATATTCCATTACTTAATAGTTTCTAGGGGGGGAAATACCAGCAGTGGATGTTGAAGAAAAAAAATATTGACTAATCCTTCAAATTTAAAAACCACAATTTAGCAACTCATAAAATCTGTAAACTTACAACTACATTAATTTCTGTTATGTCTCCGATAAGTGACATAATCAGATTATCAGAGTAATACCAGAATTCATTTTCCTCAAATCTGAAACTTCCATAAAAACGGACAGGAATTAAATGTTTCTTGCATCAATTTCAGAAATATTATAAATGTAAAGGTTAAATGACTAGAAACATAACTCAAAATCTTTTCAATGAATTTTGCCCAACAAAAGTAGCATCAAGACAGAAGCTTTATGTAACCATCCAGTTCCTGCACTATCACTGAATTTAATCGTTCTGACTGATCCTTAGACTTACTATTAGCTTCACCTATTTTCAGAACTATGGAAGAACAAAGGAACAAGTTGTTGATAATAAAAGGCCACCAAAAACACAAGATAATGTCACTGAAATGGGCTTTTTAAGTAGGTCATAACTTACTATTAGCTTCACCTATTTTCAGAACTATGGAAGAACAAAGGAACAAGTTGTTGATAATAAAAGGCCACCAAAAACACAAGATAATGTCACTTAAATGGGCTTTTTAAGTAGGTCATAACTTAATAGTTCATATCAAATTCAAGTGACTGTATTTGAAGATTGAACACGACGTTAAGGTCATTAGAGTGTTTAACCACGAAAAAATTCTCGAGAAATCATGATAGTAAAATCCACACTTCATATTAAGAAGACCCGAACAGTTAAGATGGTGCAAGGATGAAAATGGCAAGAACAATAACCACCACCAGCAAACTGCATGCCCCAATTATTTTGGTCAGGCAACAAGGTTCTCAGCCTGCCGTCGAGCTTCCAGGTAAGTCTATATTGCTAGTGATACACAAGTCATTAGGCCATGCTTCCTATTACCGAAGGAACCAGCTAGTCGAAAAATGAGAGTTGGGGGGAAACCCATAGGAAAAACACTAGGAATATTCCCTTAAGTTTTGATTTCCTCAGAGGGGAGGGAAAAAGGTAGAGTTTTCCATCCGACCATTTCCTTGCAAGGATAGGAAGTGAGGAGGGAACTTAAATGTTAAAACTTTATTGGTTAAAAATATTAGAAAAATAAATCATAAATCAAAATTAGATTTGAAAAGATAGGATACTTTTGCATGTTTTATTACGATCAGATTTTTACATGCAAAAGGAAATGGAGTGTGTCATGGGGAAGCTTTCTACCACCTAGTTTCCATCAGTATTCTTCCCTTGTAGGAAAGATGTCCTAAATAAGATCTGAGTCCTTATGGAACTCCCTTCACACTCTACAGCGTTGAATCTAATAATTTGGATTATGACACTGTGCAATATATGGATTATCTTACAACATATTGATACAATCTTCATTTATTTATCATACATCAAAGATGTACCCAACAAAACATGCATAGTAACATTCTTTTCTCTCTCCTAATTACTTTGCACTCCTCCTGAACGTCCTCTTCTTGACTAAATTGATTCTCCAAGGTCGTTTACATACTGCTGACCACTATAGCCTACAAAGTATGGTGGGCATAACATTATGCTATGCAAAAGACTTGGAAGCTCCTTTTCCTCTGCTCAAAGCAAAACATTCAGCTTTTAAAACTTGTCAAAACAGTGCCACAACCAGTATATTTAGGATCATCATGTTTCACAATCAAAGGATCATGCAAACCCATGCCCAAATCAGGCAAGTAGTGCAGAATCAGTAGAGAGTAGTTTTGTGGTTGCAATTGGATTCAGTGACAATCCAGTGCTTTTATCTATTCCACTGAATATAAACTACTATAAATGGGCAATTTGTGTTGATACGCCATGCATGAGACATTGAGGTGGATGAAGTTGAGGTATGTGTTACTGTTGTGAGAAGAAAATTGAAGTGAGATTTTGGGGAAGTCAAGGAACTGCAAATGTTCCAGGTAGAATCTGAATGGAGACTTGGCAAAGCCACAAAACCCATAAGAATAACATAAGGAATAAATAGCAGAGATATCAAGAAGATCGCGTTCAGATTACAAATGCATGTGAACTATCAAAAATTCCTTTGTAAGTTTTTTAGACATTACAGTTATGCTACTATAACTAAATTCTCTAACAGATGTTTGCGTATTTTAGTTATAAATGCATAAAAGTATTTATCCAATAAGTAAAATCCGGCCATAGTTTATCGAGTCTATCATCCTACAAAATAACCCTAATTTTACAATATGTAAACAGAGAATTTACTGGAATATTTATATCGAATATAAGAAAGTCAGACATAAATGTAATCAATATCCAATCTTCAAAAAAAAAAAAATATATATATATATATATAAAGTAAAAAATTTATTTAGTAATTATGATAAACCATAAATTCTGAATATAATTTTCAAAATTTATTGCAGTTATAGGTTGTTGGATTGTAATAATCTTGTTATTTGTATATATTAGTTACCATATTATATGTATATCTTAGTTAATATATCTGTCAATTAGGCTAATTGACAATTTGCCTAATTATAGTTTTCCAAGATAGATTCTTAGTTTGTATGTAAATAAGCCTCACCCTTCAATAAAGATTATCAATTCTTTTTATCTCAAATAACATGGTATCATAGCAACTTCGAAATTAGGTATTCGAAACTAGGGTTCCATCTTCGCCTCTTCTACCTCACGTACTTTCATTTCCACGACGCTTCCATTGTCCTTTGTCTTACATTTACCTAATTTATCCTTTAATTTGCTCTCAATTAGTCAAATAACTCTTGATCATTGAGATTATTGGTAAAGGAAATGCTCGCAAATTCTTTTGCTTGCTCAAATGTCACTTCTTTTGAGGCTCATTGTAGGTTGGGAAATCCATCTCTCCCTTTGTTCAAAAAACTTGTACACAATATAGTAAGGTGTCTTCATTAGATTATGAGTCGTGTCAGTTTACAAAATATCACTGTCTTAGTTTGAGTGCTAGAGTAAATAAGCGTGTTACTATTCCTTTTGAATTAATTCATTCTGATATTTGAGGTCCTTGTCATATTTTGTCTAACCTAGTTTTAAATATTTTGTTACTTTTGTGGAGTATAGAGGAGATGAATGCTTTAGATGATAATGGCATTTGGGACTTGATCGATCTACCATAGTTGTGAAAAGCGCACGTCTAGCTGCGCCTAGGCGCAAGGCCTAGCCAAGCGCAATACTTACAAGAAGGGAGCTTAAGCATGCACCTTTTGAGAGGTTAAGGCGTGCTTAAGTCGTGATTTCCCTCGCCTTATTTAAGTGAAATAAAAAATTAAAGCCCAACCCATACCTTTAATTACCCTTTAAATTAATTAGGTTGCATGCATGCGACATATTTTTCAAGCATGACTCTTCCTCTCTTCTAGAAAATGAACATCAACCTTAAAGTAGGTTGCCTGCATGCAACATATTTATCTTGCGTGACTCTTCCTCTCTTCTAAAAAATGAACATCCACCTTTAATTAGGTTGCATGCATTTGACACATCTTTCTTGCATGACTCTTCCTCTCCCTAGAAAATGAACATCAACCTCCCTTGCAAACTTATTTCTCTCTACGCAACTCTCAATATTTGATGTTTTTTTTCTTTAATTTGAAATGATTTTGATTATAGAGATAAACTATTTCAATATTTAAATGTGAGTGAATTTTATATTTGCATTATTGTTTAATAGTTTATGGATTATAATTTTGTTTGTGAAATATTTTGGCAGAAATTTCCTATATATATTTGAATTGTATAAAGCATGTGCCTCACCTTGCGCCTAGCACCTCAATCCTCACAGCACCTATGCGCTTTTGGGCGTCTCACGCCTTAAATAACTATACAATCTACCCTCTGGGAAACGGACTATTGGAAGCAAATGAGTATTCACGGTTAAAGTTAGTTTAGATAGATCAGTTGTCGGATTAAAAGTTTGTCTTGTCTCTAAAGTCTATGCTCAAACCTATGGTGTAGATTATTCTGACACTTTTTCTTCTATTGCAAAGTTGATATTTGTTAGATTGTTTATTTCAATGGCCGCTACTCATCATTGGCCTTTACATCAACTTGATATCAAGAGTGATACAAAGGGAATCTCATCTATTAAATCTTTCATTCATACTCAGTTTCACACGAAAGACTTGAGGGGGTGCTAAAGTATTTCTTGGGTGTTAGAATTTACAAGTAAAAAAGCTATATATATATCTTAGAGAGAAAATTGAGGGAAAAGTCTTGTAGTGCTCCAATGACTCAGAACATGTGCCTCACAGGAGATGAGGAATTATTTGAACATTCAGAGTGATATCAAAGGTTAGTTGTGAAGTTGAATTACTTACCGTGATTCGTCTAGATATTGCATATTCGGTTAGTGTTGTCTCAGTTAATATAATCTCCATTCGTTCATCATTGGGCAACGCTAAAACAAATTTTGTGTTACTTGAAGGAAGCACATGAACATGGTATCATATATACAAATCATGGGCACACTCGTATTGAATATTTTTCAGATGCAAATTGAGCAGGTTCCAAAATGGATAGAAGATCTACTTCAAGTTATTGTATCTTTGTTGGAAGAAATTTAATTTCATGGAAGAATAAGAAGCAAACGTTGTGTCACGATCCAATGCAAAGTCAGAATATAGGGCTATAGCACATGAGATAATGTGGATATATCAACTATTGACTGAAGTAAGACTTAAAATTTTAGTACTAACAAAATTGTGATGTGATAACCAAGCTGCTCTTCATATTACATCAAATTCTGTGTTTCATAAGTGAACTAAGCACACTGAAATTGATTGTCATTTTGTTCGCGAGAAAATTCAACAAAGCTTGATTCCTACAAGATATGTGAAGACGGAAGAACAACTAGGGGACATTTTCACAAAAGCTTTAAATAGGGTTCGGGTTGATTATCTTTGTAACAAGTTGAATATGATTAACATCTATGTTTCAACTTGAGGAAGAGTGTTATCTGTATGTATTAATTACCATATTATTTGTATATATTAGTTAATATATCTGTCAATGAGGCTAATTGACAATTAGCCTAATAATAATTTCCTAAGATAGATTCCTAGTTTGTATATAAACATGTCTCACTCTTCAATAAAGATTATCAATTCCTTTTATCTCAATTCTGAAATAACAAATCTCAACCTATGATTCAACCCTGCAGACACAATAGCTTTCCATGGTAGAAATGCCATAACCAAAATGCAATGTTGCTAACTTTAGATACTTTTTGCCTATTTATTAATATTTCAGATGCAGACTTAATGAAAGAATAATTAATCTACCAAAGCACTACCAGTCAGTTGTATATGATTCATTATGATCCCAAAATATGGTTTCTGATTAACCCTAAATCGAGATTGCAACAACAAAAAAATTGATGTTTATTGCTCATTTTATCTCTTTGGATAGAATTAAAAGCTGCATAAGATGGCTCAAACAACAGAAGTAAGAATGTCATAGTACAAGGCAAATAATTAAGAAAATACCTTGAGGGAGCTCCTTAACTCTTCCATGATGTCTAGTATTTCTACTCTGGGACATGTAACTGTTTCTCGCTTGTTGGGAATATCGATGACCTTCATCATGGTTTTCTCTTTTCAACTTCTGACGCCTTTCTTCACGCTCCTACTCATCAGCAAGAAACTCGATCAGCACATTAAACTATAATAAAATATCATTTACATATATAATTCTGAAACAAAACTGTCAAAAATCTTAAGCCAACCAATATAACTTATATGAAACACTTTCCATAAAAGTTATTTGTTCTCTAAAACACCCAAACCCCATTCAAAGGATGGTCTTACAAGTGCAAGGCAAACTATACCTAGTGATTTTAAGGAACTAGGAAACTAGCTTTACTATAACATCATATTCAACCAAAAGGGGCAGAAGCATGTTCGAAGAGCAACAGTTTGGGCTAAACAGTTTCAGGCGATGAACTAAAGCAAGAATTTTTTTTTTAAAAAATACCGAGGGTGCTTAACAGGAAAATCCACCATGATATGAAGTCACGTAAGTTGATAGTTAGAAGACGGCAGTGTCCAGAAGGACGAACAGTACATACCCGACGCATTGTAGCCACGGCAGACTCGATAATTTCTTCATGCATGACCTCACCCTCCAACTTCTCCACGTAAGGCTGCTCATCTTCTTCAGGTAAAGGTGACGCATTCAAATCCATCGAAAGAACCGCAAAACATCCACCTCTTCTCACTTCTCTCCTGTCAATAATCATAAAAAAGTCGTCTTTCCATTACTCGAAACGATGGGAAATAAACCCATGGGGATTTAGCCAAACGTAATACACGTCGGAATGGGCAGAAGAGTCGGAGAAGAAGAAAAAAAACAATGAAAACAAGACGAAAATTGAACATACCCGTTGGACAGCCGCCGCCGGGAAGGTGAATCAGAGCTCCTGACCCTTCCTCGCTGTTGCGTAGGGGTGAAAGTGGCTTGCTACCGCTCAATCGGGGGCTGTGATCTAATCACCGATTGATCGATCGCTCGATCGCGACGAATAAGAAGACCTCGGAGCCCTAGCTTTGCTGGTAAAAAAGAGTAAAAAGGGGCCAGGACGTCTTGCAATGCTTTCGTGAACAATGATGCAAGGCTCGGACCCGGCCCAACCGATGGTTTATCCCTTGTCAAACCGAACCGGCTGCGACAGTTCTTTTTTGGATCCCAATTATAGAGCACTGATAGGAGAGTAAAAATGGAAGAGTAAAAATCATAGTGAATGACGTGGCATGGTGTAGCACTTTACATGCACACGTCCGATTATCTCTTGGATACCATCGACGGCCTTCGGTCGCGCGCCCCGAATCAAACTATACCCTTGGGGTACGGTGAACCCGTCGAAGATTGTGCATGTAAGGTGTCACGTCATTCATTATGGTTTTCACTCTCCCATTTTTATTCTCCCAATCATTATTCCCAATTATATGAAAAATTATAGGGAAAGTGAAAATAGGAGAGTAAATGATAGAGTGAATGATGTGGCACTTGAGTAAATGACGTGACACTTTACATACGCACGTCCGATTATTGTTTGGACATCATCGACGACCTTCGGCCGCTGCCCCGAATCAAACTATACCCTGGAGGACACGGTGAACCCGTCAAAGATCGCTACATGTAAAGTGTCACGTCATTCACTCTGTCATTCATTCTCTCATTTTCACTCTCCCTATCATTTTTTAATTATATTTATCTGTCTTTTCACGAATTAATTATAACATACGAATTATTAATTTTATAATTTATTTTTTTCGTATTAATCACGGATACAGTTTTGTTAGGCACTACTATATTATTATAAACTCATACAAAATCAATTATATCCTTTTTAAAAATAATTTTGTAAATTTTAAAATTAAATAAATATTTTTTATATTAAATTTTCTTTGAGGATAAATAATAAGTAAAACTTGAATACTTAAACTTTATTTATTAAAATTCACGAGCATTTAAGATAAAAGATCGAAAACCCTGAAATTGGGCCTCAAGTCTAGCAGCCCAATTGGGTAAGCGTCCCGGCCCGAAAAAGGGCTGCTGGGAAGCTTCGTAAATCGACATGCATTTGCTTTCGTGTGTGCCTTTTCCTTTTCTGCAACTTTTTTATTTTCTTTCGGGAGAAGAAAGTGAATTATTAATATTTACAAGAACAGTTATGATTATATCCAACGAGAATTGGAAAAGGAAATGAATGGGATGTCGATTTATTAGGGAGGACCCTCCACTATCGTTTACCACCATCCATTGAGCTTTTTATTACCCATCCACTTTTAAGCGAGTGGCCTCCCAATTTAGCTTTTATTGATTTTTTAATTTAGCTTTTATTGATTTTTTATTTCATATATATATATATATATATATATATATATATATATATATATATATACATACTCTATTGTGAATTATTCATCGAATATGCATATGCAATGCGACTCAAAGCGCTTGCCGTTGAATGGGAGGAGCTTTCATATTTTTTAAAAATATAAATAGTGATTGAGATGTCTCCCCTACATAGAAGACGTTTAGATTTATTTTTTTTATTTTTATAATTAATATTTCTTTTATAAATCTTAAATAAATATAAGATGTCTCATGAATATATAAAATTTTTAATCTTGACACTATATCCCAAATGAAAATATTGAATTATAGAGAAAAAAATTTATTGACTTAAATATATTATAACTCACCTTTAAATTTTAAAATCTTAAATATTAAATATTTATAATATACCTCATGAATCTTAAGATTATATCCAAGAGAGAAATTTGAACACTAGAAAAAAAATTATTTGTTTAAATATGCAATCATACTGTTTTTAAATAATAAATCTTAATTTTTAAATATATATAATATATCTCTAAAATTAAATAAATAAAAAATTAAAACAAATGATTGAGGCTCCTCCCCTACTTATTTTATAAAAAAAAAATCGAGGAGATGCCTCAAATCAGTACGCACGGGCAATATAGGATTTAAATTTTAGATTTAATCTTTAAAATTTAGGATTTAAATTATAATATCGGTAAAGAGCAATCATAAGAAGAGTTAAAATAAGAAAGCGAAAGTAAAATAAATGATATGACATTTTATATGCATATGTTCGATTATCGCTTGGATATCATCGGCGGCCTTCGACCGCCGTCTCGAATCAAACTACACTATGGTGCCACGGTGAACCCGTCGGAAATCGCTGCATGTAAAGTGTCACGTCATTCACTTTGCCTTTCACTCTCCCATTTTCACTCTCACTATCATTTTTCATCTGTAAATTGCCTTTAAATCTCCAATTGAATCTTAAACTTTACTCTCAGTCCCTATATCAGAAAAAGTTCATTTTCACTCCCTACATGTAAAGTTTCATTTGCTTCAGCTCCCTAATAAATATTGTTTTACCTAATTGCCCTTATTATTTTTTGGTACAAAAAGTCCAAAATGAGGTATAGTTCCTCCTAAATTCAGTATCGTATAATTAAAATCTAGTATATTTTTTATCAAATTAAGTACCACACTTTTTATACGTATAAAAAGTTCAGGAAGAAATATAATTCTTCCTAAATTCAGTATATTTCAATTAAAATTTAGTATATGTTCTATCAAATTAAGCACAATTTTTTTCCTACCGGACCAATTGATTAGGAGTTCATACCTAATTGCCCTTATTATTTTTAAGTACAAAAAGTCCAAAATGAGGTATAGTTCCTCATAAATTCAATATCATATAATTAAAATCTAATATATTTTCTATCAAATTAAATACAATAATTTTTATACGTATAAAAAGTCCCAAAAAATTATAATTCTTCCTAAATTCAGTATATTTTAGTTAGAATTTAGTATATGTTATATCAAATTGAGCATAATTTTTATTCCATCGACCAATTGATTAAGAGTTCATACCAATTGATTAGCTTAGGATGAATTGATTAGGTCATGCTCAATTTAATATAAAATATACTAAATTTTAGTTAAATTATGTCGAATTTAGAAAGAATTATACTTGATTTTAGACTTTTTATACCTAAAAAATTGAGGGGTAATTTGATAAATTTGTAGTTGAAATACATGAAATATTGCATGTAGGGATTAGAAACAAATATTTTCTGACATAAGGACTGAAAAGAAAGTTAAATTTGCATGTAGGGAGTTTAGGATAATTTTCCCTTATAATATTAATGTTAAAAAAAATTTATAGGATGCTCACAAGAAATGATCATTATAGACTAACATTTTTGATATGAGGTCTAATTTTCATATCTTGATCGTAAAAGGTGATTCGTTTGTTCTCAACGCCCCCGCCAACCCGTCCAAGGGGCAACACGGAGAAGGTAAATCACGGGGGGCTACTAGCCTGGATGTTGTGGCTAGCGCGTGGGGAGGGTGAGCATACTGACTTTGCCAGAATTTGACTCTCAGATCTCTTGATGACAACACCCACGTATTAATCGTCAGTTCATCCCGTGGAGACTCTAATTTTCATATCTGACCAGGTGTGTGGAGCATCCGAAAGTAATATAGACGCCCGGGTGTCTGTGAAAGGCCAATTGGGATCCTCTGTCCCAAAAATATGTCTGTCTCGCCTGTCTCGCTCCCCGGCGATGGCCGACGAGTCGTCCGATCGCCGATCGGAAACTATCGATGAATTTTGATCATCGTACCGAATTAAATGATATCATAGAAAAACGGTGAATCGGTCGAAATCGCTGCAATTACACTATCGTCGAATTCGACGGTGAATCCGACGAGATCGCAATTGCGGCGATCCCGACGGGTTCATCGTAACCCCCAGGATATAGTTTTGTTCAGGGCGGCGGTCGAAGGCCACCGATAATGCTCAATCGGTAATCAGACGACTCACCGACTATCGTCTAGAGCAGGACAAATAGAACAGAGATATTTTTGGGACAGAAGATCTGCCCTCGTGAAAGACATGGCTGAAAGCACGCCCAACGTATGATGAATATTTTCAATAATGAAAACGGTTGAATTTAATATCTACTACATGACCCAAAACTAATACCATTTATTTTCTTTTTCTTCTAATTTTTTCTTTATCACTGTATAGTACCTAATAAATAAATAAATAATCCCTAAAATGTAGTTGTCCCACGAATTTAATTTCTTTTCTAATTGCGCTAAAGACAATTAAATGCGGGTACCGAATCAAAGAACCGATCCAGAATCCAGTGGAAAAGCAGTTCGGCTGCCCAATTGCCCAGCCAGCTGGGCCCACTCAACACGAATGTAGTTTGGGCCCGTCCAACACCAATCATGCTTCTGTGTTTTTCCCTTCACACCCTCAAATTGATATAACTTTTATTGAACTCCTCCATGACTGATCCTGCCTTCGGTCTGTTTACAACGAAGAACGAATTGAAAAAAAACGGTCATACTCGGAGAAAAAAACACAATAACCCTCGTTCCTAGGGCCCCCATCAACTTATCCCTCAACCAATACGAAAGAGATCCATCACGATAATTGAGCGACAAATGACAAGCGGAGGGTTGAATTTTACCAACAGGGTGTAGGAATTTATTCATATCAACCATCGCGAATCGATTTTCAACCTTTTTGGATACATACCAAATTACTTACTAACTCAGTTAAGGATATCATACTCAGAGAAAGAGATCCGCCATAATGGAGAGAGAGGTGAGAGATCTGACAGTGAGAAAAGTAAAAAAATTAGATCGTCATTATGAGTTCACGAGAGAATAAACTCAATTATGTAATTGGCCTAGTCACGAATTTATAGTCAAATTAAGATTATGAGTGTATCATGAACTTATCCTTTTGAGTAAAAGGAGATAATGCTCATATTGGATAGTTCAATATTGTCAATTAGATATAGATAAATAAATTATAAAAAATATTTTACCATATTACAATGATTATTTATATGAAAAAATTATGAATTTATCCATAATCTAATAATCCCTACAATTACAAAGGATATAAGAGGGGAAAAAATGATCCTTCTAATCGTTGATCCTTAATTTTCTTAATTGTGACATAATATAATTCGTATAAGAGAGAGATTACATTATAAGTAAATAATTTTAAATAATCATATGTTATGATTATAATAAATGATTAATTAAAATCGCTCTTAATAATTTTAGTAAACTTTTTAAAAATTATTATAATAATTTTGATTAAAATTATTTCGTTACATAGTATAATTTCAATCAAATTAGTATAGTTTGGATTAAGTTGAAGTAATTTTAATAACGTTAAGATAATATTATATATACTTTAAATTATAGTAATTTTGGCCTAATTTTATTATAATAATATTAAAACAATTTAGATTAAATTAGAGTAATTTTAAACAACTCAACCAATATAAAAGTAGATTTAAAACATTACATTAATTTTAACAATAGTTACTATAACATAATAATAGTCAAAATTATTATAATCCAACTGTTTTGGCCAAGACTATTAAAATCATGTTAAAGCATTTTTGACCAACAAGGAATTTATTTTAATTAGAATTAGAGCAATGTTAAGCAGCGCTAAAATAATTTTACTAGTGTTAGCTAGAGCTTTGACTAATTTTAGAATAATTTTATTTTTACGAGGTTTTTTCAACTTCGGACGATCAATTCACGGAAATTTTCCACCAGCCACCAAGGTAAATCAGGATGTGCTCGCGGTTGGCGTTCTAAAAATCCAGCGTCCCAGGGTTCGCACCCCATTTAAAGAAAAAATTTCTATAAATACGCCGTAACTGAAAATCAAATCGTGGATGCTTGGGATAGCGACTAGTCACTCTATCGCTGCATATTAGTATAATTTTGATTAATAATGAGGTAATTTTAATTAATATTAAAGTAATTTTACGGACATCCTTTTTAAGTTTAATTGATAATTAAAATAAAATGTAATTTTTTTATTTTTACCCGAATTAATACTAAATTTAATAGCATTTTAAAAGTACTCGTTGAAATTTTACGTGTCAAAACATAAACTAATTTTACCTCTACTATTAAATTTTGTTGTTTTCGAAATTAATTTATAAAGATAAGATATATATTTTATTTTTAAGGCAAATTTTCAATGAAATAAAAAATATATATATATCCAAGGGTGTTGTTGAAAATATATTAAATTTTAGGGGGAAACGTAGAAAACTAAGACCTTTATTTATTACTCCATCCCTTCCCTTCGTTCCTCCGTCTCCTTCATTTCCCCCTTCTTTACCATGGAGAAGTGCAGGTCCTTCCCGTCGCCCTCCTCCTCCGCCTACTCCTCCTTCTCCTACTCACCCGCCGCCGGAGGAGAGTTTGGGTGCGACGACCGATCCAACTCGTACAGCTTCAACGGGCCAAGCGGACCGACCGACCCCGAGCAAAAGCGCAAGCGCCGCATCGCGTCCTACAACTCCTTCGCCACGGAGCGCAAGCTCAAGTCGTCCCTCTCCAGCAGCTTCAAGTGGATCAAGAACAAGTTCTCCGACGCCATCTACGACCTCTAGGATCCCTCATCGCTATATACGTGTGCGGATCGCTTTTGTTTCTTAGGGATTTGGGTTGTTCTGTTTCCGATCGATGAACTACTTACTTCCTGATTGATTCAAAGGCGGACAAATCATCAGGTTGGTGTTTGTAAATTAGTATTGAATCCGTCGGTGCTTTTCGGCTTTGGTGTCCAAAAATTTGATCTATGCCTGCCTCTCCTTCACCATGATCCAACTACTTCCATATACACGCATGGATCCACTTTTTTTTTTTTTGGTTTGTTTTTTAGGGATTTGGGTTGTTCTGTTCCAGATCAACAACTGCTTGATTCATCCAAAGGCAAACAAATGATCAGGCGGTGTTAATGTTTATAATCAGTATTGAATCTGTTGATGCTATCTGGTTTCTGTGTTCAAAATGTTGATCTTGTTGCGAATCATAATTTTTTTTCCCTTGATATTAATCTGATTTGATCTCACAGACCGTGTTTGGAGGAGGTGCACACAATAATAAAGCGAATTTTTGGCAGAGAATATACGAACTACATTGGATTAAGCTGTATATACTCGTGCATGCTGTTGAAAGGATTCTAAGTTGAGCTTGATTATGTTCTTATACAACATCTAACCCCCATACCATCCTGAACAAGCGATCAGAGTAAGATCAGAGCACTACTAGTGGAGCACACCCAAGCGATCCTATACCCCACTGAATGGATGTTAGTGGCCGGCAAGATCATCGCTTGTTAGTGACGGACGCACCGACGCACGATTATGAGTTGATGGTGATAAATAACATGTGGTGGGCGAAATACTAAGAAAATAACCAGTGACTATAAAATCATTAAAATAAAGTTTCTTCGAAATGATGAATAATTAAAAAATAAATACCATGAATGAGAAATACAATATGGCTTCATCGTTAATAATTACTCATCAAACTAGTTCTCTTTTTTTTCCCCAAATTATCAAAGAGACCTATTTTTATATTTTTTTAATACAAAAGACACCTCATATACTATTCAACTATATATAACAACTTAATTACCCTGCAATATGCTCCCGACATAGCACATATATGATTGATGTATAAAATTTCTAATATAATGGTTCAAGAGTCATCTAATTTTTGAATCGGTCAGACATATTATAGCAAGCAACATATTATAGCAAGCAGGAAATAGTAATTATATGAATAAGTCGAATCTACATTATAGTTACGATGATTTAAAAAAAAATAGTGTTGCCCTAATTAAAATTTTGATTAAAAAAATAGTGTCACTAGATTAATATCGGACACACTTTTATTTTAAATAATATATTATATATTTTTTAAAAAACATTGAAATTGAAAGTGAAGATATTCTCGACAAACAACGCGCTCATTTCCTTTTTAAGATGCTTTTTTTTTTTTTTTACAATTTACAACTTTTTAATTTTTATCATTTAGAATAAGCCAAACTTATTTTATTCTAAATCTTTAATTAATTAAATGATCTTATATAGTTTAGTAAGAGCAATTATATGCAACAAGAATTTGTAACATGAAATTCAACATGAATGACGTGACACTTTTTATATACGTATCCGATTGCCACTTGGACACCAACGGCGGCTTCCGGCCGTCGTCCCGAACCATTCTATAATCTGGGGGGCATAGTGAACCCGTCATGGATCGTTATAATTAGAATATTACATCATTCATGTTAAATTTCATGGTACAAATTTTTACTGCATATCATTTTTCATTTAGTAATTTGCCACATTGATCGACGGGGGTTGCTCCATTTGTTACTGGCTCGAAATGACTCGTCGCCATCACCGAAAGGTCCGAAACGGTCGCTGCGTCAAAATAAGGGGAATGGTTGGCGGTAGCAAGCGCCGCTCCTCCACGACCGCTCCCCCGACGCCTTCCCGACCGTCCACGAAGAACCCTCCGCCTCTTACGGCCGAGGAGCTGACCCCTTTCCTCGACATCCTGTCCTCCGCGCTGTCCGGCTCCCTGCGCTTCCGCTCCTCCGCCGACCTCGTCCTCCTCCCTTCCCAGTATCTCGATCTCGACTCCTCCATCGCCGCCGCCGCAGAATCCCTATCCGGACTACTGTCCGTCCTCGCTCCCCATTCCCTCTCGATCAATCCGCCTCCTCCTCCCTCCGCCCCTTGGTTCTCCCGCTTCCTGGCCTCCGCGGCCGTCGACGATGTCCGATGGGCCGAGTGCTTCCGCATGTCGAAGCGATCCTTCGGCGCCCTCCTTCAGTCTCTCTACCCTGCCCTCCAATCGGACCTTTCCGTTCCCCCTGACGTCAAGCTCGGCGCCGCTCTCTTCCGCCTCGCCCACGCCGCTCCTTACCGCGCCGTCGCCCACCGATTCGGCCTCCCTTCGCAGGAAGCCGCGTGCCGCTCCTTCTACGAGGTTTGCAAAGCCGCCGTCGACCGGCTCGGCCACCTCTTCGAGTTCTCCTCCGACCTCGAACGCGTCGTCCGTGGGTTCGATCGGCTGTCGCTGCCCAACTGCTGTGGCGTGCTCGGTTTCACTCGATTCGCCGTCGAAGGGACCGCACGAGGAGGATCCATCGTCGCTCAGGGTTTGGTGGATTCCGAAGGGAGGTTTCTTGATATCTCCGTCGGGTGGCACGGATCGACCACCCCTGCTGAGATAGTCACCAAATCGAAGCTCTCCAAAACTCAAGCTTTGCTGCTGGGAACTGCTTCGTCCACCAGGGAGCTTAACGGGGGCTCTTTGCCTATGTATTTGCTGGGTGGCTCCTGCTGCCCTCTTCTACACTGGTTGCTGACACCATACAGAGATGGCGACTCGGGCTCGAACTCCTCCAAAGCTGCGACATTCAACCATTTCCACGCTTGCGCCATGGAGCTGGTGAACAGGGCCTTCGCGCTACTTCGCATGCAATGGCGGCTTCTACCCACAAGCTGGAAGGAGGAGTGCGTTCAGGCTCTGCCCTATGTGGTAGTAACAAGCTGTTTGCTCCACAACTTCCTCATCAAGTCTGGTGACTTCATGGCGGATGGAATTGACACTAGTGCGGTGCAGCAAGACTTTCCAAATTTTAATGGGAAGGATGATGAGCATGGGCAAAGGATCAGGGAGATTCTCGCCTCTCACTTAGCAAGGTAAATACTATCTCAAACTTAATTTTGTCACAATGCATCTATTTTTAGTGTTTTGTATCTGTTCTTAGCTAATTGCAAACCAGTGCTTCAGAAATTTTTTAGCTTTTGCTAAATGCAATGCTGCAAATCTTTGGTTGCCCATGTCGATTGTCTATGTTTGTTTTGGTAGAATTTGACCTTTCGTCATTCTACCTAAACTAAAAAAACTTAAAGAGCGTTTGGTTTGTTCTATTTTTTATTTTTATTTTTTAGAAAATCATTTTTTTTTATTTTTTGGAGAATGATTTAGGGTTTATATTTTTTCTGAAAAATAAGTCTAGAAAATACAAACCAAACGTATTTTCTGAAAAATCGTATTTTCTGTGAAAAATGAAAATGAAAAATAAGCGTGAAATCGAGATGAATGGCATTAACTTGGAGTTGTTTGAGACCAGAAGGCTTATTGACACTAGAATTGTACATGTTTGATCTTTGAGAATTTTCTTTGTTCATGTGCTGTCGAGGTCAAAATATGATAGAACCAATTAAAGACAAGTTTACTAGTGGGATTTAGCTCAAAAAAGAAGCATCTGAGAAGTTTTTCTGAAATTGCTGTCTCTCAGAGATCAATTGGAGAGAAGAGTGAGAATGATTCGTTGGTGCCAAATTGTTCCAAACCGTTCTTCATGTTCTAACTCCAACTCCGGTGAGAAAACCAGAAAGCAGCCTTAACAAATGGATCTCTTGTCTATCTTGAACTGAATCTGATCAGTGACAATTCTAGTGCATTTTCTAGTTAATAGCTTGGGAACTGAGTATAACTCTATATTTCTTTGTTGGTTTGATCCTCGAGAAATAGTTTTATTGATCTGTAGAAGCTGTTGTAGTATAGGACCAACTATTGCACTCTTATGCTGTGTTCACGGATGATTCCAAATCTCCATAAGACCACTCCCATTCTGTGTTTACCCTTTCATTTTGACGAGCGGAATCAAGTAGAGATGAACTGGCAGAATTGTCGGGAAGGAACCAAAATTTGGTTCGAAATCCAAATTAACTATCACGATCAAGCCTGTCTTTGTTGCTGGTCCACTCATTGTCTTGTCATTCAGCTTCGACTAATTATTCGAGACGTGAGGCACGACTAGCACTGGGATCAACGTAACTGAAGGATTCTACAACCCAGACCATTCCAGTATTTTTCATTCGAGTAGCTTCAGGGATGCTCTCTAATATGATTTCAGTTTTGTTTTCACGAGCAATTACTAAGGATGGTCGCGCCACAGAAATGACTAGCAATGGGGAGTGGACAGTGGGGGAAAAAAAATCAACACCCAAGGAGGAAGGAAAGCCTTCTTCGCCGACCGGCATGAAGAGGAGATGCATGGGTAGACTGAAAGATGCTTGCTTGCACGCTTCTGAACTCTACAACGGAGAAGTGCCTTGCTAGGATGGTAGAAGAGAAGAGACCACCGGAGCAAAGAGTTACAAACTTACACGTGTGGTTAGAGGGGGACATGGTCAGCATGGATCCATCATTCCTAAGTTATATTTTTGTAATTCGATGCTTCCTTCCATTTATGCCCTAATGCTCTATTTACTCCTCTCACGGGCTGGATCGGATGGTAAGATACCTGACTATTTACTTGAGGATCACAAGTTCGAGCGTCGTCAGTTGCGCATGGAGATAAAATCCTGGTTTGCTGGCTTTAATCCGCTCGACCCCAGGCGTCTCACCATATAAGTGATAACCGTGATTTGTCTTCTTTCTGGAAACTTATGGGGCCGGGATTAGGGGCAGTTAAGGTGGCGGTTCTACCTTTTTACTTACCTAATGCTCTATTTACTGCCCCACGTGCTGGGTGAGTGGGTAAGGCGTCTGTTGCTTGAAACGGAGATCATGGGATCGAGAGTCGTCAGTTTGCATGCGGAGTTAAAATCCTGGTCTATTGGCTTAAAATTCTCTCGACCCCCAGACGTTTCCTCCACTCTCAGTAAATTCGTGATTTATCTCCCTCTGGAAATCTCGTGCGACAGAGATCAGAGGACCGCTGAGGTGATGGATCCACCTAATGCTCTATTTACTTCAAAACAAGGATGGATAGTAATCAACGGTGGAAACTATTTTTAGGAGGAGGAGAAAGGATAACAAAAACAGATAAAAGAAAGAAACGGCAGAGGACGGTAGGCAAAGAAATCCTTTGATGGCATGCAGAGAGGCTGCCATACGCTGTGAGTTCACAGCGACAATAGAGAGGCCACTGGTTGCCCTGGGAGAGGACATCGTCGGAAGCAAGAAGCTGAGAGAGGATGTCAAAGTCGTCGTGGAGCACCACGACAACCATGTCAAATGATGTCGTGAGCAGGCAGAGTGTGATGTTGGCAACCGCACTGTTGCCTCGGAACATGGAGACGCTGCAGTGTCTGTGGCAGGCAAAGGAGATGACCACTTCCATCACGTCAGAATTGACGGCGATCTCTAAGAATAAAAAAAAAAATTGAACCGTCATCTAAATAGCCCCTTAGTCGCGGCCCGATAAATTTTTAGAAAAAAATAAATCATAATTATTACTGGTTTAATGTCAGCAGACCAGGGTTTTATCCCCGTGCGCAACTGACGACCCCGAACCTGTGATCTCGACCAAATCGACCAGGCGTCTTACCATCCGATCCAGCCCGTGAGGGCACGACGATCTCCAAGGAGCTCAACGCATTGGTGATCTTGCACACGACAATGATCAGTTCGGATCCTCTATCCCAATTCCCTCTGTCCCTTTGTCTCGAACGCAAAACGACAAAGAAAAAACGCGTGCCGCTCTCGTGACGTTGCCCGCTCCTCGCAATCAAACCGAACCCCTTACGCTTGCGCACAAAAAACACTCGTGCCCTAAATCTCCTGCAGCTGCGTGTTCGACGACTGCGTCCCGCTGCCCAGTCTCCTTCTCGCCGACTGCGTCCCGCTCTCCGGCGAGTTCGCCGACTCTGTCCTGCTCTCCGGCGAGTCTCCTCGCCCGACCCCAGTCCCGCTGCCCAGTCTCCTGCTCGCCGACTGCGTCCCGCTCCGTGTTCGCCAACTCTGTCCTGCTCTCCGGCGAGTCTCCTCGCCCGACCCCAGTCCCGCTGCCCAGTCTCTTGCTCGCCGCTGCCCAGTCCCGAGTCGAACCAGCACGCGACATCGACGCAGACTGGGAAGCCCTACTGCGCAGACTCTCGCGTGCCAAGCCCGGCGAAGCCCTACTGCGCAGACTCTCGCGTGCCAAGTTCGCGTGCCCTAAATCCTGACATCGACGCAGACTCTCACGTGCCAAGCCCCGGCCAAGCCCTACTGCGCAACCCTAGCTAATCCTCTGCCCAACACGCGATCTCTCAGCCCAGCCGCAGCCCTACTGCTCGGATCCGAACTGAGGTTTGTGACTACATTCCTTATCCTTTCTATGGATTGTGTCAAGTTACTGGATTGTGATTTCATACGTAAAATTTTGTAAAGTTACTGGTTTGTGATTCATGTGTAAAGTTACTGGATTGTAAAGTTCCTTATCCTTCCTTATCCTTACATGAGCTCGATTTACAGGAAAATTCTGTAAAGTTACTGGTTTAGAAGAATTCTATAAATTCTGTTTAATTCGAGCCCAAACTGCCGGATCCGACTCCTGCTCCTCGTGCCCTATTCTGCTCGTTTGCTTCAAAGTTTAGAGGTAAATTGTGATTTAGAGGCATTGTAAAACTCATTCATGTGTAAATCATATTTGATGTTCTGCTGCTTATTGTTACAACCATTGTGATAATTACTGCCCATATTGTGATTTGATTAATATTGTGATAAAGAATCATGCATTTGTAAATTGTTACAATTCGTGTAGATTGTGGTTTACATGTATCTTAGATTGTGATTGTGATTTGTTTTTAGATTTTATCAATGCATCTGTAAAGAATCATGCATTTTGACAAAACTGCCCAGATTGTGAGAATCATGCATTTGTAAATTGTTACAGTTCGTATGATTGTTAACGGTGTACAATGACGATGGAGGTTTCGACTTAATCCATATGATTGTTATAGCTCTTAAGTCATCAAACCAGCCATTCTTGAAACTGTTTTCTTCCTAATTCACAATTTACAATGTTATCCTGCGGCGCACATGTTTTTATTAATAGTTTATCTATTTCACGTGAAATTTGTCAAATTTTTCATATAACTATGTGATTTGTTCATTACTAGTATTGTTTAACCTAATTTTGTCTAATTTTAATATGGTCAGTATTAGGTTGCTATTGAATGACATCTTCAAGTAACAGCAGCATCGACCATACCAAATTTGAAATTGTACGATGCAGGGAATGCGGACTAAGAGCATTAGTCCTCGTCTCTAGATCAATCAAGAACCCAAGAAGACTGTATTATGGATGTAACCAGCATGGATGGTTAAAGTGGGTGACGTCTAATACTAGATTAAATGAAGACATTAGTCGCACACATTTTAGAATGTTGTCAACAGTAGAGTCAAAAGTAGGACGTGAACACATCGCACACTTTTGACTCTACGTTGTCAACAGTAGAGTCAAAAGTAGGATAAGCAATGTGTTCACGTCCTACTTTTGACTCTACTGTTGACAACATTCTAAAATGTGTGCGACTAGTGTCTTCATTTAATCCAGTATTAGACGTCACCCACTTTAACCATCCATGCTGGTTACATCCATAATACAGTCTTCCTGGGTTCTTGAGTGATCTAGAGACGAGGACTAATGCTCTTAGTCCGCATTCCCTACATCGTACAGTTTCAAATTTGGTATGGTCGATGCTGCTGTTACTTGAAGATGACATTCAATAACAACCTAATACTGACCATATTAAAATTAGACAAAATTAGGTTAAACAATACTAGTAATGAACAAATCACATAGTTATATGAAAAATTTGACAAATTTCACGTGAAATAGATAAACTATTAATAAAAACATGTGCGCCGCAGGATAACATTGTAAATTGTGAATTAGGAAGAAAACAGTTTCAAGAATGGCTGGTTTGATGACTTAAGAGCTATAACAATCATATGGATTAAGTCGAAACCTCCATCGTCATTGTACACCGTTAACAATCATACGAACTGTAACAATTTACAAATGCATGATTCTCACAATCTGGGCAGTTTTATCAAAATGCATGATTCTTTACAGATGCATTGATAAAATCTAAAAATCACAATCACAATCTAAGATACATGTAAACCACAATCTACACGAATTGTAACAATTTACAAATGCATGATTCTTTATCACAATATTAATCAAATCACAATATGGGCAGTAATTATCACAATGGCTGTAACAATGAGCAGCAGAACATCAAATATGATTTACACATGAATGATTTACTACAATATGATTTACACAATATGGTTTATCGATGCATGTTTTTACACAATTTCATATTCTTGGAAGAGATTTACTACATAAGTCTCTGAAGAATGTTGACTCAATTATATATTCTAAGAACAACCTAAATACCTGCAATCATATCCTAAATACTAAACAATGAAGTATATCCAAGATGGATTCGCCAACACATTCTGATAAAAGCCATAACATTAAAAAGTATGTAGATTTTTTTTTTCAAGAACCATGGAACAGATAAGTTTACTGGGATTTGGAATGCGTTGGCGGCCGGAAGGGGAGAAGGGCGGGGGCTGGGGAGCACGCGATCGGCGCTGGGAGCACGCGATCAGTGCTAGGAGCACGCGGTGTTGGAGAAAAATGTCACCGGGGCTGGGCCTCAGGATTCCGACGCCGGGGCTGGCTAGCATGCGAAGGGATAAAAATGACGTCGGGGTTGGGGAACGACCTCAAGAGACGGCGCCGACGCCGAGGCTGGGAGAGGAGAGAAGGGCGGAGCTCTTGGGGGCTGATCTTGGCACGCGATCGAGAAGGGGGGAGCTCGCCGAGGCTGGGCACTCTGAGATCTTGGCGCGCGATCGCCGGGGCTGGGCAGCAGTAGACTTCGTCGGGGCTAGGGAGTGGGTGCGATTTCGCCGTCGTTCGCCGAGTCGCGAGGGCACATGCGAGGGTCGTCGGGGCTGGGCACTCAGGATTTAGAGCACGCGATCGTCTGCGAAGGAGAGTTCGGCGAGGATTTAGGGCACAAGCGGGGTTTTTGTGTGCGAGGGGACGCGGTTCGGCTTCTTCACGCGAGGCGAAGTCACGGGATCGAGAAGGAGAAGCCGACACACTCGGGATTTAGGGAAGAGGGTGTTTTTGATTGCGCGAGCGGGACGCGCGGTTCGACTTCTTCACGCGAGAGGGCGAAGTCACGCGGACGGCACGTGTTTTTTTTGTCGTTTTGCGTTCGGGACAGAGGGACAGAGAGAATCAGGGACAGAGGATCCGAACTGCAAGTGCTTCTTCACTTGAGTTTCCACACGCTATCAGAGTCAATTCCTTATCTAATGATGTTGAGCCTAAGGTGACATGTTAAAGGAATTAAAAATAGAATGGTTGAGAGTCAGAAACTCTACACTCAGTGAAACCTTTTAAGCATGCTTGAATATCAAGTGGTTGCTGACTTAAGTGCTTTGGCATTTTCAATTTAACCGAGCTAATCCATAGGGTTACATGGTATTTATCTAAATCAAATCACAACATAGTCTGTGACGCAAAGGAAGGCACTTGGAACTAAAAGCCACAAAGGGTTTACAGAGACTTTCGACAAGATGGATTGTATCAGCATGGAAGCTTAAGCAAAAGGCAATAGAAATGGCATCAAATCAATTATCATACAAGGAACGAACCTGTCATTGTTCATTTTATTTCCTAAACCTGCTTGTGATACTACTGCATTTTGATTTTTTTTTTATTTTTTTCACCTTTGATGAAACAAAACATGTTAATATTTTGTCATGTTATATGTAACTAGTAAATTAACCATTGTTAGGAGAGAGTGATTGCCATTATCCACCGCTGATCATTAGTCTCAAAGGGATCAAAATATGTCATCATTTCGTCCTCACCATGGTTTTCTTTTTAGATCGTTTACTTTCTTTGAACAGATATTATTGTCATCATGGAACTTAACTAAAGTTGGTAACCAATTTGATATTGGTTTGTCAACTATGTAATACTTTTGTGTTGCTAGATTAAAATGGTTCTTTTTCAAAGGAAAAAAAAGCCCTACAAAGGCTACCTTAAGCCATTCCATCACTGAGAGAGAAGTCGCATTCCTGAGGTCAAGCTGCTCAAAGTAAATCTTAGAAGTGAATCTTCTTCGGCTAAATTCGGTGAGCATCAAGGTATGTAATACCTTAAGCCATTCCATCTCTAACTGCATTAGGGAGGGGATAGGACTGACATGAAGGCCTCCTTAGCATAGAACTATTTATATTCATAACCTTTAGTTGCTACAAAATTATATCACAAATGATAATTATATTGTAGATGCTATGAATTACAAACTTTGTGCACAAATTCACACTTTTGAATTCATGCGCAAATAAAGAGACACCCCTTATGTTGATCGCGTAGAAGAGAGCCTTCACTAGTCACCGAATACTTGGTTAATATTGAAGACAACTCACATTCGATGAAAAGGATATTGAGAAGGCATTTCAGCAATATTGAAATTTTAGATTCTTCGGTATAAATCTCTCTACAACAGCACTCATAAGAATGGTCCTCTGCACAATGATATCTGAATCCTTTGTGGATGATATTCCAAAACCTTGCCTTGCCTTATTTCAACAAAGTCAGGTTAGCTGCATCTTAACTTTTCATTTGTCTGGAGACATGAAGAATCAGATGTCCTATGTCAGTGTGGCCGGGTTTGATTTCGTTCAGGTTTCCCAGCATCGACGACGATGAGCCGCCGGAGGAGTACCGGCCCCACAGACATGTCCTGATGTAATTTAATGAGATCAGGGAATCTGGCAAAGGCAAGGAGAACAAAGTTAAATTGTTGCTGGTTGATGGCTACCATTCAAGGGAGCTGCTACTGCCTCTTGCCATCTTCCGCCAGCCACACAATTCGTATCTGACTTATCGTCTCTGCTTTAAAACTTGGATACGGTAAATTGAGGGTCGGATTGACAACTTTTCGGTTCATAATGTTTCCGAGTGAACCAGTCAAATCTCGATTGCATCCAGGTCCAGTCCGGTACCCTGTTTATACCTGCCCTTTGGCTGTCAGAGTTCAGCTGAAAATTGATACATGTTTACTAGGTACCAACTCAGCTACGGCTTGAGTGCTATCTTATGATCCACTTATTTTCCTTTCGATATGCATTTTAGAATTCTATACAGTGCATAACTAATTTACTAGGATCTAAAATATGTGTTCACTAACATACTCTTTTAATTCATTAAAGAGCAATGATATATTCAAGGAAAAATTTCAGTGAAAATTTTAAGAAATGACGTAGTATTTTATATGCACACGTCCGATTGTTATTTGAATATTATCAGCGGCTTTCGACTGTCATCCCGAATCAAATTATATTCTGGGATTATGGTGAATCCGTCGAGAATTACTGTAATTATGATGTCACGTTATTTTTTAAAATTTTCTTTGAGATTTTCCTTTGAATATAGTATTTTTCTTCATTAAATATGAGTGGATAATTTGAATTATTAAAATTTAAGATTTTTGATATTTTTTATGCTATTCATTTTAATTAATGCGATCCTTTAGTTAATGGGATCCTTCTGATTGGATAACTCCGGTTCATAATCCAGTAACCACTTGCCACGCTTCACGATTTCCTTATGCCTCAGTCCTCACCTCTATAAATGTGGTCTCCGATTGCTTCGCCGCAACGTCCTCCTCACCGATTTCCTTATGCCTCAGTCCTCACCTCTATAAATGTGGTCTCCGATTGCTTCGCCGCAACGTCCTCCTCACCGAACTTATCCAATCGCGAGCGGAGGCGGAGAGGTGGGGCTTTATCCTCCCGCCGCCAGGCTTCGGCGGACGCTCGGCCGACTCTGGTTCGCTTGGTCGCGGGCGAACGAGCCGGATCCCGCCTTGCGCCAACTGAATCGGAGACGGACTGCGACCTTTTTCTTCGTATCGGCCCGATCCAAGGTTCTGCGGCCTTTTTCCTTCGTTATATCATCTGATTTGCAGGGATCCTTGCTCGGTACTCATGCTCTGCTCTGAGGTAGGGCTTTTGCCTGTTCCTTCTCCAAAAAGTTAGGTTTTCATGGAGTAAAGTTAGTCTAATGGATATTTTGGTGTTTATTTCTTCTTTTGATCTTTACTGTATGCATAGTTGAAATCTGAGTTGATCTAAAGTAGCGTTTGGCAGAAATCCAAATCAGAATAACAAAATTAGAATTAAAATTAAGATTTTGCATCCTTCATGGTGTATTATTTGAGATTCTAAGTAGTCTCCGTCTCTCTCTATATAGTTAGGGCTTTTTTTTTCAAAGAATATTATCTAGTTGTGTTTAAGCTCCAATTAGAAAAATCTAGTGATAAATACTACGTGAAAATTTACTTTTCAGAGTATGGTTTTGTTGGTGATTAATATGTGATAATATTTGATTTTTACTATATTTAAAATCTTATTCCTAACATTATTTTGACATTCTGCATTTCGGTTTTATTTTGATGCGTATTTCACTTTATTCTAAAAATTTGTAAAGTAAATTGATGAATGACAATTTACTTATGAGCTGATTTATATGTTGTAAGATTCTAGTTTAGCATTTACTCCTTCACGTGTCTCATCTATCAAAACAATATCATCTGCAAACAACATGCACCATGGCACTGTATCTTGCCCTATAAGCAGGATGGTTGAAATGAAAGGTTTTAGGCTTAGTAGAGTAAAGACTGAATATATGGAATTTAAGTTTAGCAATGCTAGACGTAGTGAAACAATTGTTAAGATAGGAGATGATGAGTTGTCTAAAATCGAGAACTTTAAGTATTTAGGATCGTTCTTGCAAAGTGATGGAGGAATTGAGAGAGATGTCTTACATAGAATACAAGCAGGATGGTTGAAATGGAGATTAGCATCGGGTGTCTTATGTGATCGTAAAGTACCTCTAAAACTTAAAGGGAAGTTCTACAAAACGGCAGTTAGACCTGCTATGTTATATGGTGCTGAATGTTGGGCTATGACTCGAGCACATGAGCAAAAGATGAAAGTTGCAGAGATGAGGATGTTAAGGTGGATGTGTGGACATACGAGGATGGATAGAATAAGGAATGAGAGTATTAGAGAGAAAGTCGGAGTTGCATCTATTGAAGAAAAACTTCGGGAGACACGTTTGAGATGGTACGGACATGTACTTAGAAGACCAATAAATGCCCCTGTTAGACGATGTGAAACTATGATAAATACGCACATTAAAAGAGGGAGAGGAAGACCAAAAAAGACTTGGTTGGCAACAATAAAACAAGATAAATTTTATTTAAATCTAGATGATGATATAGTAGGGGATAGAACTCAATGGCGTAAAAGGATCCATATAGCCGACCCCACCTAGTGGGATAAGGCTTTGTTGTTGTTGTTGTAAGCATAAAATTATAGGGGATCATTCCACTTCATAATGAAAATAATGAGAGAGAGTTTTTTACCTCAATTTCTTCTGTTTTCTTAATTTTAATTGACCAAACAATTCTATATGTTTTCAATCCAGTTATAGTGCATAAACTTTGATTTTTGCTTGCTCAAACATTTCTAGTTGCTTATGTAAAATTCATTAGGTTTGTCAACTTGTTGTGGACCATTACACCTAAAGCTGCAGTTCTCTTTTCCGGCTTAAGCTAGAAGCATTCTAACATATGAACAAACTTGTATGAAGAGGCTCTTTAGAGACATATCTGCAGAGTCCTTCTCTAAAGGGTCAAAGACTCTGAAGGGCACTTTGACATATAAGTTGTATTCCATCCATTATCTTTCTTGAAACCCTCCAAAACCTTGTCATGAGATTTCTCATTGGTCACTAAAGCTCTTCGTCTATGGCATTATCTTGTTTTGTGGAATAACTATCGGTTGGTTCGACCATTGAGCCGAAAATGCCAATACTGATGAAGAATGAGTACCCCTGAGAAATCTCCTTCAGCTGTATCAGAAACACAAGCCAGACCAAAGGGTAAGGGAAGTTTCGGATCAAAATAAAATGGAAATTTGAAGCTGATAATGTGACTTTCTTTAGGATAGTTTCTTCAAAGTTTGGACAGATTTTACATTGTAATTTAAAATAGAGCCCTATCTTTAGCCTATTACAGTCTCAATTCCCTGCTCAAGTTTATTCAAAACCCCTTTTTACATGGTAATTGCCCAAAGTATGACCTTGTGGTTGAGGATTATGGTTAATTCCTATCTTTGCCTTGACAAGTTTGTACAGTGGATGCTATTTACTTATTGCTATTAGGTGTTTCTGCTCTGTGGTTACCCTATCATTAACTCTTATAGGTTTATTTATTTATTTATTATTATTATAATATTATTAACAATATTACAGTGACATGAACTGTATTGCTCGTGAGACCATGTGAGGAACTCTTTGATCTTGAAGAATGTTGATGACCGTTATGCAATCCAAGTAGATAATGAGGGAGGGCAGATCCTCTGTCCCAAAAAAACTCATGTCCCGCTCTTCGATGACGGTCTGCGAGTCGTCCGATCGTCAATCAGATATCATCGACGGCCATCGGCGGCCGTCCTGAACAAAATTATATCCTGGGAGGGGGTATGGTGAATCCGTCGGGATCGCCGCAATTGCGATCTCGTCGGATTCACCGTCGAATCCGACGAAATTGTAATTGCAGCGATTCCGATCGATTCACCATTCTTTTAAGATATTATTTGATTCGGTACGACGATAAAATTTCATCGGTGATGTCCGATCGGTGATCGGATGATTCGTCAGTCGTTGTCGGGGAATGGGACAAGCGTTTTTTTGAGACAGAGGATCCCAATTGGTCGATAACATCTAGTCTGACAGAACAACTTCCAACTGCAATTAAATATGTGAATGTCCATTGATACTTGGAAGTCCCTTAAAGCAGGGGTGTCAATTTGATGGTTCAATTAAATATATAAAGTTGAAAGAGTCTGTTAAAATAGGAGGGTAATTTTGGGTGGATAATAAAAAAGTTTCAACTCGAATTCGAAAACATTTTGAAATCCTAAATCCAAACCGGATAACCCGTACATCAATTTGAATAATTTGACTAAAAAAAGATTTTTTTACTATTTATAATAATTTTTCATTTAATATTTTATCATTATAATATTAATATTGATATATATATATATATATAATTTAATTTTTAAAATAAAATTTAATTTAATATAGAAAATCTATTAAATTTTAAATTTGGAACAATTTGATTAAAAAAATATTGGACTAGGTAGCAGGTGAACTTAGGGTGATCGATTCGGTCTCATGAAAGTTTTCCATCAGTCATCAGGGTAAATCGGGAAGTGTTCGCAGTGGGCGGTATAGAAGTTTAGTGTTTTAGGGTTCGCTTTTCTTTTGGAGGAAATTTTTTTACAAAATATATCGTAGTTAGGGATCAGGGCCAACATGGAGGAGGTAAATCACGGGGGCTACTATCTCGGATGTTGTGGCTAACGCGTGGAGAGGGTGGGCATATTGGCTTTGTCAAGATTTGATCCGCAGATTTTTAAGTGGTAGCATTCATATACTAACTATCAG
Organism: Boesenbergia rotunda; assembly: GCA_024364735.1. Taxonomy (NCBI): domain Eukaryota; kingdom Viridiplantae; phylum Streptophyta; class Magnoliopsida; order Zingiberales; family Zingiberaceae; genus Boesenbergia; species Boesenbergia rotunda. Next base: position 738,622 of record JAGFNQ010003382.1, on the reverse strand, counting down.
TCCATCCTGTGAGAAGGATGAACATACTGACTTTGTCAGGATTTAATTCCGACAATATTTGAAAACCCTCCAATCTAAATCTCATTTGAATTCGAAAATTTCTAATTCGTATTTGATATTTTTATCTGGAGGGATGGGTCGGAGCGATAAAAGAGATGGGCCAGACGACTTTGTAAAGATTAAATTGCTTTCTTTTTTTTTAAATTTTTGTTGGATAATCTTTCATAATGAAAATTACTTGCTAGAGATAGATGATCGGTAAAAATTGAAATTATATGTTAAAATCAATTTCAGATATGTTGAGACGATCTGAATAGATAATCTTAGGCGATAAAAATAAAAGTTATTTGTAAAATTGGATTGTCTGGAAGGATGTTTTGCAGAGACAGATATGTCTTCTAGAGGCAGTGACTTATAGAGGCAGTGATGTTGAGATTATTGTCGAGATAATGATTGAGATTATTGTCAAGATTATTGTCGAGACTGCTACTGAAATGGTTGTCGAGGTAATTGTTGAGATGACTGCCTCTATTATGACAATGTCTAAGATTGTTGTCGAGATATAGTCAAGGTCGGTGTTTGATGTAATTTTTTTAAAATAGATTTATCTCTTTTGACTGTGCTTTTAGATTACGTTGGATGTTTATTTTTTATGATACAACGAGAAAAATCACGTAGACAACTAATAGTTATTTGTTGCGAACTAAGATCAATTATTCTTTTCTGCTAAAATCATGATATTTTTATAGAGGAGAATCATGATTGAATCTAAGACTAATCTTATGAGTCCAATCTAATGAACTATCGATTCTGAATGATGAAGAGATCTAAAACTAATCTGATGAGTCCAGTCACAATTGAAAAAAAAAAAAAATGATGAACCAGGCAGCAGACAAATTGAACTTGGGGTGACCGGTCCGGCTCCACGGAAGTTTCTCACCGATTATCAGGGTAAATCGGGAAGCGCTCGCGGTGGCCAGTCTAGAAGTCCAGCGGCCCAGGATTCGTGCCCCATTTGGAAGAAAAATTCTTGCAAAATGCACCGTAGCTGGAGATCGAATCGCGGATGCATAGGTTAATAACTAGTGATCTTACCGCTGCACCATAGTCCTGGAGGCGAGTCCAGTCACAATTGATGACACTCCTGTGGAGGTTTGGTGTTTCATGACGCAATACTTGTATAACTGTGCAGGTATCTGATTGCCGAAATTTGAGACTTCGATACTCTAACACTCATCGGCTCGTACTCAATGACAGCAGGCAAATCCTCTAATACATGCTGTACCATAAGAATCAGTTATCGAAGATATCTCAAAATACGGGACTTCAATTGCATTGCCAATAAGTATACATTACCTAGGGATGGCAATGGGGCGGGTCGGGGACGGATTTGCCGTCCCTATACCCGCTCCCGAAGTAAATTTCCATCTCCGAATTCGTCCCCATCCCCGCCTCTACTTAATCGGGGAATTTTTGTCCCCGAATCCACGGGGAGTAAATCTCCATCCCCGTCTCTATCCCCACTTGAAATATCTATTTTTTTCTAAGTTAAAAAAAATGGGATTTCCCAAGCATGGTTGTAAAAACAATGGGATTTCCAACTTGTGGGAGGCGGCGAGTGACTAGTGAGCGATACTCATTACGATTTTGACACATCTTTAATATTAATATTATTGAATTATTTTAATAATTATTAATATTTTATTATTATTAAAGATATCGGGGCGGATTCGGGAATGGAGATAACATCCCCATATCCGCCCCAATCTATTTCGGGGATTTTTAAAAATCCCCGAATCTGAATCCAAATCCAATAATATCTCCCTAAATTCGCCCCGTTTCGAATTTTCTCCGCGGATATCCAAATCTGCGGGGAAAATTATCATCCCTAACATTATCTTTGTTAAGAAAAGTGGCCAGGACTATTATTAATAGTCTTAACATAAGATACTAAGGATTAATTGTTAATATACGTGGAGCCTAATTATTTATTTAAAGATATTTTAGGCATTTGACATATATTGAAGTGTAGCCCTAACATAAGTTTTTAAAGTAGCCATCAAGTGGTTATTTTTTTAAAAGATATTGAATTGGAAGAGAGTAATCGAGAGAGAGAGAGAGAGAGACAAGAAAGGCGTTCTGTAAGAATTGGTTCTTGTAAAAGGATTCTCTTTGTGATCTTGTTTTCAATATAGAGGAAATTTGGGGGTAAAAAGTGATTTGTTTGCTCTCAGCGCCCCTGTCAACTCGTCTCAGGATCAACACGAAAGAGGTAAATTACGGGGGATACTAGTCCGGATGCTGTGGCTAATACGTGGGGAGGATGGATATACTAATTTTATCAAATTTTGACCCTCCGAACTTCTTAATAGTAACATCCACATATTAATCATCAGTCCAACTTAGAGACTCAATATAGCAGAAACTTACAGCGGTGGTAGGTGGACATAACTCTCATAACGAGAGTGAACCACCAAAAATAATTGTTCTGTGCTCTTATCTTTCTTTCTCGAAAATTATTATCGCTTTCGGTAATTAAAGACTTGAATTTTAATTCCTAACAACTAGTATCATAACCGGTTGAATTTGAAAGTGATGGCTAGTGAAGAAGGTTTGGCACATGGAATTGGAAATTTTGATGGCAATGATTTTGTGGTGACACATCTAAATGAGTTTAACACAATTGTCAATCAGTTATCTTATGTTGAAATTAATTTTGACGATTGGCATTTCTACCAAATAGTTGGGAACCAATGCGAGCTGCAATTAGTAATTCTGTTGGCAGTGCAAAACTAAATTTTAATGATGTCCGATGATCCCGGCCGTACTTCGGTCGGCCCGCCTGGCGCCACGTCAGGTTGGGAAAGAGATAGGGATCCCCGGAGGCCCGGTGAACCATAGGGCTCAAGCGAGCGATCGGACCGACGTCGCTCAGCCTAGCTCGGCCTATTCAAGGTCCTTAAAAGGCCGACCCTGACTCAGACACACCTAGACCCAATAGAGATCCAACAGGTAAGTCGAAGAAGGCCCTTAATGAGGAATCCCTGAGCCGGGGAACCTGAGTCCCCAACTACCCGACCCTAAGATAGGTCAGGGTGCGGCGGGGTTGAGCGCCTCCTAACTCGGTCACAATGGTCGTAGGGCCAGAATCCACTCAGAGCCGCTGAACGGCGCTCCCCGAAGGAGAGGGTCACAACCTTTACGAACGCCCACTCACTCTCTGACATCACACTAGCAGAAGTGGTACGGGGTCGGCACGGAACTGACACACTTCAGGTCCAAATCGCGGGTATCTCGCTGACACCATGATCCTCCTGCCATCCCGTACCATGACCACCTGCATTCGCGTCAGGCCGAGCGGCGCCTAGCGACGCACGTCAGCGAGCCGGCAGTACCCCTTGCCTTATTCAGGGATGCAGCGCCTCACCCTGCCAATACTGGTCACGCCCTGCCCTGCTCTTGCTTACGATAGGAAGTGGCAAGCTGGGCAGAAGCTGCCTGCTTCCTCGGCTATATAAGCCTCTCCGCTCCCCGTCGCACAGGTATGCGCAATAGTATTTTCTTCTACTATTTTATTGCTTTCTTGCTCTTCCACCACCAGAGACTGATTTGACCGTCGGAGGGCCTTGCCGGGGATTTTTCTCGGCGGATTTGTTAACGGTCTTTCTCTCGCAGATCAGAGTTGACATCCGCAGCTCGTAGCACTCGGGAGACCACCTCGCTTTTAGGAGACTACCTCACTTCACGACGGGATCATCCGAGATAGAATTCTTGAAGAAGAAGTTTGCAGAATTGATTCTGGTGAAATGTCGGCATCAAATTTTGCCTTAAACATTGATGGTAGAGGCAGAGGGAGTAACAGAAATTTTAATCGTAACAGAGGGAGGTCAAAGGAATGGTAGAAGTAATTCCAGATGTGGAAGAAATATATAGTGTTGGTCCTATTGATTCTTGGGTCTTAGATTTAGGTGCGTCTTTTCATTCAATGTGAAATTATGGAAAATTATGTTGCATGGAAATCATGGGAAAGCATGTTTAGCTGATGAAGAACCTTTGGATATTGTGGGTATTGGACGTTGATCTTGTCGACAAGCGGAGAGAGTGATCGCTCAGGTGACTTGGTTGGATCAAAATGACTTGAGTTGTGGCAGCGTATGAGTCGGGGTCGGGCTAAAAAGCTATCAGAACAGAGATGAGTCGGGGTCGGACCAGGAATGAAAGACAAGAGGTGGAATAGGAAATTTCAGCAGTAGGAACCCCCCTTCTGAAGCACCAAGAGGGCTTTATATAAGGGAGGGGAAAGCCCCTTGTCTTGTCTCATTAAAAACTGATCAGCTGACAGATTGATTTTTTGGCAGCCTTAGTCACTTTATGAGTCTATCGCAGCCACCTGACAACCTGTCCAAGCTATCACTTCTTATCCTCATTAATGTCTGATGCCCTGGGACAAGTCATAATTAGGGCAGATGTCTTTTCCTCATAATGAGAAGATTTGGGAGATTTTATTGCTGTTGGAAGCCTGATAATAGCTAATCTACTTGGGGGCAATGTGGCCACTCGGTCACTCGGGCTCGTCATATCGGGCAGCTGTGAGCCTACCAAAGTCTGGCCGATCAGTTGAGCCCGACTGGACAACCGGCCTGTGCAGGTCGCTTTTTCAAGCGGGGTGAATGATTCTATTAGCAGGGCGATTAGGTCGCTTAATTGGGCATTCCCGACCGAGTGTGCCCGGTCGAGCGTTCCCGACCGGGCGTGCTCAGCCGAAATTCCATTTCATATTTGATCCAAAAGAGTTTAACCATCACCAAGAACTTGAAGAAGAACTCAAACTTACCTTAAGTGATACACAAACATCTCTGCTTCAATTCAGAATAATCAGCGAATGAATCAGTATCCTCTTCTCGTCAGCCCCTCCTGAATCCCTAAATCCACAAGATTAGATCTTAAAATTGACACAAACCGTGATCTAACCCAAGAAATCAGGGGGGGGGACTCCGAGAACAGAAGCAAGATCAAACACACACATCTCACCTTCTCGTGACTCCGTTAGTGGCGAGATCATCGTCCACCCGGAAGTAAATCGATGAAACGCCGAACCGTCCGTTGGCCTTGTGTTTTGGCTTCCCAAAAAGGAGCTCGAGACGATGAGAAGAGGGATGGTCGACGTGGCTTATGGCACGGGTTCGCGAAGGAGAGGAAGGCAGAGGAAAGATCGGGCTGGCTGGCTATGGCACGCGAAGGGAGAGGTGGTCGGTCGATCGCTTGGCGCAGCTAAGGTTTGCGATGAACGGTAGAGGAGAGGAAGAAGTCGGGTCAACGGTGGCTGCGGCTAGGGCACGCGAGAGGGGAAGAAGAAGAAGGAGCGGGTCGTCGCTTGCGGCTAGGGCACGGGCGAGTGGTAATGAGGAGAAGAAGGGAAACTTATAAAGGATGGGTCTTTTGCAAAAAAAAGTCCCTCTATTTTCTCAATTTCACACTCTACCTTTAAGATAAGGATTTTAATCATTTAACCCTCCCATTTATTGTAATCCACCTCAATAAATATTTAGGGTTAAATTATTTACACTCGAAATTTAAGAGTTTACCTGTAAACTCCTTCACCCTAGTCCGCTAACCCTAAATCTTCCAATATATTTTTCAAAAAATTTATTTTACTGGTTTTGAATTTGCCGTATTTAACATTCTCCCCCTCTAATAAAAAATTGGTCCCCAAATTTCGTTAATTACCCACAGTAGATACTAACAACATATAGATAGTATAATGCTGAACGAAATCTAACCATACGTACCTCCGGTAAATAAGTGAGGATAACGAGCTTTGATCGTATCCTCAAGCTCCCAAGTCGCCTCCTCATCAGAGTGATGCTACCATCCGACCCTAACCAGTTGGATGGTCTTGTTCCGCAATTGACGCTCTCTGTAGCCCAGAATCCATGTCGAAACCTCCTCATATGTCGTATCAGGCTGAAGGGAAACCGATAGGTCCGACAGCACATGTGTAGGGTCTGGTACATACCTCCTCAGCATCGATACATGGAATACATCGTGCACTCCAGTCAAGGAAGGTGGTAGCGCCAGACGGTAAGCCACGACTCCAATCCTCTCTAAAATCTAGAAAGGGCCAATATATCGCGGAGCAAGGTTATCTCGAAGACTGAATCTCTTCACCCCTTTCGTGGGTGAAACACGCAGAAACACATGGTCACCAATGGAGAACTCCAGAGGTCTCCGTCTCCGATCCGCATGACTCTTCTGACGATCCTGCGCCTCAGACATCCGTCGTCTGATAGTACGGACCAACTCTGCCTCGTGTTGTGTTCTCTGTGGTTCTAGCAACTGGGACTCCCCAAACTCCTCCCAGAGGGTGGGTGTCCGGCATGCCCTACCGTACAACGCCTCATACGGCGCCATCTGTATAGCCGCATGATAGCTGTTGTTATAGGCAAACTCCACTAGATGTAAATGATCCTCCCAGTTGCCTCCGAAATCCACAGCACAAGCTCTCAGTAGGTCCTCTAAGGTCTGAATAGTCCGCTCTGACTGCCCGTCGGTCTGTGGATGAAAAGCTATACTGAACTGCAACTCGGTACCCATAGCTCACTACAGACTCTGCCAACAACGTGATGTGAAGTGCGAGTCTCGGTCTGATATAATACTCATCGGAATACCATGTAATCGAACAATTTCCCTACAGTATAACTCTGCTAGTCTGTCCAGGGAGTCTGTCCTCCGAATGGCCAAGAAGTGTGCAGATTTGGTTAATCGATCAACGATCACCCAAATCGCATCATGTCCTCACTGAGTCCTCGGTAATCCTACCACGAAGTTCATGGTAATATGTTCCCATTTCCACTCGGGAATGGGAATCCTCTGGAGTAGTCAAGCAGGTCTCTGGTGCTCAACCTTAACCTGCTGATAAACTAGACATCTCGCCACAAAATCCGCAATGTCTTTCTTCATGTCGTTCCACCAATAGGAGCGCCTCAGATCTCGGTACATGCGGGTCCCGCCCGGGTGGATAGCAAATCGGGAGCGATGAGCCTCCTGAAGTAACTCCTCTAGGACTGGATGTGACTCAGGTACACATAATCTCCCTCGGAAGTAAAGAATACATTCGTCATCTCTGGTGAACTCAGTCTGCTGTCCTAAATCTATCTGGCTACCAAGGAACTGCAAGTGTTGATCGCTGGCATGTGCCTCTCGTATCTTCATCCGGATCGACGACTAAGCAACCATAGTCACAAGAATACCCTGCTCAGTCTGTCTTTGCTCCTCTAAGCCCAACTCTGAAAAACCCTGAACCAGCTCGGTGACTAATACCCGAAGGCAGGCCAAAGTCCCTCTGGATTTCCTGCTCAATGCATCGGCCACAACATTAGCTTTCCCTGGATGGTAGCTAATGGTGCAATCGTAGTCCTTCAGGAACTCCATCCATCTCCTCTGTCGGAGATTGAGTTCCTTCTGCATAAATAGGTACTTGAGACTCTTCTGATCAGTGAAAATCTCAAAAGTAATATCGTACAAGTGGTGCCTCCAAATCCTCAAAGCAAAGATAATGGCGGCCAACTCCAAATCACGTACCGGATAGTTCTTCTCATGCTCCTTCAGCTGTCGAGAAGCATAAGATACTACCCGTCCATGCTGCATCAAAACTGCGCATAGCCCCTGATGAGATGCGTCGGTATACAACACAAATCCGTCCTCTCCCGATGGTAATACAAGAACAGGGGTTGACACCAGTCTCTGCTTCAGCTCCTGAAAGCTGGTCTCGCAAGCCTTCATCCAAATGAACTTCACGCCCTTTCGGGTGAGGCGTGTCAGTGTCATAGCAATAGTGGAAAACCCCTCTACAAATCGTCGGTAGTATCTGGCCAAGCCCAAGAAGCTGCGAACCTCATGAACTGACTTTGGTTGCTCCAACTGGTAATAGCCTCGATCTTCTGGGGATCTACTGAGATGTCTTTGTAGATACCACGTGTTCCAGAAAATCGACTGATGATAACCAAAAGGGACATTTGCTAAACTTCGCATATAGGCGCTCCCGTCTGAGAGTCTCTAATACGATGCGAAGATGTTGTGCATGTTCCTCCTCGGAACGAGAGTAGACTAAGATGTCATCTATGAATACTATGACAACCCGATCTAGATACTCCAGGAATACGCGGTTCATCAAGTCCATAAATACCGCTGGAGCATTGGTAAGCCCAAATGACATTACCAAAAACTCATAATGTCCATATCTGGTACGAAACGCTGTCTTCTGAACATCCGACTCTCTGACCCTCAACTGATAATATCCGGACCGCAGATCAATCCTAGAATTCACAGATGTGTCTCTGAGATGATCAAACAAATCCTCAATCCGTGGCAGAGGGTACTTGTTCTTGATAGTCATGGCATTCAACTGTCTGTAGTCTATGCACAACCTCAAAGAACCGCCTTTTTTCATCACGAACAGAATTGGGGAACCCCAAGGTGAGACACTCGGTCTGATGAATCCCCTATCCAATAACTCCTGGAGTTGGACCTTCATCTCGTCCAACTCCCTCGGTGTCATGCGATATGGAGCTTTCGATGCCGTCGAAGTCCCCGGTATCAGTTTAATAGTGAACTCCACTTGCCTCTTGGGAGGCAAACCTGGTAGCTCCTCTGGGAATACATCCTGATATTCTTGGACCACAGGAACGTCCGAGAGCTGAAGGCTACTGCTGTCCTCGGTGCTAATAAGCGATAGTAAAAAGCCCTGACAATCGTGAGATAGCAATCTCTGTGCCTGAAGCGCAGAAATAACTGATATGCCCTCATCCCTGATGCCGGTGAAATCCCACGAGGGTTGGTCCGGAGGCCGGAAAGTGACCACCCTCGTCTGGCAATCGACAGTGGCATGATAAGCTGTAAGCACATCCATGCCAAGAATGATGTCGAAATCCACTATCTCCAGAACCAACAAATAAACTGTGAGGGTAATACTACCGGAATCTAATGGGCATGCTCTGACCTCCTGTGTAATATTCAAAATCTCTCCTGAGGGTAAAGATACAGATAACTGTCGTAACCTAGAGGTAGGCAATCTACCAATCCTACTCATGAATATCCGCGATATAAAAGAATAAAAACTACTAGTATCAACTAACAGTTCTGCAGGGAAGGCATAAAGAGAAATAGTACCGCGAAATACCGATCCATCGGCCCGCTGAGCCTCCTCTCGAGTAACTGCATAAATCCGTCCAGTCTCGGGCGGTGGTGGTGGCACTGCCGGATACTGCTGAGGTGGAATCTGCAACTGAGGCTGGGGTTGATAAGCTAGGTAAGTCTGATGCTGAGGTCCTGAAACCAAACTCTGAGATAAAGTCGGGGTGTAACTGGACTCATGTCCTGGCATAAAGTACGTAGGTGCTGGAGTGGCGGCGTGCGGCTGACGGAATGAAGGTTGTGTCCTCCGCCCGCCTCTGTGAGATCCTGACTGCCCAGAATGTCCAATCTGACTAGTAGCTCCAGTCCTCTCATTCTGTGCCTTCAACGCACAGTCCCGGCTCCGGTGTCCTGGTAGCTTGCAGTAATAACACACTGCCTGCTCCAAGGCACGGTTTGCTATAACGTGCTCTCTGGATCCACAATGAGTACAGTAAGAGCTGGGTGCAGTCTTCTTCCGGTTCGGCTGTGGAGACCGGAAGGATCCTGCAGAAGAACGACTCGACTTCTAAGGCCTGGAGGATGCCCCAGAAGTGCCTGAAGCCACCTGGGTATGGTTGCCGCGCTTCTGTCCAGTGGTCTGCGGCTGCTGAGTCTGAACTGAGTCATGTACGACCTGCTTACCTTTCTTCTTATCTCCAAACAGTCTATGCTGGGTCATCTCGATAACAAGAGCTCGCTCTAACTCCTCTCGGTAGGATGTAGCAACAAATCCTGACATACGAACCTGAATGTATGCTGCTAAGCCCTGGTGAAACTGCGTCATCCTCTCTATGTCATCGGCAACCATATGAGGACAGTACTCTGCTAGACGGTTAAACTCCGCCTCATACTCTAGTACAGATCGATCTCCCTACTGGACATTCAGAAACTCCTGTCGCCTCGCCGTACGAAATGTCGCTGGAAGGTACCTCGCCACAAATGCCTCTCTGAAGGTGTCCCATGTGATGTACTGCTCCCCGAAGATAGTCTGCTGCGTAGTCCACCAAGTATATGCCTGATCCCGTAGATGATAAATGGCCAGCTCGGCTTTCTCCCAGTCCGAGCATGTCACATATCGGAAGGTGCTCTCTAATGTCCTGATCCAAGCTCGGGCCACGGTCGGATCCGGTCCTCCATGGAATAACGTGAACCGACCCTTTACGGACTCCGCCAGCATCGAAATCCGGGCTCGGTCTATAACGCCACCTGTAGAAGCAGATACTGCAGGGGGCACCGTGGGGAATACCGGAGCAGGGACCATGGATGGAGCCGTCGGCAGGATCGGGATGGCCACTGCGGGTGGTACCGTAGGGACTGCAGGAAATCCAGGGGAAGCTAACGCAGGTGAGACTGAAGGGAGCACTAGGGCCTGCATCATAGTCGGAGCAGTGGGATATGCTGAAGTAATCATAATCGGGGGAGTAGTAGAATATATCGGAGCCGGCATCCCAGGTGTAGCTGTAGAGTAAAATGGAGCCAGTATTGCCGGTGGAATAGTCTGATAAGATGGACCCGATACTACTGATGGAACTGCAGAATAAGGTGGAATCGGTACTACCGATGGAACAGTAGGATAAATCGGAGCAGGTATAGGCGTCTCCGATGGAATAGTAGGGATAACCGGAACAGGTTCCACCGAGGTAACTATCGGATGCGTCAGAGCAGTCGCCATAGAAGAAACAGTAGGATATGTCGGAATCGGTGTCTCCGACGGAACAGAGGGGAAAACCGAAACAGATCCCACTGGTACTGGATCTGCCGGAGGGGGTGCTGCTGCTGACACAGTGAATAATATAGGAGCGGATACAACAGGAGGAATAGTAGGGACTACTGATGGAAACGGAGGGACCCTCTGAGTCTGGGAATCCTGGCCCCTCGGAATATCCTGTTGAGTCTGACTATGACTAACAGACTCTACCTCAGTAGTCCTCTCAGGTGACTCTACAGCTTGAGACTCTAAAGTCCTCTTACGTGACCGTCCCGGACCACGTCTCGACCCAGGAACATATGCAACCCGAGTCATATCTGTTGAATTATTACCAAGTATTACAAACAAGACCAAAAGGTTAACTTTACCAATTAACCTATTTGCCGCCTGGAGAGGTCCTGCCGCTGCCCAGTCCTAAAGTGCAATCACGTCGCGATAACGACTTTAAAGATCCGAAATGTACTCGGGTGAATAACATCAAACCCGAGCTCTGATACCTACCAGTTCAGTATCAGATAAAAATCCCGAAAAATCCACAAATCACGTTGGTATCCCACATCTTGGACTTGATACCAAAAATAAATTGGTACAAGATAAATTCCGAAAAACTCTGAAAAACACGTAAAAATAGGTAGACATCGCAAGCCTATGCTCTGATACCAAAAATAAATTGTCACGCCCCGAGACCTAGGAGTCGCTGATCCAATAGAAAATCGGACAGCACCTCCCCTGTCCGGTGGACAATTTACACATACATACAACATATATAACATCACCACACAATCTAAATGGGCCTCAGGCCTCAAATCCAAACAGAATAACAATATATATGACAATATACTCATAAAACTAAAACACGAACTTACCTGAGCTGCCAGGGGGAAGGAACACAGCAAAATCACACACACAGTCCAACATAGGACTCAAAAGTACAATCTCATAAAGCAAATCACATACTATAAGTCCACGATAATCCAATGTAACGAAATAAAACATAACATGGTCAAAAAACAGAAAGTAACATATAAAAACCAAATCGAATGTCATCACAAGCATGAGACTGGCGACTTGGACCCTCCTGGCAGATATCAACCTGAAATCAGAAAGTATGGCAACAGTGTGAGTCCAAATAAACTCAGCAGATACCCGAACAGATATACATAGTACGTTATACTAACAATAAGAGTCTACGCTGATACAGTCTCATATGAATAATAGACAAGGGTATACACTGAAGATACTGAATAACGGTACATACTAGAATCCATATATCCTGCAGAGGGGTGAAATAAATCCCTATGGAACATGTATAACCTATAATCCAAGGTAAACAAGTCTCCAGTATATGCATGTTAATCAAGTGCAGAAATCAAATACAGCAAACAATGCATGATGCAAAATATGCACATGGTGCAATGATATGTGTCACCCTTGACACTAGTCAGATGATCGTCCACCTATCATAAATGGACGTCCGAGTGGGTAGAGCTATGACAACTGTACGCACCCTGCTATCATTGCTCATGAGTGACCGAGTGAACAGGATGCTGGCGGAGGTCACTTTCCTACCCCAAGCAATGGGGGAGTCTCGCTCTCATCTTCTCGTGTCTCAGGATGAGAAGGGATCTCTGGCTGCTACCACGCCCGGAACCACCCTCCAAATAGTTGTCAAACGGAGCAATACAGGGCAAATGCACACAACCTATGGTAGCCACTACCCCTGAGTGGGTGTGTGTGCATATCCTCATATAACTGACCATGGGCTCAGACTACATAGGAGTCGATGATCGTCAGCATGCAACAATGCAAGGATGCTGCATGACCCAAACACATACAACACCCACCAAGTCCTCAACTAACACCTCATTGTGCTAGGTATAGGTCTGAATCTTATATCATGGGATATAAGTTACCTACTAGGTATACTAACGAAATAACCAATGATCCATCAATGTCAAATGCGAGGGAACATATCACTACATCTATGCACATATATATACACATAACAACTATTGAGACTGTATGAAGCAAAAAGGGAGATAATCTCAAGGATAAGCTACAGATATCAAGTACAGGTATACTAAAGCAGGTATAACATATAAACTTACTGTTATCTATAACAAATCATGCATAGCAATATGACAATATCTAAAAGATAAGTCAAGGGTACCCACCTCAATCGTAAGATGCTCGTATAAGAAAGAATCCCTCGTCCAATAATCAGCAATCAATCAGTATCCTGTATTAAGGACATAATTTTAGCTATCACAATAATTATTAAATAGCTAAACCAATTCCTACACCGTATTAGGATTAACTTAACTCTCGTATTTCATTTAATTAATCTAATTAAATGATTATCCCTTTCTAGATTGGGGTCAGGTTTCAAGTTTAGGTTTAACCCAATGGTCACCTTAAATAAAACTAACCCATAACTTAGTTAGCTCCAAGGTCCAAGGTGTACATGGCAAGATACCTAACAAATACCAAGCTAACCTTTCACCCAATCACAGTTCACATATCAAGCTATCACTTGATTTAGAATTCCAACTTAGGTCTATCACCATACCTCACGGTAGGAGATCAGAGATCCAAAAGAGTTTAACCATCACCAAGAACTTGAAGAAGAACTCAAACTTACCATAAGTGATACACAAACATCTCTGCTTCAATTCGGAAAAATCAGCGAATGAATCAGTATCCTCTTCCCGTCAGCCCCTCCTGAATCCCTAAATCCACAAGATTAGATCTTAAAATTGACACAAACCGTGATCTAACCCGAGAAATCAGGGGGGGGGGGACTCCGAGAACAGAAGCAAGATCAAACACACCCATCTCACCTTCTCGTGACCCCGTTAGTGGCGAGATCACCGTCCACCCGGAAGGAAATCGATGAAACGCTGAACCATCCGCTGGCCTTGTGTTTTGGCTTCCCGGAAAGGAGCTCGAGATGATGAGAAGAGGGATGGTCGGCATGGCTTATGGCACGGGTTTGCGAAGGAGAGGAAGGAGAGGAAAGATCGGGCTGGCTGGCTATGGCACGCGAAGGGAGAGGTGGTCGGTCGATCACTTGGCGCCGCTAGGGTTTGCGAAGAACGGCAGAGGAGAGGAAGAAGTCGGGTCGGCGGTGGCTGCGGCTAGGGCACGCGAGAGGTGAAGAAGAAGGAGCGGGTCGGCGCTTGCGGCTAGGGCACGGGCGAGTGGTAATGAGGAGAAAAAGGGAAACTTATAAAGGATGGGTCTTTTGCGAAAAAGTCCCTCCATTTTCTCAATTTCAGACTTTACCCTTAAGGTAAGGATTTTAATCATTTAACCCTCCCATTTATTATAATCCACCTCAATAAATATTTAGGGTTAAATTATTTACACTCGAAATTTAAGAGTTTACCCGTAAACTCCTTCACCCTAGTCTGCTAACCCTAAATCATCCAATATATTTTCCAAAAAATTTATTTTACTGGTTTTGAATTTGCCGTATTTAACATCTCCCGCAGAGTTGCTTGACTCGAAACTATCTTCTAACAGCTGGCAAGCGGTGATCCACACGTGTTATGATCGGAGTCCTTGAATCTTTTGCCATAGTAAAAACATCTCAGTCCTTCACCCGAGTAACTTGCGACAAACTAAAAAGCCTGAGGTAACACATGAGGGCAACAAACCCGTTTGAAGATCCCGACTGTCTCTTCTTGTAGAGATGCAACTGACACAACATTCAGAAGGAAGAGGAGGGGGAGTAGCAATTGCAATTTCTCTCCAGGTGCTTGAAAAGAAGAATTATCTTAACAGGGGAGAGGAAGCAGTGGCGGCAACCCCTCCCCTCTTAGTGAAGGCATCCCCCACAAACACCATCCTATGCCCAAAACTTGGAGGAAGCGAGGATTTGGAAGAGGATGTCGTCTGAAGCTGACCAGGAATCCACTGCCACGGACCGACCAGGGGGAGGTAACCATCAGGATATGTCATCTCCGCCATGCCCCTTGGCGGACCACGTGGTGTCTCTTCTGGACTCCTCAGATAACCCCGGAGTCCCACCTTCACCAGGATCTTCAGCGAGACCCTGGACATCATCTCCACCATGCTCCCCAGCAAATGATGCAAGGCTTCCCCCTCCGCAAGGCCCTTCGGCCAGGAACCCTCCTACATCTCCGACATAGACAACTGCGGTCGTAAAAAGGGGTGGAAGAAAAGGCAACGACATCTCGCCATAGATAAGAAAGGAGGCGGAAGGGATGGAGAAGACGGTTCACCCTTCTCCCCCTATTTATAATGACCACAACCCCTCTGAGCATTTAATGCAAGCATGGTGTGGGAAAAGCAACGAACGCCAACGCTGAAACGCCGTATCGATTGGCATGCCTTCGCTGTGCCTAGGAACCCGCAACTCTTTATGAGTCCATTCAAGAGATTGCGTGGGATACGGAGGCGATAGTTCGGGAGCCGCCAACATTCTCCAAGAGAAAAGGGTCGATGGGGGCCCCAATGGGAAATAAATGAGAGCTTAGCATTGATGCATACGGAGTTATCGTGGGAGATCCGCACTCAGGATCAACCCCGAGAAAAATTTCTATCTTTTTTTCTTTTCAAGCCCTCGTTGCAAAGGCATGCGACACATGGAACCAGACCCAAGAACATGCACAAAATAAAGGTAGAATATATGATCATGATAGATACAACCGGGCCCAACTCCCTGGTAAACATATGATCCTACAATTATGGGCCCTCAGGAGGGAGTCTCTCTCCAACTCAGCCTTTACTCACAAACTCGGGGCGGCATGGGGAGGCAGAAATTGATCCTTTTTCAACTGGTCGATAGCCACGTGGATGCCTTGTTGCAAGCGCTTCACTACCTGGTTAGCGATGATGGCGTGGAATTCATCCGACTCCAAGAGCTTCGCTTTGAAGTCTGCCTCAGCCTCCTCAGTGCTAGAAGCTTTAGCAACCCGAAGGGCGTGAAGCTTGGCCTCAACAGCCTTATGAGCGCGCTTCAGCCGTCCCAACTCGGCAGACAGCCCATCCTGATCGGCCAGGGCCTCCCTGAGTCTGCCCGACATGGCCCATATCTCCGATCGAGCCTGGGCCAAGTCATCTTCCAGGACAGATGCGCGATCAGTGGCTATCAGAAAGTCAGACTCCTTCTGGCTAAGTTGCTGCGCCTGATCCTGAATACGCGAGTTCAGTCTCTCGGTTGAGGCTGCCATAAGTCGGATATCAGTCGACAACCTCCTCTCTCGTATCTGAAGCCGATCCCTCTCCTGCGTCATCTGGAGTAGATCCTGCGTAACGGCCACCGCTCTTTCGGATTCCAGGCGCTCTCGGTGTCGAGAATTTTGAAGAGCCAACTCCTTGTCCTTCAAGGTGTCCAGCAGATACACTACCTTCACACGGAGGGCTCAGCTAACCCCCGCTTGCATAAGTCCCGCCCTTCGCTCGTGGTCAGCTGTGGCCTCGACTCTTAGGGCCCGGCGGGTCAAGGCTTCAACCTGGGGCCAGGAATACAAACCCCCGACCGGCTGTTAGGCAGTCTTCAGCTGCCTGTCATTGCACCAAGAAGTCAGAGAGTATGCAAGAAAATATCCAATGCAACAGTAATTTATACCTTCAGAAGGGTCTCTCGGAGAGTGGTTAGCGTTCCAGTCGAGACTCGTACAGCTGCCCCTCCTGGGGACCTTGACGGGTTATCCCGTCCCTCGGACGGCAGTGAGCTCCGGCGAGAAGGAAGTCGTTGAACAACAGGAGCTTCAGGTGGCAGGTTGGAGGGGCCAAAGTCACCCTCCTCCGAGCTGGAAGTCCCCTCGGACAAGGCCCCCTCGGGCGGAACGTCCTTCAATTTCACAAGGGGGAAGGATTCCACGGAAGCCTCCCATGCTGCATCCAACCTCTTTTTTAGACGGTCAAGTTTCATCTGGTATTGGGTACGCAGTACCTCCTTACCATTCGAAGCCTCGGCTGGGTCGGTGGAGGGAAAGCTAGGTGCTGTGACGACCGTCTCTGGATTTGCGACCGAAGGGATAGGAGAAGATGCATGAACAGATGCTCCCTCCTCGGAGGGAGAAACGACCTCCTCAGACATCAAGGGAAGAAGGTCGGGACCCCGGAGCACATCTTTTTCCATCTAGGGCCCAAGCCCTCTGGTAGTCGCCTCTTCTGCCGACCAACGGACTGGGGTATTGAAGGGGCAGTGGGAGAGGAGGACCCCTCGCTAACCCCCTCTGGACGAACAACCATCGGGGGAGAGCCACCCCCAGAAGGAAGATCCGCTACCGGATTATCCCGTTGATCAGAGGGCCCTCGGCTCGCCACCGGCGGGGATGTAACAGTGGCCTCTACCCTCTCGGGTGAGGTCGGCCCACGGGACGAGTCAACGGTCCCCTCCGAGGGCTCGGCAGGGATAGGGGGTGCATCAGGAACGGTTGGGGGAGGATTCAGCGCTTCCTTGTTGGCCTCCTCCCACTTGATAAGTCGATCCATCACCTTGGCGAACATGACTTCTTCTGCAACCGACAAACGAGGAAACATCAGTTAGAATTAACAGACATTGATGAAAAAGACAAACATACCGAGGCTGGGACTGATTCGGGACACTTTGAGGCTATGGCCTGCCCGGAACATAAGCTCCTCACTCTGCACCAGCCCCTGGTCACTGAACTCCATGCCAGAGAGTATATTCCTAGCACACTGGTACGTTGGACTCTGGAGAAACTCCCCTAAAGCAGGAGGAGTCGGGAGGGCCTCTATCCAGCGAAGAGAACTGAAGGGCAACGTGGGTAGGCGGATGAAGAAGAACTTCGCCTTCCACCCTTTGTGTGAAGAAGGAAACCCTCCTAAAAACCTATGACCCGGACGCGCTGAAAAGCTAAAGACCCCTCTGGAGCCTATCGAGACAAAGAAAGAATGAAAAAGAGGAGGGGTCAGGGGGAGGTCAAAGAGCTTGAAGATAATATATGCCCCTCCCATCTGAGCAAAGGCATTGTGAGTCATTTGGTGGATGGGGATATCAAAGTAGGAGGTGATATTCATAAAGAAGGGGGGATGGGGAAACGGAGTCCTGACTCCACTTGCCCAAGGAAAAAGGTCGACAAGCCTGCGGGAGGCTCTACTGGCGTATAGTCTACCCCGAGGATAACCACCGTCATCTCAGCCGGGATGCCATAGGCCTCGAGGGCCGCTTGCAGAGCCTCCAGCCTCACTCTCGAAAAGGTAAACTCATACCATTCCGCCCGGTAGCTTTCCATGGTTCCTAAGGGAAAAGACAGGGAAGAGACAAACTACTTACGTGCACAAGAGTTCTTAGAGAAGAAGGAGAAGACGAGGTGCACTCAACCATGAAGTCAGAAGTTGGCCGAACGTCCTCGCCTTCCCCTCTGATACCTAGGAAGCCGCCTGCAGGGACGCAATAGGGAAGTGGCACGTGGAAAGCAAGAAACCGCCGCATCAGTATTGCCCAGAGGCAGTTGACTGATGTGAGCCAGCTATAGCGGCACACGTCAATAAGAAGTCAAGAAGATGGCCGTTGAAGCAAGTGGCGACGAGGCATTCGCGGAAGTACCCTGTCACCATTAAAGAGCGCCATGCTCCTTTATAACAGAGGGACAGGTATTATTACGGTACCTCGAAAGCCACAGAAGCCCTTCGGGAAGGGCAAAACTAAGGGGAAATTTCCTAGGGGCTTGGCACAACCCCCTAAGGGTCCCTCGCAACTACTAAAAGGAACATTAACAGGCACGAGGACCCGCAGAAACTTAGCTTCTTCACTATCACACTAGTTTTATTAGTCAGCCACACTTCCTTCAATCAGACTTGAAGGGAGAGACTAGTGATAGGGTTGAATAGCCCGTGCCAGACACAGGGGATGAAGAAGTTTTGTGGCAAAAAGCAACGAGTCTTAGTAACTCCTTTTGCGGAGCCCTCGAGACATTCTCGGGAAGAGGATCCTCTAGGGCCCCTCTTGGGAGACAAGTCCTGGGGAGTCAACCAGAAAACCCCTCCCGGGATCACCCCAGGAGGTGGGGCCGGAGACCACCTCGGGGAGCTATAACGCCCGTGATCACTCGGGCCAGAAGACCCCAAAACCACCTCGGGGAAGCGGAGCCCGAGCTACCTTCGACATCAGGTAACAGTTTCCCCCTCCCTCGCGGATCTATGGATAAGTGTCCCTGTTGGCACGGAATCATCACAACCCTTAAATGTCGCAACGGGTCGAAATATAATGACAGCGTGGACCGTTTCAAAAGTTATCCAGTAACCGTCAAAAGAGGGGGAGGACGTGGCTTAAAGCGTGGGGATGTGGCAAAGCAGTGGAGCCCAGTATAAAAGGTACCCCAACCCCTCTGGTAAGGGGGTTTAGACACTCTCTACGACTCATACTTTCTTTCCTGTCTTACATCTTTCTCCATCAATGTACTGACTTGAGCGTCGGAGTGGGTTCCACCGGACAACCTGCGACGTGTTCCCCTGACGCTCGTGTTAATTTCGCATAGCACAGAGTTCCTCCCCTCCCGGCTGCCTCTACGTCAGCAGAACCTCGATAACTGGCCATCGCTGTTAACTCATTCCGAAATAGTTACCATGTCATAGAGATCTAATCAAATTGCTTTCACTCTTATCTTTAGGAATGAGATATAAAATTTATTTATTTATGCTACCCGCTATTTTTTTTTAATAATTCGAGTGTTTATATTTGTCTGATTAATTTTGAATGTAGATAATTTTTTTTATTCGTTTAGCCCAAAGTGAATTGCAGGTTAGGTGAGTTAGTCTATAAAAAAAAATAAAAAAATATATATAGAAAAGTTTAAAATTTTTTAATTTAAGTTGTAGATTAGGTGCTCGGGTTTTTCATTTTAATTTTAAATTTTGATCTTTTTCATCCTAACCTGTGGATTTTTCGGAGTCCTCGATGGGTTGGCTCATCTAGACTAAATAACTCGTGCAGACTTTTCATTTAGGTCTTGAGATGATAGATTAATAAAATTTTAATCCAATCTATTTACATTATTTAGTGGTATAGATTAATTTTAACAAGTCTAATTTAAATTGATGGCTCTGTTAACGCCCTATAAAAGAGGGCTGTTGGGTGGTTGTTGGCTTGCCAAAGAGTGTAACTCAAGAGAAAAGAAAGGTCATTTTATTCAATTTTGACGGTAGATATGGATTTCAAACACATTGTTTTCTTAATTTGTTTTGATTCTCGGTCAATTATTGTATCTATTGTCTATTCTCAAGGTAAACATAAGATATTTATAGGATTTTGTTTCTTCAAATGAGGCGCGAACCCTGGGACGCTGAGCTTCTAAACCGTCCACCGCGAGCACTTTCCGATTTACCTTGATGGCCTGTAGGAAACTTCCGTGAAATCAGATCGATCGTTCGAGATTAGAAAAATCTCATTAATCGTCAAGGTAAACATAAGAGAAAAATAGAACATTCCTCTATTACTTCCGCAAATAACTAAAAAATTAGATATGATATTTTAGGATGCATATATTAAGCAGGAACTGATGCAAACCAAGTCTTATTCAAAATTTAATATAAAAACAGAGCAATGATAGAAAGAGTGAAAATCATAGTGAATGATGTGGCATGACGTAACATGACGTGACACTTTACATGCATACGTCCGATTATCGTTTGGACACCATCGGCGGCCTTCGGCCGCCGCCTCAAATCAAACTATACCCTGGGAGCACGGTGAACTCGTCGGAGATCGTGCATGCAAGGTGCCACGTCATTCACTATGATTTTCACTCTCCATTTTCATTCTCCCCATCATTATTCTATAAAAAATTAATGGCTCAAGATATTTTAGGCAAGTTATTAGTAATTATTATTATTTATTTTAGAAATAAGATATCAGTGAAATTTTAATCAAAACTAAAGGTTTTTAGGGTAATTACCATTAAAATATTGTATCTTTTTTGTTTAAAATAAATTGTTTTAATATTTAAAAATTTTATATTTAATTTTGTAGCATGCAACTGTCAATTTATTTATTTAATAAAAGAGGGCCATTTTAATTATCCAATGACTGGAACCGATGGGTCAATTCGGAAGGGTTGAACCTTCTACCGTGTCTGATCGTGTACCATCCGATTGGTGCTGGGCTCCATTTCCACATTTATTTTGTTCCTCCGCCTTAAAGCCCGCTGCCATCCCCGCACATTACGCGTGCCCTCCCAATCTCGCCGCCGCCCCGTTGCTCCTCACGATCTGTCCCCCAATCTCGCCGCTGGTGGCCAACTCGGTCTTCCTCCCGTTCGCCTCTCCGGCGGACCAGTTTTCCTATTTATCTTGATCTTTCGATCATGCAGATCAGTCCTCCCCTTACTCCTACAAGCCCCTCTCTCCTCCACACTATCGTTTTCGAAATCCGGCTGTTACAACTTCGGCCCTCTTCCCTCTGATGACGTCTTTATTCTTTTCGACTCAGTTCTAGGATTAGGAGGTAAAATGTTTTTTTGTTTTGGATTTATTTTCTGTCTTTGGAGATATGTACAGATTATTGGTTTTAACCAACAATTTATGATTGTTTTTTTAGCAAGAGCATTCTTGATTTAGGTGCAGATCTGAATGCAAAATCCTTATGTCTCGTAGACTCTTTACATGGAAAAATGAATAATTTAGGCGGAGATACTACTGAATTTTGTTCGGTTTTTCATCATAGGCGGCCATGTTAAGTCTTGAGCTAAGTTTATCCTCTCCCTGTTTGGTATTTGTTCCAATTTGGGGGTTTTTTCTGTTAAAATTCAGGGAGTTTAGGGGTCGAAAAGTAAATTAATTCAAACTTAGGGGTCGGATTTGAATATTGGAAATGTCAGTGGATATTTGCAAAAAAGCCCAAAACCCTTAAAACCCGACTTTCCTCCTCGTCTGGCCGATCGGGATCTCTAAAACAAACCGACGCCGACTTTTTCCCCTACTCCTCTCCTTCCTCTTCATCTTCTTCCTCCTTTGTGATTCCGCCGATCCTCTCCCTTGCGGTTCCTTTTCCGCGCGCGAGCAAGCCTATCAAAGCCACGCCGTTGTATTCCTTTTCCACACGATCTTCTCTTCCACTCGGGCACCGACGATCGGAGTTCCTCCTCGTCTTCGTCACCGAGCCAGCCTCGATGGTGTGGTTTCGTTTCCCTCCGTTTGGTCTCAAGCGCTGGCATCAGGTGGGATGGGCACTATGATCCTCGCAGCGGCATCATACACAAGGCGCAAGGGTTCTCGCTGCAGATTCCCTTTTAGGTACAGTCCTCTTCGCCCTAACCTCGTGGATCCGCTTGTGTGATGTGTGGTGCTATCATCGACACCATTACCTGTTTTAGATCCGGTTCTCTCCTTACGACGAGGTGCCTTTGTCTGTCGTGATTGATCTTGGATGGAGGGTGGTACATCGGAGAAGAAACTCCTGATGGCGTTTTCTTTGGGTGAGGTTTGATCGCAGCCGAAGCCGAACCAGGGACTCGGCGCACTTCCCTGATTGTGATCAGATCTGAACAGAGGAGATTCAGCAGATTTGTTCCTTGTGATAAAATTCGAGCGCATCTCAGGTGAGTGTTGTGTTAGATTATTGTGTTCGATTAGCAACCATGTGATGAAATGGGTTTTTAGCTTGTTTCTTGATCTTGGGATATTGTCATGGGCTCTGGGATGTGCTCAGGTGGGATTATTGCAGATGAGCATATAGTAACAAGGGAGTTGACCTAGGTTGAAGTTGTTGGAGCTGAGTTGTGATGGGGTAATGGAGCGTGTGGAGTTGTAGTTCTGGATCATGGGTTGGATTCTGATCTGGGTTGGGTTTGATCAGGGGTTCAATCTTAGGTATGGATGTTTCTTGTTTTGATCTTTGGGCTGTGTTGAGTTGGTTTTTTTTTTCAAAAGTAAAAATTTTATTGAAAAGAAGATCCATACTAGAAAGGGGCCAAACCTGACCTTCTAGTATAGAATTACAAGAGTCTCAAAAGGATTAAAAAAAACCTTATAGAAACACACATCTTCCAAAACTTAAAACTGTAAATTTTCAGTCTTCATGCTCGCAAAAGAAGCCTTTGTCGCATCAGTTCCAACCTATCCAAAATTCTTTAAGATTGTATCTTACGTTAGCATCAGATATTCCAACTACCAAAGCATTTCATTTGCTCTTTAAACAGTGTTTTTGCTCTATTTGCATTCTTGACTCCAGCTTATATTCTTCCAAATGCCTTGATGAATAAAAAACAGCTTTGTCGTATCACCTCTGTTTTCCATCAAATCTTTGCCATATCAGTTCATGCTTCAAAAATCCTTTGTCGCTATGTATCAACTTTCCACACCCGAAGTTCACTTTAGGCAAGTGACCAGCCAAAAACGAATTTGAAAAGTCTTTACCGTAGCCGTTACTACGGACTAGATAGACCAAAGATGGATCTATTCATCCTTTTAGGCTTTATGGCAAAGCCTCAGCCATCAACGGATTTGAGGTGTCTTTACCGTAGCCGTTTGCTACGGACTAGATGAATCATTTAAGGTGGATCCATTCACCTCTTGATGCGCCAGAGTTTAGAGTTACTTCTGAAATTCAAAAACTGGCCATCTGAACACCAATCTTAATTCTTCCATACAGACAATGAAGAAAACTGATAAACACTGCCTCTACTTTATAACCATCACCAATCATCTTTGGTATAATTTCCAAAAACAAAACTTTAATAAAGCCATTTTCTTTCTTCTTTACTTCTCATAGCACGCTCCTCCTATCTGTATATCAGAATCTTCCTTTAGATTTGACACACAACAACCAAATGTCAGCCTTGTATCAAAGCTTAAAACCAAAATCCGCAAACTCTGTAGACTCTGTAACTATACTGATATTATAAGACCATCTGAAACTCTGAAACCACTAATCAGCCTTCAAATCTTCCTTCTATGCAAAAATAACATTGAAACTGATAAAACTCAACCGATTCCAGCGAACATATCCAGAATTCGGACAACATGGTTTTCATTAACCTTCTTCCAAAGTTAATGCAAACTTATAAGGCAAGAAAGTAAACTGCAATATTTAGAATCTCTGTGAACTGCAAACCATCTTTCCGAAAAAGAATAAGAAAAGTTCTATCTTCCAGCCAATACAAAACAATACAACTGAAAACACATTAAAACGCTCCAGCCAGCTTATCAAATCCGAATCTTAACAAAAATATAGCAAACTCCTCCAAGGCTGATATGGTACTAAAAATCAATTTAAGTATCAAAAGAATATTGCCATTACAACCACCAAATTAGCCTTCAATTTAATCCAAATCTATGAACATCTTTATACAACAAATCAACCTTCTAAATCAATCTGTAAATAAACCACCTTCAAATCTCTCAGAAATTAATGACATAAAATCCAAGAAACTGCTCAACATTTTACTCTGATAACTGTTGAGATTCAAATCTGCTCTGAACCACTCTTTTGCGTACAACAGCTAAAATTAAATCTGTAAACATGCTGTAAGAATCAGTTGACATCATCCCAGCTTCATTCAAAATCTATTACAATAATTTCCTATCAAATCTAAGATTAGGAATACCCAACCTATCAACCTTACAAATGCCATATAAGGTTTTATCAATTTCATGTCTTCGCATCACCCTTTCCCCTTCAGATTTAAAAGCCTGATTAGCCAAGAAATCTGCTGCTGTATTTGCTTCTCTAAACACATGAGAATAAACCACACCATTTTTTATTAACAAACTTCTGATTTTTAGAACGATCTTTCTATATTCCCATCCAACTTTAAAAGATTGCAATGTTTTCAAAGCTACCATAGAATCTGATTCTAACCAAAGAGGCAAAAAATTTTCCTCAACACATATCTCTAAACCGAAAAGTATTGCCGTTAATTCTGCTTTAACATTTGACATAACTCCTAGCTTTCCATATTTAGCTATGAGGAACTGTCCATTATGATCTCTAACTATAAATCCATATGAAGATTCTCCAGGGTTACCTCTTGAGCATCTATCCGTATTTAATTTGAAACAACCAGCATTCGGCCTCTTCCATTTCACCACTGTGATAGTATTTCTGATTTTTGTCATACTGGATAACCCCCACTCCTTAGCAATCCTTGAAAAACCCTTCCAATGCTTACCTTTAATGATTCCTGCAGCTTCCCCTAATACAAGATATTGCATTATCTGATTCTTTATTTTAGTTGCATCTTGTTGTAAACCTCTATGTTTAGCATTGTTTCTACCAACCCATACGTACCATAGGATGAGAAAGGGGATAGCCTCTCTTACGTGTCCGCCATATGACCATTCTGTTCCTATTCTCCAAGCCTCTAAAGATGTTCCACACACACCAAATTTCTCACTAAAGAAGGACCAAACTTCTCTGGCCGCCTCTGTGTTGAGTTGGTTTAAGTTACAGCTTTTGTGAGCGTTCCTTGTGTGCTCTGTCGTGAGTTTTCTTAGGAGGGGAGGTTATTTGCTTATAGTGGTTAGCTTGGTAGATTAGTAGTTAGGGTTTGTTTCTAACGACGTTTGGTGTATAATTTAGCTAAGTTAGTGATTTATGATTAGATTAAATTTTATTTTAAATGCAGGCATTGACTTGGTTCATACATTGCGGATATTACCTGGATGTGGGGTTCTCCTCGTTTTCGACTTCGTCGTATTGAGGCAGGTATCTCTAACTCTTCTTTTAGATTAGTCACATATAGATGCTTGATTTGCTTTGTTTAGCAATAGAGTAATAGATTATGGTATAGCTCGTCTATTGGTCTTGCTGATACTGTTTGTGCTATACCTGGCATGTGATACCTATACCTTTAGGACTTAGGTTATGGTGCATTATTTACATCCTTGCATATCATGTTGATATAGGTGGACTAGATGGTGAATGTTGTTTGACCAGTGTCATGCATCATCGTGCACTGTGCATCACTGTTGATCAGGGGCCCCCTTTGTGGGTGAGTCAGGTTGACAGTCATACTGACTTACCCATACGACCACTCATGGGTTAGTGCTTGATGGAGTATTGGGTAGTGTGCTCTGTGCTGCTCCGCTCATGCACTCATGGGTTAGTGAGTCGGAGCGTGGTAGCAGGCAGAGGTCCCTCCTTGAGTAGTCCATATACCAGGAGATGAGAGGGAGAGGTCTCTCCCCCATTTATATACATGGGGTAGGGGTAACACTCAGACAGAGATGTCCTCCAGAGATGGCTTAGGGTAGACAGAGATGTCCTCTGGATAGGACATGGAGTAGGGGTGTTACACCGGCAGCATTCCGTCTACTCGATCGCTCAGGAGTAATGATGGCAGGGTATGGACTGCAGTCACAACCCTACGTCGGAGGGTGGCCTCCGCTCAGCTTCCTCCCGTACATAGGTGACGATGTCTGACCGACGGCAGGGGTGACCATGTCATTGCACCTTGTGTATACGTATATTTTGCACTTGTGCTTGCTTTACTTGGATGTGACATATGATTGACATGCACTTACAGGAGACCCTTATGTTTGGTTTCGGCGACTCTGCTACATTGGTATGGTATTTCCTATTTTCTCTTTCAGTTGTACTTGCCACTGCCTGTACACGTGTTATTTCGATAGTTTGTTACACTGTTGCTAGCTTAGACTATCCTGCATATATGATGAGATATCCGTTGAGTTCTATTACTCATCCCGTTAGCTCCTTGTTTTTATTTCAGGATGATTGTCTAGAGAGCCCGGCAGCCTGTCCCAGTTCGCATATTCATCGAGACGATTTCGGGATTTTCTTCTGTTTGATGGTGGTACATGTTGGTACGCGTTTTCTGTATGTTTATACCTTACATTTCCGCTGTTGTCTTTGTGTTCGGTTGTGTTATCTTATACGGCGACATAGTTATATTTTGTGAGCCATGGTGGCTTTTTGTGCATTGTGCTTTGTCGTAAGTCGTATCGGTACGCAGTTCTTTTTGTCTTCGTTGGCATTTTCATTTACTGTAGTCGGTTGTTCCAGCCCTATAGGCTGCGGTACAAGCGGCTGAAGTTGCCGTAGAGGTTAGGGTTTTGAATTGTCCGCCGGATCGAGGGAGTGGCAGTCCGGTCAGTATCGGACGGGCGGCTCCTCGGGGCGTGACATTTTCCTTCCATTTGTTCAGGTATCCATTATCATCGAACCAACATTTTATGGGTTCGGATACCCAACAAGTACAACTTAAATAAACGGGTGGATTCAGGTTGTGGTTAGTAAGGATTAATGGGTATTTAGATAATTAATTGATATTCTCTCCACTTCCGCCCGATTTAAATAGTTATTTTTTTTTTTGTAGTTTTCATTTTCTGCTCACATAGATATAGGAAGATCTTTGGAAGAAGTATGGTATGATTTATATAACAAGAGCTTTCTTGATTTAGGTGCTTGGAGATCCGAATGCAAAATCCTTATGTCAATTAGACTCTTTACCTGGAGAAAGGAAGAATTTAGGCAGAGATACTACTGAATTTTGTTCGGTTTATCATCATAGGTCCCTCTCCATAGTTGGCTACCCATTTATTCAGGTATCCATAACCACCCAACCCAACATTGGATGGGTTCGGATACCCAACAAGTACAATTTAAATAAACCGTGGATTCAGGTTGTGGTTAGTAAGAATTACTAGGTATTCAGATAATCACTTAATCAGTTGAAACAATTATTCTTTTGTAGTTTTCATTTTCTGCTCACATAGATATGGAAAGATATTTCAAAGAAGTATGTATATTTGTTTTTTCTTATAATTATATGTGTTTATGCCATATCTGAAAATTCCTGGATCTCTGCTGTCGTCTATGGTGGATTGGTGTTTGATTAAGTTTTTTTTTTTTTTGAAATTTAGGTAACATTGTGTATTCCTTTTAAGGTTTTGGGAAAATCATTTGCTGTTATTGGGCACTCATGGCGGCTCACATTGGCTCTCCATCCACACTACAAATCCTTCCGAAAAAGACCTTACTTGTTCCCTCAACTCGTCCTACATTTCTATGCATGGCCTCTCTCCCTCGTCCATCATCTATCTCTAGACTCCCTCCATGCAAAAAAAATATTCTTCTAAGGTTGTTGCCTCGCTACTTTCAGAGAATGATAGTCACCGTGATGATGTTCTTCATGCTGCTAGTTCTATGCTTTCAAATTGCCTCTCTGAAACCCACCTTGATCAAACTGTGCCTGGACTTCTCTCCAAGTCAAGAGGCAAGGTATGAGTGTGACATTTGATATATTTCTGCTTTTTTCCCCCTTAAAATGGCCTAGCCTTATTGGTGATTGTGGTTGTTTAAGTTTGCAGGTGAGGGATGTTTATGATGCAGGAGACCATCTTGTACTGGTTACCACTGATCGACAGAGTGCATTTGATCGTGTTCTTGCATCCATACCCTTTAAAGGCCAGGTATTCCTATTTTCTACGACGGTTTTGATTTACTAGATGTAATTTGTATTCCTTTTTTGTTGTTTTATTATTCTTGGGCCCTTGATTCTCTGGTATATAATTACTTAATTTAGCTGTAAATTTGTAAGAATTATTCATTATTTTTAAGATGGAGCAAGGTAGACACTTTCTATGATTTATAAGATGGTGTTTTGGTAATCTAGCTAAGCCCATTGTTAACTATGTTCAAAATTTTCTTCTCAAGCTTGTTTGTTAACATCTTTTAGTTTCTTACAAATTTAGCTGAAGACAAGTTTATTCACAAAGAATATCATATATGTGTGTGTATATATATAGATAGATTGATATGCATATACATAAGAATCTTATATATGTATACACTTATGCATTGTATTTATTGTGTACTTTACATAAATGAGATAAATAAGTAAACCTTTAAACAAATACTAAATTGGTTCTTAAGTTTTTTCCCCCTCATAATAGAGCCTTCCCTTGATTATGTTTTATCAAAGAAATAAGTCAATGGAGATTAACTAATTTTAGATATCAAGAAAGATATTAGTACTTTTTCATAAACGGCAATTTTGTCAAAAAAAAAAGGTTACTGAATTTAGCAATTATCCTTAGCACTGAGCTTGGTAATTATCCATACAACATAATGCCACACATCTTGATATTCAGGTTCTTAACGAGACAAGTCTATGGTGGTTTAATAAAACTGAACATATTACTCCGAATGCTCTGGTTTCTGCTCCAGACAGAAATGTGGCAATTGCAAAGAAGTGCTCTGTGTTCCCAGTTGAATTTGTTGGTAATATGTTTGCTTCTAATTCATTCAATTTCCTCTATTGCTTAAGATTTCCTTTAAACTTTTCATGTATTTTTCACATGCTATGTGGTTTCTGGCTAATATTCTGGTGTATCCTTGCAGTAAGAGGTTATATAACTGGTAGCACTGATACATCCCTGTGGACAGTTTATTCTGGAGCGATTAGAAACTATTGTGGAAATTCACTTCCCGAAGGTAATTTTTTTTGTTGCTATTTATTTATGATTTGTATCTATTCAAGTAAAGTTTCTGCCCCTTTGTTTCAGGATTGGTAAAAAATGAGAAGCTATCTACAAATGTACTTACTCCAACAACTAAATCTGCAGATCATGATGTTCCTGTGTTGCCTGATGAGGGTTAGCCTAATTGATTTTTTGTTTCTAGTAACAGGAACTACTTTTCTTTCAAGTGAATGAAAGATTCTATGAACCGCCATGAAATAATTTGATTGATCCAAACAAAATCCAAGTAATTTTGTTTTAGGATTTTTATTAGCAATCCCTACATAGTAACTCACTGGAAATGTTTTCTAGTTTATACTCATCTTTTGTATATTATATGGTTTTCTTGAGTCAATTATACTTGACATTAGTTACCATAATAAGTTTTTGTACTCAAGAAAAAAGTATTACTGGTCTAAGAACTATATTATGTTGCACTAGCGTTTTTAGTTTTTTAGGAAAACTGTTCAAATGGCGCTTCACAAAGGTGCAACATATTTTAAGTTGGTTGTGCAAATTCCTCTGTTGGACAAACAGGAACTACTTTTTGCTTGAGTGAAGTGTAATTGATGTTTCTCCTGCGCTTATGAGTTTATTACTATTTTTCAGATTCTTCAGCTGGGTTTGATGACAAAAGATGAATTAGATGAAGTAAGCAACAAAGCATTGGCCTTATTTGCTTATGGACAGGTGGGCATCTTCCTAGTCATCCATTTATGTGAATCTATTTGAAGCTATACTCTTTGTGAACCTCAATGTGAACTTTTTCCTTGTCTCCATGTAGTTCTAAGTGACAAGAATTGCCTGCTTAGTCATCCTACTGCTTAACATATCTTGTGATTGAAATTTACTATACTAATCTTCTATTATTGTATAAGATTTTGTTGTCTTAGTGTTCATGCAACTGCCAAAAAGCTGATGGTCGTATTAATTTCATCTTCATTAGTGCAGCAAGTATCATTGAAGAATGGCCTGATACTAGTTGACACAAAGTATGAATTTGGAAAAGTAGCTGATGGGACAATAATGTTAGTTGATGAGGTTGGTTCACCATGGCTTTGTTTTTTCCTCTGTATTTGTTCAGTCTTTCTCGGGCCCTCCGCTCGAACCCTCAACCATGCTACCGATTCAGTCTTTCTCAGGTCCTCTGGCGTCGTGTTCCCAATCTCCCGAGCGATCGCCATCCACCGAGCGTCCCCCTGGTCGTGTTCTTTCGACGGCCTATTCTGTTCGTGTTCTTGGGGAGACGACGCCATCCACTTCTTCCGTTCCGACAGGTGGACCGCCTGCAACTGGATCCACTTCAAAGTTTAAAGAAATTTTTGCAAGAAAGAAGGATAAGGAGTGATTATTTCTTAGAAGTGATTAATAATTTAAATGAGCAAAACAGGAAGATGGTGGCAGATCGGTTTCGTGCTGAGGAGCGTATACTAAAATTAGAAAGAGATTTGGCTACTACTCAAATGGTAAATGAAAAGATAGTTCAAGATCTGGCTCGCACTGATGAGCGGATCGCGATGTTGGAAGCAGAAAAGAAAGGGCTGAAAAAAGAAAACGACGAATTAAAGGAATCTCTTAAGCCCGATCCTTCCAATTGGTTGACTACTTTCTGTTCGAGTATGTTCGAACATTCTGCTGTAAGTCGTCGTCACGACTAAGAATTTAATGTAAAAGTAAAGCTTCGTTTCACAAGGTAAAAGTTTGTTCTAGATTTTTGTTCTGTCAGGAGAGATGAATCTTGAGTGATGAATTCTACATTGATAATAACAGATCGGCAAGCTAATGGAACCCAAACCCTAGATCAAGCGTGTCCAAGTACTTTGATACTTGCTTTTGACACCTTAACTGCTTGATCTAGGGTTTAGGTTCTATTAGCTTCCCGATCTGTTGTTATCAATGCATAATTCATCACTCTCGATTCATCACTCTCTTGGCAGAACGAAAATCTAGAACAAAGCTTTTACCTTGAGGAACGAAGTTTTAGCTTTTACCATAAATTCTTAGTCGTGACGACGCCTTGCTGCAGAATGTTCGAACATACTCGAGCAGAAAGTAGCCAACCAATTGGAAGGATCGGGCTTAAGAGATTTCTTTAATTCGTCGTTTTCTTTTTTCAGCCCTTCCTTTTCTGCTTCCAACATTGCGATCCGCTCATCAGTGCGAGCCAGATCTTGAACTATCTTTTCATTTACCATTTGAGTAGTAGTCAAATCTCTTTCTAATTTTAGTATACGCTCTTCAGCACGAAACCGATCTGCCACCATCTTCCTGTTTTGCTCATTTAAATTATTAAGCGTGTCCAAGTACTTTGATACTTGCTTTTGACACCTTAACTGCTTGATCTAGGGTTTGGGTTCCATTAGCTTGCTGATCTGTTGTTATCAATGCATAATTCATCACTCTCCTGACAGAACGAAAATCTAGAACAAAGTTTTACCTTGTGAAACGAAGCTTTAGCTTTTACCATAAATTCTTAGTCGTGACGACGCCTTGCAGCAGAATGTTCGAACATACTCGAGCAGAAAGTAGCCAACCAATTGGAAGGATTAGGCTTAAGAGATTCCTTTAATTCGTCGTTTTTTTTCAGCCATTCCTTTTCTGCTTACAATATCGCGATCCGTTTATCAGTGCGAGTCAGATCTTGAACTATCTTTTCATTTACCATTTGAGTAGTAGTTAAATTTCTTTCTAATTTTAGTATACGCTCCTTAGCACGAAACCGATCTGCCATCATCTTCCTGTTTTGTTCATTTAAATTATTAATCACTTCTAAAAAATAATCACTCATCCTTCTTTCTTGCAAAAATTTCTTTAAACTTTCTTGAATTGAAGTGGATCCAGTTACAGGCGGTCCACCTGTCTGAACGGAATAAGTGGATGGCGCCGTTTCCCCAAGAACACGAACAGAATAGGCCGTCGAAAGAACATGGCCAGGGGACGCTCAGTGGATGGCGATCGCTCGGGAGATTGGGAACGCGACGCCAGAGGGCCTGAGAAAGACTGAATCGGTAGCATGGTTGAGGGTTCGAGCGGAAGGCCCGAGAAAGACTGAACAAATGCATAGAAAGAGCGGCGAAGCTCTGGCGCCGAAAGAACACGGCCAGGGGGACGCAAACGCCCGAGAGATTGGGAACGTGATTGCATAGGGCCCGAGAAAGACTGAATCGGTAGCATGGTTGAGGGTTCGAGAGGAGGGCCCGAGAAAGACTGAACAAATGCAGAATGGTGGGCCGCCGGCGATGACGATCGGCCGGTGGGACGCTCGGTGGATGGCGATCGTGAACGCCCGGGAGATTGGGAACGCAACGCCGATGAAGCTGGCGAGGGTCCGAGAAAGACTAAATCGGTAGCATGGTTGAGGGTACGAGAGATTTAGGGTTGAGGCTCTACTCTCGAGACAATTTATAAAGAGATTTATGAAATTAAAAAAAAATGAGGAAACTAGGTCAAGGCTAAGTGAGATAGGCAAATTGGGGAGCCCAAAAAGTTGTTTAAACTACAATTTGAATACTCTTGGTGGGCTGGATGAGTTAGATTTTCAAAATTAGTCATGTAGACCAATAGGTCATGTAGGTTGGTTGGGCTAAACAAATTAAGCAATTTAAATGAGTTAGTCGAAGGTTGGTTGGCTCAAACAAGTCAAACAGTTTGGAATGAGCTAGTCGAACTAAGCATTCCAGATAATTTGGTGACACATGATGCAATTTGATATCACTTGCAATTTAAATATTGTTCCGGAAGGAATTGATGCGGATGATGACGAAAACAAGTAGATCACACCTTGCGAGATCAACACGAGCGTTAATGAGAACACGTCGGAGATTTTCCGGCGGAGTCTACTCTGACGCTCAAGTCAGAATTTAAGTCGCTTGCAGGAGGAAAATCAATAAGAAAAATGTGAGTTCAGATAGCCTTCCCTCTTTACTTGCGCGTATCATTAGGACCCTGTGGCGAGCTGTCACAGGATCTCTAGTGATTGCATTTGTACGTGATACCATAGTTTCCGATAAAAAGATCTTTGGAGGTCAGTTACATTACACAGTATCTGAAGCAGCACTATTTCCAATTTGTCAGAGTGAGCCAACTGCTGCATTTGTTTCAAACCAAGTACGACTCCAAAAACAATTTCTGACAAGGAATGGTGGGAGGCAACTGATAAAAGTTCCAGTTTGCTGTGTTTCTGACAATTTCTGACAAGGAATTGTGCTAGTATTTTAAACCTCCAATTTGCTGTGTTCTTTGTTGGTTTTGGTTTCCGGTTGAATTTGTTTTTTCTTGAAAACTCCACCTGGTTCTATCTTTCTCCTACTCCTTCATTTTCCATGCATCATCTTAATTAGTAAACCCTAACTTGAATGATGGAGTAGCTACAGGATCTGTCCCATGGGCAG
Organism: Boesenbergia rotunda; assembly: GCA_024364735.1. Classification (NCBI taxonomy): domain Eukaryota; kingdom Viridiplantae; phylum Streptophyta; class Magnoliopsida; order Zingiberales; family Zingiberaceae; genus Boesenbergia; species Boesenbergia rotunda. The sequence goes on along the minus strand of JAGFNQ010003382.1, from coordinate 704,932 downwards.
TCTAAATATCCAATTGAGTTTGTTCCAGGGTCTTTCGACTTCTTCATTGATGATGCTCGGAATTTACTCACTTCAACATGTTCATTGATTGGTGGCTTGATAATCCACAATTTTTTAGATGAAACCGCCTATAAAAATCAAATTTGTTTAAACTCCTCACTCAAGTATATATTGACACAGCAAAAGGAAATTCAATTGTGGCACTAGGGACTGGGTCACACTCACGTAAGACTCATTTTAAAAATGAGTCAAAATGAATTAGTTGAGGTTACCAAAATTAGTCAATTTAGAAAATACAACAATCTATGATGCTTGTCAACAAGAAAAACAAACCAAATCAATTTATAAATTAACTAATCTAAATCGAACTAATTCGATTCTTGAACTTGTACGCTTAGACCTGTTTGATTCTCACGGGAGTAATTCACTAAGTGGAAACTAATACTATTTAGTAGTAATTGTCGATTACTCAAGATTTCTTTTGGGTAAAATTCTTAAAAATTAAAGATGAAATATTTGAACATTTTAATAATCTATGTAAATTAAAAGAAAATGAAAAAGATGTAAAAATTATAAGAATTAGAAGAGATTACAGAAGAGAATTTGAACATCATAAATTTATTGAATTTTACCAAAATAACGACTATCATCGTGAATTCTCATGCCCTAGAAACTCTTAACAAAATGAAATAATAAAAAGAAAAAATAGAACATTAGAAGAAACAACTAGGATAATATTAAATGAATATAATTTATCTAATTAATTTTAAGCTGAAGCAATAAGCACAACCTGCTACATTCAAAACATGATATTAATTAATAAACTTCATAATAAAACCTCCAATGAAATCTATCATAATAAAATACTCAACTTAAAATACTTAGGGTGCGTTTGGTTCAAGTTATCATACATGACCTTGGTTATATGATTACTTGGTATTCACATAACCAAGGTTATGGGGAATGAAACATAACTTAATGTTGTTTGGTTAAATTTAGATGATCAAAGAAAATCTTGTTTGTTTGGAGGTAATAGTATATAATCTAATGTAATATTTCATCATATTGCCCATTAGTTTAAAATTATGGATTATGATAATATATGTTTATTTATACTAAAAATTAAAAAGTAAGGTAATATTTTGTATTAAATTTATTTAGTTTATCCTAATTATAATTTATTTAATTTAATAAAATTTTAATTAAAATACTAAATTTTTTTAATTAAAATACTAAATTTTAACCGTGGCAGACGGTTGCCGGTCGCCGGTCGCTGGCCGGTCGTCGGTCGGCGGCGGTCGCCGGTCGCCGACCGGTCGCCGGTCGTCGATCGCCGATCGCCGATCGGCGGAGGGGCTGAGGTCGTCGGTCGGTGAGTCGGCAACGAGCCGTAATTTAGTTAATTATTAGGGATATTTTTATCTTAAAATGTAAATATTAAGGGATAATTTGGGAAAGAAAAGTTCCTTAACCCCGGAATCAAGAAAAACCTCCGTTTTCCTTGGTTATCCAATTCCGGGTTGCATGCCCCATTTGATGACGTTTTGCTGATGTGGCGGTAATACTGTATTACTTGGGAATTGATGATAATCTAAACCAAACAAGGTTATCAACGATAACCTTGGATAGATAACCAAGGTTATCATTGATCACCCTGAACCAAACGCACCTTTAGTGTTTTTGGATGTAAAGTACATCTATTAAATATAAAGGACTACTTAGGTAAATTTATATCTAAAACAAATGAAATTCTTCTAGGTTGCGCCTATAGAGTTTATAACAAAAATACCTTAAAAATTAAATAAATAAGTAATACTATATTTGATGAAGAAAATAATTCCAACCAAATTAACTCAAATAATGAAAAAAACACAAAAAATCTAGAAGATGATGTTGAGAGAGCTAAATCAAACACAAATGAATCAGAAGAATCAAGTGTTAATCCCAACATAAGAGCACCTAGATTAAGATTTAATCACCTAGTTGACCAAATTTTGGGGTGACCTAAATCTAGGAGTTCGACCCGATCGTCCTATATAAACTTAAGCCAAATAGCCTTGATATCTTAAATTGAATCCAAAACTATAGAAATCCGACCTATCCCTGATTGGATTATTATAATGCAAGAAGAACTAGCCCTGAACGAAATTAAGATTGGGACCTAGTATCTATGTAAGAGACAAGTACATTATTGACACCAAATGAGTCTTTAGAAATAAATGAAATGATAAAAGTGAAATTGTTAGAAACAAACCTCGACTAGTAGCCAAGAATTTAGCCAAGTCGACGGTCTAAACTATGACGAAATCTATACATCTCTGGCTAGACTTGAATCCATTAGAATGTCATTAGCCTATGCAGCACACAAGGGATTCAAGTTGTATTAAATGGACGCAAAGTCCACATTTCTTAACGGGTTCATAAAGGAAAAAAGTCTACGTAAGTCAACCACCAGGATTTGAAGATCTGGACCATCCAAATAATGCCTTTAGATTAAAGAAAACCCTATATGGACTAAAACAAGTATCTAAGGCTTGGTATGGAAGACTATCAACTTACTTAGTATCCAAATATTTTAACCAATGACAAATTGACTCGACCCTCTTTGTTAAAGCCCTAAAAAATAATATTTTTATAACTCAAATTTATGTAGATGAGATAATCATGGTTCAATCAACACAAAAATTTTAAAACAATTTATAGGTTTAATGAAAAATGAATCCAAAATGAGTCTAGTAGGAGAATTAATATTTTTAGGATTATAAATAAAACAAACAAAAGATGTAATTATGTTTTTCAAAATAAATATGCTAAAGAGTTGATCAAAAAATTTAGAATGAAAAATATTAAAGAAATTAATACACCGCAACAAATGTAAAACTTAATAGTGACCCAAAACGAAAACAAGTTGACTTAAAATACTTTAGAAGTGTAATAGGTAGTTCAAACAAGATAACATCTAAAGAATTATCAAACTCAATAACCATTCAAAAATTTTTTTTTTTGAACAACCCAATAATTTTGAATTGAGAGCTCGATAACAACTAAACTAACCAAGATAAAGCCAAGCTTGAATTGAAAGCTCGATAGCATTTAAACAAATCAAGTTCAAGCCAAGCTCAAACTCATTAAAGATAAACCAAGCCTAGCTTGAACAATCATTTCAAAAGCTTGGTTCATTTTAGGCTCGACTTGACTCGGCTTGACTTGGTTATCTTGTCAAACAATCTTGAACACTCTAAAGGTTGGTTCGGGTTAGCTTCATTACAACCCTACTTATGGTTATTTTTTAAAACTCATGGATCTAGCGAAGCTTATACTGTTACAAAAAAAAAAATGATTAACGAGATTTTTTCAACCAACCTTGGGCGACCAGCCCGGCCAGACGGAAATTTCCCACCGGCCGTCAGGGTAAATCGGGAAGCGCTCGCAGTAGGCGGTCTAGAAGCCCAGCGTCCCAGGGTTCACGCCCCATTTGGAGGAAAAATTCCTACAAATGCACCGTAGCTGGGGATCGAACCGCGGATACCTGGGATAGCGACTAGTCGCCCTACCGCTGCACCATAGCTTATACTGTTACAAGCATGAACTTATAGATGCAAGCAACCAACATCTCACCAATACATTAGAGTTATTTTACTTGTGTATTGAGCCACTTAGAATGATGTGAGATGCATAAGATCAAATCCTTGATTTTAGATGCTTATGCCAGTCCATCGTCATATATCTGAGCTAAAAATATCATATCAAATTGATCCAATATTCCAGTTAAGCGATTCTTTATAGTAAAATGAATAGTTGGAAATTTACACTTGATAACATATTCAAAACCACTATATCTTATAACAGTCAACTAATAACAAAGCTAGACATTTTAATAAGGAGCATTTAATAAATGATTTACTTTTAAATAATATATTTTCTATCACATCATATCAGTATTCTAAATGGCAATCGAGGCAGCTGCATGGCGGGAGGTGGGCACCAACAACACCGCCTCAGGCTGAGGCTGTGCTTTAGGCAATAACTCGCTTTCTTTTGTCATCGTGGTGTCTAGATTTGCTATCGTCATAGTGGTTTCACCAACGTGACACATCGGGATGCATCGCCTAGGCCCCTAAGACATGTCTTGTCACGCCCCGAGACCCAGGAGCCGCTGTTCCAATAGAAAATCGGACAGCACCTCCCCTGTCCGGCGGACAATTTACACAAACACGCAGATAAATATATCACACACAATATATATATAACACAACCACGCAGTTTAAAGGGCCTCAGGCCTCCAATTCACACATATATAACTGGTATATAACTATAACCGTCGTAAAACCAAAATCCGAACTCACCTGAGCTGCCAGGGGGCAGGAACAAAATCAAAACCAAGCGAAGTCCAACATAGGACTCAAAAGTACAACACCATCGAATAAAAACATAAATACATGTTCAAAACATGGCAACGGAAGCAAAGTATATACTACAGGGTCCATAACCGAAAAACAATATAAACTAAAACAAAGTCAAAGCTCCTCTCGAGCTGGGGACTGGCTGCTAGGGATCTCCTGGCAGGCATCAACCTGAAATAAAATGTATGGCAACGGGGTGAGTCCATAGCTCAGCGAATACCCAACAGATATGCATAGAAAGTTATACCAACAATAAGGGTTCAGCTAATACAGTCTCATATCAACAGTAGAGAAAGACTGGAACTGAAATTACTAGGTAGATACATACCTGAATCCATCTAACCTGTACAGAGGGTAAGAAATACCAGTGGAATACCAATAGACATATAAGCACAGGTAACAAGTCTCCAGAATATGCAATGTCAAACAAGTGCAGCAAATAAGTGCAGCAAACAATGCACGATGCAAAATATGCACATGGTGCAATGCCATGGTCACCCCCTAACTCCAGTCAAGCCACCGAGACAGGCGATACTGTGTCGGCCGAGTGGGTAGAGCTGTGACACTGTACGCACTCTGCCATCACTGCTCCTGAGTGACCGAGTGGACAGGATGCTGTCGGGGGACTGCCCCCCTACCCCATGTATATATGAGGGAGCGTCGCTCTCATCTCCTCTGGTCTATGGGAAGAGAAGGGATCTCCGCCTGCTACCACGCTCCGAAGCCACTACCCCTGAGCGGTCGAGCGGAGCAGTACAGAGCAAATGCACACATCCTACGGTATCCACTAACCCATGAGTGGCCGTGTGCGCATATCATGTACCGGAAGACGATAGGCTCAACCACAAGGGAGTCGCTGATCGCCGGCATGCAACAATGCAAGGATGGTGTATGATAGATACACATACCTCCCTCCCAAGTCCTCAGTATACTAAGTCTCAATCTGAAATCCTATAACAGGAAGTACAGGGAACCTACACGGTATACTGACTGGAAACTACAATTCCCTCAAGGTCAAAGGCAGGAGATACAACACGATCTCTAAGCATACATATAGTTATGACAATACCTGAGACTGTATGGAACTACAACATACTAACTCAAAGGTAAACCACATGTATCCAGAACAAGTTTAATAACTCAGGGATAGACAACAAGTATCTAGAACAGGCATAATAACCAGGGATAGATAACAAGTATCTAGAACAGGCATAATAAACAGGGATAGATAACAAGTATCCAGAACAGGCATAATAAACAGGGATAGCGTATGATCTTACTGCTATCTATAACAGTCTATGCATAACAAGATGACAATATCATAAAGATAAGTCAAAGGGTACCCGCCTCAAAGTAGAAGTCTGTATACGCAGAGAACCTCCCGTCTGATACTCCGCAACTCAACAGTCCAAATCATTGCCCTGTATCAAAGGACATATTTAATAGCTATTACAAAATAGAATAGCAACTTGTCAGAAAATCCCTAAACCATATTAGGGTTTACCTAATCATTTTCTTTCCATTTAATTACTTCTAATTAAATGAAAGATTCCTAATTACCCTTCCAAACAAGACAGATCCGCCACCTTGAGGATTTAACTAATTCAAATCCAACAAGACATACTCTTACAAAATAGCTAAGAGACCAAACTTCTATCCAGGGTCAATATCAAAACACAACTCTCATCATAATCAAGCAATCACAAGATCTAAACATCAAGCCAATATCAACTCCCAATAGGATTTCCACCAAGATTAAACATCCCAATAACATGATTAAAAGCTCACGGCTAAATTCCAGAAAATAGAACCATAATAAGGACACCAAAATCTGATCAATAGAACACAATAACCTCATCCAAAACAAGGGAAACCTTTCAAATGAAATCCCAAAACCAACCCACAGCAGGTCAAAGATCAAGAGCCACTCATACTAAATTGCTATGGGTCACACTAATCCATCCCTCTAGAAAATCAGATCCGAAATCAGAATGAAATCATATCATATTCCAAGATTATCAAATACCAGAACAAGATTCATCCAAATCCAATCAACAGCTCTAAGATAACATTCAAAACAGATCTACAACAAGATTTGCTATCCAAGCCTGAATCTGAGCAATCAAGATCAGAGACTTCTCCACCTGATTAATCGAGCTAACCAATCCATAATTCCTTCCACAATCAACATACAAAACACTGATCTATAATACAAAATAGTAGCAATACCTGATCGCACACATGAACACCCACTCCAATTAACATTTCCACTACAATTTGTGGTATTGAAGAACCACTATGAACATAGCAACCACCCACACTGTCATTCTAGCTCACAGACAACAAAATCATAGAAACTTATTACCTATGCAACATACCTCACGGTATTCCCTGGAAATCCACTCAAATCAATTGCTCATGCAAGAACTCCCCAGATTTCCAGAACCTTGAACCTGCCCAAAGGCATCCAACATCATTCACGCACAAAAGATTTCAAGACAAACAACCAAATCCTTACCTCAATTCATAACTCTCCCCACTGCTAAACCCAGAAGCTAACCAACTGCCGCCTCCCAGTGATCTGAAGACAAACACGCCGGGGTGAAATCAGGGCAGGGAAATCGATCAATCAATCCATAGCCATACACCAAACTCACCTTCCTCTGCTCAATCTATAGATCCGCCGGAGTAGGTTCAGCAATAAGGGTGATCACGAGTAGCTCTTGATTTGAGCTAGCTACTCCAAGCCTCGCTTCTCACGGCAGAATCCCCCAAAGTAAGCAATAGCCGAACCCAAGAGAGGAAATGGCTCTACCACTCGGTGATGGAACCTCAGCCCCAAGCTATCGCGCTACCACCCTCTTGGCCGCAACGAAGACGCGAAGAAGGAAAAGAGCTAGGGCTTGCAGTGAGGTCACGGTGAAGGAAACGGAGGGGGAGAAGGGAACGGGGAGCTTTGCTTCAATCACGCGTCCGGTGAGGCTTAACTCCGGCTAGGACATCTGATTTGGCTCGCGATGAGAAGGGAGAAGGAGTCGAGGAGAGCTGCGGCGTCGGCTTGGGCACGCGCACGAAGATGAGGAAGGGGAGGAGTCGTTCGGGCGGCGTCGGGTTTAGGGCACGGTGAGGGGTGAGGAGAGAAATTTATAATTATATATAATTATAACTTTTTCCTTATATATATATATATATATATATATATATATATATATATATATATATATATATAATGAAACCCCAACTTTTCCTTAAATAATTTAAAATCAACTACTTTTGTGTCCAATAAAATTCTGAAAAATTTTCTGGTCCAGATTTTTGAATCGCCGTATTTTACATTCTCCCCCACTAATAAAAATTTGGTCCCCAAATTTCATCATTCCTCATACGTCAAACATTAGCAGCTAAACTTGTCCGTACACATCATGAATAACCACTTCGTCTGATACCCTAAGGTTACACCGCTACAAAGCAACTGGAGATATCTATCCCAAGATTATCATCCAATAACCAGATATACCCGAACAACCCATCAATCATCACACCTATCCAGGGTGTTCGACCCTAAGATCACGGTTCCAAGTCTATACTCCGATCCTCAACATAAAATGTCAAAACCATGAGTATCCCTCAAGTATCCCCAAAACAATAACATCCTCCAATCGTCACATGTCCTTATTATATATCCTCCAATAGACCGTCAAAAGATAACATATAGTTAAAGAGTCCACCAATAAGTCATACCATATGCTACTAGCAATAATAATCTTCCAAATAACCAATGATAGAAAAATCACATATCCACCAAATGATCCATTAAAAAGCTACAAATCCGACAAGTCCATGTCCACTAATAGAATCCTCAAAATACAACATATAATAGAGATTCGTCAATCTCAATTCACCTCTCAACACCAACGTGAAAGTCCACGGTGATAACAACCTTATCATCCGGTCAACTAATAGGTCCACGATGGGAGTATAATAATCGAAAATCAATGGACATCTTTGACCTCCTGATTAATGTCCAATATCTCACCGACAGGTAAAGATATAGCTAACTCCACATTCTCCGCACACTAGCGAGTTGTACATCCCGATGCACCATCGAGATTATCCAACCATATACACCCAATGTATGAGTCAGAATCCCTCATAGAGTAGTGTAAGAACTAGCGAGTCACACCGACCGTCGACTCGTAATCCAATACAGTCCAATTCCTTCAATAGGTTGTCGACATATTCAACTTTAGTTGTCCGATTCAACAATCGGGGCTACTAGAGAATTAACATTCTCTGCTCTCAGATCTCATCCGCAACATATCACTAATCGCTCATATGAACGATCACGAATAAGACAGATTGACAACATGTCAACCCAACTAAACCAAGTCTACATATAGCTATACAATACGAATATAAGATCCCACCAAGCTGGGATAGTCCAACCAATCCAAAATCTAATACTGAGCATTAAAGCTAAGATAGTATTAGAAAGATATACCTTTTGCCGCCTGGAGAAGTCCTGTCGCTGCCAAGTCCCCAAATTGCCGTCGTATCGCAACCACGGCTTTAAAAATCCGTAATGTACTCGGATGAATAACATCAAACCCGAGCTCCGACACCTACCAGTTCAGTGTCAGATTTAAATTCCGAGAAATCCACGAATCGATGGTATCCCGCATCCTGGGCTTGATACCAAAAATACCAAAAATAAATCGGTATCAGATAAACCCCGAAAATCCCGTAAAACACGTAGGCATCGAAACCTACGCTCTGATACCAAAATAAATTGGTATCAGATAGACACCGAAAATCCGCCAGTCCTCAAGGTATCCAACAACCTGAGCTCTGATACCAAAATAAATTGTCACGCCCCGAGACCCAGGAGCCGCTGTTCCAATAGAAAATCGGACAGCACCTCCTCTGTCCGGCGGACAATTTACACAAACACGCAGATAAATATATCACACACAATATATATATAACACAACCACGCAGTTTAAAGGGCCTCAGGCCTCCAATTCACACATATATAACTGGTATATAACTATAACCGTCGTAAAACCAAAATCCGAACTCACCTGAGCTGCCAGGGGGCAGGAACAAAACCAAAACCAAGCGAAGTCCAACATAGGACTCAAAAGTACAACACCATCGAATAAAAACATAAATACATGTTCAAAACATGACAACGGAAGCAAAGTATATACTACAGGGTCCATAACCGAAAAACAATATAAACTAAAACAAAGTCAAAGCTCCTCTCGAGCTGGGGACTGGCTGCTAGGGATCTCCTGGCAGGCATCAACCTGAAATAAAATGTATGGCAACGGGGTGAGTCCATAGCTCAGCGAATACCCAACAGATATGCATAGAAAGTTATACCAACAATAAGGGTTCAGCTAATACAGTCTCATATCAACAGTAGAGAAAGACTGGAACTGAAATTACTAGGTAGATACATACCTGAATCCATCTAACCTGTACAGAGGGTAAGAAATACCAGTGGAATACCAATAGACATATAAGCACAGGTAACAAGTCTCCAGAATATGCAATGTCAAACAAGTGCAGCAAATAAGTGCAGCAAACAATGCACGATGCAAAATATGCACATGGTGCAATGCCATGGTCACCCCCTAACTCCAGTCAAGCCACCGAGACAGGCGATACTGTGTCGGCCGAGTGGGTAGAGCTGTGACACTGTACGCACTCTGCCATCACTGCTCCTGAGTGACCGAGTGGACAGGATGCTGTCGGGGGACTGCCCCCCTACCCCATGTATATATGAGGAGCGTCGCTCTCATCTCCTCTGGTCTATGGGAAGAGAAGGGATCTCCGCCTGCTACCACGCTCCGAAGCCACTACCCCTGAGCGGTCGAGCGGAGCAGTACAGAGCAAATGCACACATCCTACGGTATCCACTAACCCATGAGTGGCCGTGTGCGCATATCATGTACCGGAAGACGATAGGCTCAACCACAAGGGAGTCGCTGATCGCCGGCATGCAACAATGCAAGGATGGTGTATGATAGATACACATACCTCCCTCCCAAGTCCTCAGTATACTAAGTCTCAATCTGAAATCCTATAACAGGAAGTACAGGGAACCTACACGGTATACTGACTGGAAACTACAATTCCCTCAAGGTCAAAGGCAGGAGATACAACACGATCTCTAAGCATACATATAGTTATGACAATACCTGAGACTGTATGGAACTACAACATACTAACTCAAAGGTAAACCACATGTATCCAGAACAAGTTTAATAACTCAGGGATAGACAACAAGTATCTAGAACAGGCATAATAACCAGGGATAGATAACAAGTATCTAGAACAGGCATAATAAACAGGGATAGATAACAAGTATCCAGAACAGGCATAATAAACAGGGATAGCGTATGATCTTACTGCTATCTATAACAGTCTATGCATAACAAGATGACAATATCATAAAGATAAGTCAAAGGGTACCCGCCTCAAAGTAGAAGTCTGTATACGCAGAGAACCTCCCGTCTGATACTCCGCAACTCAACAGTCCAAATCATTGCCCTGTATCAAAGGACATATTTAATAGCTATTACAAAATAGAATAGCAACTTGTCAGAAATCCCTAAACCATATTAGGGTTTACCTAATCATTTTCTTTCCATTTAATTACTTCTAATTAAATGAAAGATTCCTAATTACCCTTCCAAACAAGACAGATCCGCCACCTTGAGGATTTAACTAATTCAAATCCAACAAGACATACTCTTACAAAATAGCTAAGAGACCAAACTTCTATCCAGGGTCAATATCAAAACACAACTCTCATCATAATCAAGCAATCACAAGATCTAAACATCAAGCCAATATCAACTCCCAATAGGATTTCCACCAAGATTAAACATCCCAATAACATGATTAAAAGCTCACGGCTAAATTCCAGAAAATAGAACCATAATAAGGACACCAAAATCTGATCAATAGAACACAATAACCTCATCCAAAACAAGGGAAACCTTTCAAATGAAATCCCAAAACCAACCCACAGCAGGTCAAAGATCAAGAGCCACTCATACTAAATTGCTATGGGTCACACTAATCCATCCCTCTAGAAAATCAGATCCGAAATCAGAATGAAATCATATCATATTCCAAGATTATCAAATACCAGAACAAGATTCATCCAAATCCAATCAACAGCTCTAAGATAACATTCAAAACAGATCTACAACAAGATTTGCTATCCAAGCCTGAATCTGAGCAATCAAGATCAGAGACTTCTCCACCTGATTAATCGAGCTAACCAATCCATAATTCCTTCCACAATCAACATACAAAACACTGATCTATAATACAAAATAGTAGCAATACCTGATCGCACACATGAACACCCACTCCAATTAACATTTCCACTACAATTTGTGGTATTGAAGAACCACTATGAACATAGCAACCACCCACACTGTCATTCTAGCTCACAGACAACAAAATCATAGAAACTTATTACCTATGCAACATACCTCACGGTATTCCCTGGAAATCCACTCAAATCAATTGCTCATGCAAGAACTCCCCAGATTTCCAGAACCTTGAACCTGCCCAAAGGCATCCAACATCATTCACGCACAAAAGATTTCAAGACAAACAACCAAATCCTTACCTCAATTCATAACTCTCCCCACTGCTAAACCCAGAAGCTAACCAACTGCCGCCTCCCAGTGATCTGAAGACAAACACGCCGGGGTGAAATCAGGGCAGGGAAATCGATCAATCAATCCATAGCCATACACCAAACTCACCTTCCTCTGCTCAATCTATAGATCCGCCGGAGTAGGTTCAGCAATAAGGGTGATCACGAGTAGCTCTTGATTTGAGCTAGCTACTCCAAGCCTCGCTTCTCACGGCAGAATCCCCCAAAGTAAGCAATAGCCGAACCCAAGAGAGGAAATGGCTCTACCACTCGGTGATGGAACCTCAGCCCCAAGCTATCGCGCTACCACCCTCTTGGCCGCAACGAAGACGCGAAGAAGGAAAAGAGCTAGGGCTTGCAGTGAGGTCACGGTGAAGGAAACGGAGGGGGAGAAGGGAACGGGAGCTTTGCTTCAATCACGCGTCCGGTGAGGCTTAACTCCGGCTAGGACATCTGATTTGGCTCGCGATGAGAAGGGAGAAGGAGTCGAGGAGAGCTGCGGCGTCGGCTTGGGCACGCGCACGAAGATGAGGAAGGGGAGGAGTCGTTCGGGCGGCGTCGGGTTTAGGGCACGGTGAGGGGTGAGGAGAGAAATTTATAATTATATATAATTATAACTTTTTCCTTATATATATATATATATATATATATATATATATATATATATAATATATATATATAATGAAACCCCAACTTTTCCTTAAATAATTTAAAATCAACTACTTTTGTGTCCAATAAAATTCTGAAAAATTTTCTGGTCCAGATTTTTGAATCGCCGTATTTTACATGTCTAGATGTGTCGGTCAAGCTTGGCAACCTGCCCAGATTGTTGCGTAAGCTCAGACGCGTCACCCAAGCTTGGCAATGGGTCCGGAGACATCACTCGGGCCTGACGACGTGCTACGAGTGTTGTCCGGGCCTAACAACAGGGCCGGAGGCGTCGCTTAAACCCAACAACGCGCCCGAATTTGTTGCAGTCTCGACAATGTGTTGAACTCATTGCCTGGCCGAAACAAGGTATGCAGGTAAATTGTAAGCTAGAGTTTTAATTTAATTACTTTATGTTAATAATTTTAATTAACTTCATTGGGATAATTTAAATAGACTCAATTAAAGTCTACTAAAATTATCCCATTAATTTAATATATATAATTAAATTTTTTATTTTTAAATATTTAGATTAAAATTTTAATTAATATATTTTATTAAAAGTAAATATTATAAAGAATAATGATTATTTATAATATTATATAAGAAAAATAGTTAAAAAGAAAATTTAACTGTCTAGACACTACTTAGGCACCGCCTAGGTGGCCGAGGTAGTAGGCGATCACTGACCGCCCTGCCACCGCCTATCTTCATTGATAACACTGCATGGTATATGCTTAGACTCTTAGGACCTAAACTTGCAATTTAGTTTAAGCATAAATTAGTTCAATTATATAAACATTCTTTGAGTAAAACTCATTTTCAATTTCAAAAATTCATTTTTAATTTTTTTTTTTAATTTTTAAAATTTATTTATAATTTTTAAAATTATTTTTGAAATTGATTTTTAACTTAAATTATTTTTCACTTAAAATTGTATTTGAAAATCACTTGTAACTTAATTTTTTTGAATTTTTTCAACTTATTTTTTCAAATTATTTTAACTTGAAACCATTATTGAAAATGATTTTAACTTAAAATTACTTTGAAAATTATTTTTAAATACTACTACAATAACAACCAAGCCTTATCCCACTAGGTGGGGTCGACTATATGAATTTTTTACGCCATTGAGCTCTATCACCCTATCATATCGTCATCTATATTTAAATAAAATTTATCTTGTTTTATTATGGCTAACTAAGTCTTTTTTGATCTTCCTCTCCCTCGTTTGATGTGCATATTTATCATAGTTTCACATCGCCTAATAGGAGCATTTATTGGTCATCTAAGTATATGTCTGTACCATCTTAAATATGTCTGTACCATTTATTGGTCACATCGCCTAATAGGAGTCTTTTCACTAATGTTCTCATTCCTTATTCTGTCCATCCTCGTATGCTCACATATCCACTTTTACATCATCTCTGCAACTTTCATCTTTTGCTCATGTGCCCAAGTCATAGCCCAACATTCAGTATCATATAACATAGCAGATCTAATTACCGTTCTGTAGAACTTCTCTTTAAGTTTTATAGGTACTTTACTATCATATAAAACATCCGACGCTAACCTCTATTTCAACCATCCTACTTGTGTTCTATGTAAGACATATCTCTCAATCCCTCCATCACTTTGCAAAAATGATCCTAAATACTTAAAGCTCTCAGTTTTAGACAATTTGTCATCTCCTATCTTAATAATTATCTCATTATGTTTAATATTGCTGAACCTAAATTCTATATATTCTGTTTTTAGCCTACTAAGCCTAAAATCTTTTACTTCTAGTGTTTCCGGCCAAGATTCTAGTTTAACATTTACACCTTCACGTGTCTCATCTATCGAAACAATATCATCTGCAAACAACATGCACCATGGTCTGTATCTTGCATCTGTCTTGTGAGTTCGTCCATGATTAGTGTAAAAAGATAAGGACTTAGAGTTGATCTTTGATGTAACTCTATCCTTATTGAAAATGCTTTAGTTGATCCACCTGAAGTCTTCACTCTAGTCGTTATATCTTCCTACATATCCTTAATTAGATCAATATATGTTACGCTAACGTCTCTCTTTTCTAGAATTTTTCATATATTGCTCTTGGGACCCTATTATAAGTTTTTTCAAAATTAAT
>JAGFNQ010003382.1:649538-690058 GCA_024364735.1 Boesenbergia rotunda | reverse complement strand
ATACCAGAAATTTATTGGGTGTTACACCTCAAGTCGTATTTTTCCAAGGACTAGTTAAGAGTGTTTAGTTCAAGCTTGAAAGTTATCGTTAAATGTTTTGGGTTTTCTAGTAAAATGGGGGTTTTGCGATAAGGAATGAAATAACAATTCGGAACAAAATAGACTTAACTAAGCAGATATGAATTAGGAAATTGCGGAAACTAAACTTAACCTATTTGACAACTGAGCAATTAAATTCAAACGAGGACAATGAAATTTAAGAACTAATTGCAGGGAAATAATTGCAGAATAATGAAAACTAGAACAAAACATTACTTAAGAACTTGACTTGAAGTGTAAAGGAAACAAACTAAGCAACTTGAAGAAAGAAAGTGCTTGGAACCAAAATTATCCTAAATTAAACATCAAATCAGTTCATTGTCAAGACTTCCCTTTGCCGTCACACAAAGGTTGAGGTAAAAACCCTCCAGCTCAAAAATCAGTGAAGAAAAGCTCCCTGGATCAGTTTGCTGCAAATTGACCTTCCTGATCGGTCACAAGACCGATCAGGACCTATTCTGTTCAGATTGGGAATCGATCAGGAACTCTACTGATCGGACTGGAATCCGATCAGTGGTATCTCTGTCCGATCACAGACACCGATTAGTGGCTGAAAACTCCCGCGATCTCCTCCTTTCTTGATTAGCTGGATGTCGATCGAGCCCAGAAACTCTCAGTAGCATTCAGAGAACCCCTCCAAGTGCTCTGATTTCTCCGAAGATGAAGACAGCAACGATCGAATGGAATCGATAGTGGAAACAGAACTCCGGCGAAACCCTCACCTGAGCTCCTCTCAGCAATACAATTGAATGCAAACTCAACCAGAAAATCTTCCTCGGTGATCTGAAAACTTGGAAACAAACTTGAACTTGATGTTGGTCGCATGATCGGAGAAGAACAGACGAAGAAAAACTCAAGAACAGGGAAGAATCAGAGAAAACTTGTGATCTGACGACGACACAGCTTGGCGGAGAAGTTCTCAGATTTAAATTATCCCATTTGAATTTGAACGGTTGTGATCATCCTCGCCTCATCCAATGGTCAGATCAAGTTAGATCATACCCAAACTCTCCAGATCTCCATCAATGGTCAAGATCTTCCTCTCAGTAGCTCAGATCTTTCAGATCTGCAATGGATGGCTCAGATCTTCCTGCCTTTTGAATGGATGGTTTAGGCTCCTCTTAAGATTGATCCAATGGCTAGATGACCTCTGATTGGGACCAAAACTTCAGATCTTGATATGTGGTCTAGATTAACTCTAACTTGAACTCGGATTTGGTTAGAAGATGATAGATGGCTCAAATCTCGCCGTTTCTTGATTGGACGACCCACATTCACCCATCTCTTGATCCTCTTGATTGAAGCCAAGACTAACTCAAGTTTGATCCAATCTGATCTAGGTCCATGATCATTTGATACCTACAAAATTAGATTCAAATTTAATGCCAAAATATCTCAAATATACAATGATTTGAATCAAAAGCTAAAATAGAAATAATTCATGGAACCTCATGTAAATGCAAACTTAAGCATATAAAAAGAGATCAAAACACGGATTTGAGAGCCTAAATTGATTAACAAAACGGTAGTTATCAATGCCTGATTCAAGTCAGGTGCCCAGGAAGGTATTTCCCAGGTCTTGTTTCCCCTGCGTTTGCTCTCCTATCTTGCCTCCAACTCCAGGTACCTGCAAGACAACAAACACAAGACAAACATACAAAAAATCTTATGCCTTAATGATTGGTTCTGACTTTAGATTTCACCCGAAACCCAAGGTCGAACCGACGCCTAATGTTTCGTTTCCCGGGGAACGCGTCCTCACCTACTCTTCCCTGGAGAAGTTACTTTTGCCAACCTGAACATCCGGTTGGACTTTCGCTCAACCTCTGAGAACTCGAATCTCGAGATGTCCGTACCTCGACCCACCTCTACTTCTGTTCGTGATCCCCACTCGACTAAAGCTTTTGCCAACCGGGACCTCCAGCTGGACTTTTGCTCGGCCTCTGAGAACTCGGATCTCGAGACGTCCGTCCTCGACTTGTCTCTACTTCTGTCCGCCATCCTCGCTCGGCAAAGACTCCGTTGCCCGATCCCTGACCAGGACTTATTGCTTAGTCCCCCGGACCAAGACTTCGTGTCCACCTTCACTCATCAGGACTTAGTCCACCTAGCTTCACTCACTAGGACCCAGCTTCACTAACGAGGATTTAGTTCGCCTAGCTTCACTCACTAGGATTTCTTCCACCTAGCTTCCCTTGCTAGGATCCAGCTTCACTCACCATGATTTAGTTCACCTAGCTTCACTCACTAGAATTTCTTTCACCACAATCACTCATTTGCTAGTCATCATGATCCTGACTAGACTTCCTCAAATCTTCAGGTAAATATAATCCAAACATCAAGTCCGGTTTGGTTTAATCCTTTAGTCAAACTGACCAACCCTGGGTTCTATTCATTCTGCCAAACATCAGATCCTGTTTGGCTAACACTTTGTCAAACTGATCAAACCTGGGTTAACCCTATCAAACATAAGGTCCTGTTTGGTTTAACCCTTGATCACTTTGACCACCCTTAATATTGTCTAACATATATCGTCACTGACTTAAGTATATTGTTAAACATCAAAACCCTAGAGGATGACTGTGTTAGTAGGAGCCCTAGGGCCAATTATATGATGATTGACTAGGGACTTTTTGTATCATATTCTATAATTATTGAAGGCATGATTATTATACTTATTATATTTTTGTGCCAAATAACTAAGTATAATAATGTCCTTGTATAGTAGGTTCTTATCTACATTATATCGATTGGTTGAATCGATAGTGAGATAATGTAGAGAACACTACACTAAATTATTCTTAGTCAAGCATTAATATTCAGGGATAATGTTAATGCATGGAGACTAGCATGTTGGTCAATTGATGACTTGAGCTCACAAGTCATGGATATGTGATATCAAATTGACACATGGGTATACATTAAAGAATGTGTACTGAATTGACCCACCATGAGAAAGTTTCATAGATTGTCATATGAGTGTCATAAACTTTCTCATGTGGCTATTGGTATGAATAGTCCTTAGACCTGAAGTCACTACGGTTCCCTACATAAGGAGTTATATAATTTGGTATCGTCAAACGTCACCCGTAACAGGGTGGACTATAAAGGCAATCATTGGGTATGTAATGAATTATGTGGAGGGATGTGAGTGATGTAGATGGGATATATCCCTCCCATATGACGGAAGTGATATCTGTGGGCCCCTTGATCGAGTAGGACTACTGAAACACATGACCATGCTCAAATGAGTCAATATGAGATATTGATCTCATTTGTTTGAGTGAGTTTACTCGGGGATCAAGAAACATAAGATTGATTGAGGATGACACGGTCTATGCCTCATTGGTCAATCTAGATATCAAGGATAGAAGGACAAGGTCGTACATTATCATAGTCACGGAGGTTTAGTCGAATCTCGACTTTTCTTGTTACTTGGGTAGCAATGATGCATTGCTAGATGTCGCTCATTACTTATGTACCTAAAGTATTTAGGCGCATTGCCAACGTCATGAGAACCTATTGGGTCACACACTAAGGACACAATGCTTCGGGAAATCTAATCGGGAGATCTGAGCCCGAGTTGGGAACTCGGGAGATATGAGCCCGAGTTGGGAACTCGGGAGATCTGAGTCGGGAGCTCGGCACTCGGCAAACTGAGCTCGGCACTCGGCAGGCTGGGCTGGGAGCTCGACAGACTGGGTCGGCACTCGGTAGACTGGGTCGGCACTCGACAGACTGGGTCGGCACTCGGCAGACTGGGCTAGGAGCTCGGCAGACTGAGTCGCAGCTCGACAGACTGGGTCGGGAGCTTGATACTCGGGAGACTTGGTCGGGAGACCTAGTCGGAAGCCCGAGTGGCTCGGTCGGAATTGCATGTGAAGAAAAGAGAAAAGTCTCTCTTCATTGGATGAAGAGAAGGTGAAGAGTCACATGAAAAAATATGCTCTTTATTGGCTTTGATGAAGGGAAGTCAAAGAGACAAAAAGACTCTTTATATTCATGGGATGAATATAAAAGAGGGACTCTGTCATTTTGAATGTGTGTGTGTGCTTTCCTTCTTCCCTTCCTCTCTTCTTCATCTTCTCCCTTTTGGCCGAAACCCTATTGTAGGGTTCTTGGTGTTCTGTGAGCTACCTCAAGTTGCTAGCACAACTAAGGTAGTTCTCCCGAAGTCGAGAGATTGTGTTCATGTGGATACGAATAGAGGCACGGATGCTTGAACGTGCAAGAGATCCGGCGCATCTTAGACGAGCGGGATAAGCAAAGGGCACGCTCCAAAGATATATCTTCTTTAAAAGTAGATGTAGATCAACTTTGTACGATTTTTTTTTTCGCATGGATCGCTCGAGGGTTCTTGTTTTCGCTGCGTTTTTATGTTTTTGGTGCCGGGAGAACCCAACAGACTGTTCATCACTGATGCATTTTGCACCAACATATATTTGATCTTATTTGTGGCACTTTCTCTTAGAATTGAACTATAGTGCTTCGAAAAACTTTCCCTGCATTTCTGTTTTCTTTAAGTTGTATAAATTTATAGAAAGTTGTATCCATAAACCACATAGGTCTATCTCTGACATATAGCATACAAAAGGAAGATCAACCATAAAGGGCATATAGCTAACCCTTCAAATGAATCCTATATATGGTTATATATTGTAATTCTTGATGCACATACTTCGCATAACTAGGATATGAGATCATGAAATCACATGAATCTAAATTTAGAAATGGAAATAGGTTCTTCTTCTTTATGCCTTTTCTGGGCAAGAAGCTGATTTTCATTTTTGGAGTTCTCTTCGATTTTGAGAGTGTTTAGTAGATTGAATTGTGTAGGCCTTGGACAGTTTGGCATTTTCTTAAGAACTCATCTTCTTTGTAGATTACTGTATTGATGTATTTCTGTAAGTTTTTAACCTTCAATTTTCTTTCACACTGTGTATTACGTTTTAGGTACAGATTGTTCTGGGCTTCTGATCCGTTTTCTTGTTGTAGGGTTATCTCTGCTTCCCTCTACCTCACTGCCTTTGAATGATAGATGAAGTGATTGCTTAGCTTCGATAGGCTATTTGGGTTGACTCTACGTACGTACAAGTAAAGACTTGCGATCAGATTTTTTTGCTTAGAAGTTGATGTGGAATGGATTTTTATTTGGAAATAATTTAATCAAGTGCCAAGAATGGAGAACAACTCAGCCTTTGGTGGATATTAAGCTTTGTATTTCTATCATGTTTTAGCTCACTTAAGGCAACAATGTAGAGCTTATGGCAAGATACCTGTAAAATTCTACATTTGCATTATTAATCATTTCATCTCTCCTTGCATGTTGATGAAGGTTGAGTTCATAACTCTGCATTTTGTTTATTCTCAATAGCATGTCTTTCTGGTTAACAAACTTATAGAAAGTTATATTTTTCTCCCCGACTTTAGCATTCAAGAATAATACCTAGCAGTCCCTTCTATTTGAACTAGTTTCACATTTCTTTCCAATATATTCTTACTTCACATTAATGCTATGGATCTTTCCCAATTTGTACTAGTTTAAATTAAATTTTAATCTCTTTATTTTATGCTTCTTTAGTTTTATTTTATGTATACTAATATATGAATTTTTATTATAGGTGACAAGAATATTATATTTAAGATGTGATGGTTGAAGAATGAAGATGCAACATAAGTTTGGTTATGTTTTGCTTTATGAGATTTAATTTTTTTGTTGGCTTGTAAACTAAATACATTAGGTGCTGGGTTCATTTATAATTGATGTATAGATATTTTTTGAGGTGATAAATTTGTCAGCCTAACATTAATAATTGCAAAATTAATGATAATTATCGATTAGCATTTTAATTTCTATTTTAAATTTCTATTTGTATTTATGTTAATTTGTTATATGCTTGAATATTATATCTTGAAAATATTGAAAATGGATAATATATTACATAATATATGACAATTTTTTTATGTCACAATAGATCATAAAATCATGTAAAAAAAATATCATTGTAAAACTCATATGGAGACATTTATGAAAGTCATCATAAATAATTAATGATAATTTTTAATGTCCTTGTAGACTAGCGTAGAAGTCATTTGTAAATGTCACTACAAATTACATAACGAGATATTTTAAATTAACTTTATAAACTATCATTAGTGATATTTTTTATTGTCACAATAAAAAAAATACAAGACACTTACTGTTGCCTTGATAAATAATTGTAAAGACATATAAATTTATCATCATTACTATAATAACAAGGCAGATATAAATGTCATTACAAATCTTATAATGATACATTTTTTGTCACTATAACAATTATTCATGACATTAGTGATGTGACTATTTTTATGCTATAGTGACACTAGGAAATGTCATAAGGCTTTAGATGAAATTACTATAGAGGACATTTTGACTTAATCTTATTATATCAAAAGTGTGGATATAAATAGTAATTGATGACACTTTTTAATATCATTAAAAGCATATATTTTAGTAGTGAAGTCAGTTGTTAATTAGTGACGATTAATTTTTTATCACAAATGTCGTTAATTAGTGATGAATTTTTTTCGTTGTTAAAATTCGTCACTAAATTAGTATTTTTTTTTTGGTAGTGTTATCTTCACAATCAAACATAAATATGTATAAACAATTTAGTGTATATTAGTATTTTTTTTTTTGTAGTGTTATCTTCACAATCAAACATAAATATGTATAAACAATTTAGTGATTATTACTTAACTATGGTAATTCCACGTTAAGTGAAATTTAGTGGGCAGCTTTTATTTTGTTATGTGCAGGATGCACACCAACTCAGTTGAATTCCAGATAAGCATACTATACTTGGCCATTGATAAAGCAACTTTTGTCTTGTTGGATTCAATTTATATTTTAATCCTGTCTTTTGTGTAGTTATGATCGGGTTCTTCAAACTCCAATCCAAGGTTAGCTGATGGTCATTGTGAGTCTTAAACTAACCATGTGTTTATATCTACCTTTCCCTTTTAAGCATCGTTATTGACTCTTCGGTATGATTTTAACATATGAATTTTATCTTCCAGATTATGACCCTTCTAAGTGGCTTTGCTGTCTAATCAGTTGTGCAATGTTAGCATATGACCCCAATTAATTGTGAACCTCTCTGTGTTACAACTATGGTAACATATGTTTGTGCTTTGCATTTTCACTCTTGTTTGTGGCAAATAGGATCTATCTTGGCAAACTATTATAATAAAGTAGGTAGTAGATTATGCTCATTGTGAATGCATTCAATTATGTATATAAAAAAAATTATTTTATATTTTTTACAATGGATTGGATCAAGATATATAATGCCTCGAGGGATATTTCAAAAGAATTAGATTTTAAACAATTAACGTTATGTATTGTGACTATGTATTTTAGACATCAATTGATAATTCTTATTATTTGTGTCACGCCTCCAGAGGCTCATGTTTTCTCGAAAATCGGACAACATCTCTCCTATACGGCGGACAAGTTGGAGCATATATATATAACACCTCACTAATATAACTTAGCCACAAGCGGCTAGCATCACAAAAATAAAGAAAAATATAACCACGCAGTTTATAATAATTGGATAGCTCAGCCATCACAAACAAAAAAAAACTCCAAAGAACGTCCAAAAGAAACGTACTGGCTTAATACGAAATAAACAGAACTCTACTAAGATAAATTAAACAAATGCGAAAATAAAAGTAGTCCAGAAGTAAAATGGACAGTAAATCAAATCTCTAAATCAACTCAATATTGTTGGACTGGCAGCTGGATCCTCTCCTGGCTCAAAGTAATGCAACTATCTTCTCTCTGAAACAAAAAGAAGAAGCAGGAGTGGTGGGTCCGAGCGGACTCAGCGGGTATATGAATAGACAAAAGTATGGCATAACAAAAGATATAATAAGTAGAGAAACAATAGGGTAGAACCTCTAAAAAAATATGAGAATACCTAAACCTGCATAACATATATAAAAGAACATGATATAAAATCGAATAACAACTAAGCATATATAAAACAATGCGACAATCATAAAACCAACATATACATGCATGTCAACCAAATACAACAACCATAACTCATATTAATGCAACAAGCACAAGAAAATGCATAAATGCAATAGATACATATAATGCAATGACATGTATCACCCCTGACGTCAGTCAAGCCACCAACACATCACATCTGTGTGGCCGAGTGAGTAGGGTTGTGACAACTGTACGCACTCCAACGAATATCATAGATATATATGGTTGAGTGGACAGAATGCTTCGGAGCCAACTATTCCATATCTCGATATATAAGGGGAGCTATCAACAGCTCTAATATCCCTAAAAAACAATCGCGAGGGTGTCACTGTATGCCTATACTCCAACATGTGTGACATAACAGGACAGTTGCTCGCACTCTAGCAACTTCCACGACAACAAGTGGTTGAGTGAACTGAACAACTAAATGACTAATGACAGCTTAATCAAATGAAAGCCAATAGTCGTTAGTATGCAACGTGCAGATATGGTGCATGATACAAGATGCACGAACAACCGAAAATCAACGATACAACAAACTCCAACAAGTATCAACAATGCAGCGATACAACCAACCAAGTATCGAAAACCAACAATTATGCATCTACACAACTAGATAGGATATTTCTAATGCCAAATAAACCTAATTGTGTTTAATGAACCTCTAAGTACTCGTGTACAAGGGGTATTTTATAGAACAGAAATTCAACGGGAGACTGTACAGATACGAAAGTTTGAATACTCGAAGATCAACGAAGAAAGGTATCAATGATGACAATAAACAATCAATAGAAAAGAACAAGGTCAAGCAACCTATTTAGACATAAACAACTATGCTTTAAGATAAAAGAACCACACGAGTACAAAGGAGAAGTACCCGCCTCGTAAATAACGTGTATAATACTTGAAAGAATCTCCCGTCCAGCCAATCTGTATCCAATCAGGATCCTGTAACAAAAGACATACGTTTAGCTATCATAACACATGATACTTAACTAATGAGCTACCTTAATTAATTAGGATTATCCTAATTATCATATTTATTTAATTAATCATAATTAAATATTTAACTCTTAATTAAACCAAATTATATTTAGTTCTTTAATCCTTTTACCGTACCTAACCCAACTATAGTAGGAAAAAGGGAATCCCGCGGCTAGCGTTAAACTTAATCCCCACAAGACTTAGTCTCAAGACACCACTCTAAAACAAAAACTCTGAACTGTGCATATAGTAACAATACCAACATCTAAACCAAAATCCCAAAATACAGGATACTATCTGAATCGAAACCTACGACCCAAAAATATCGGATCAATCCAAAACTCATATCTCACAGCCGAGAAATCTACCCATGCTAAGTACCTCTCACGATAGCAACCTCAGCAAAGAAACCTTAGCAAAATAGAACGGATCAGAAGGGAGACTCATCACCATCTAACAACTCACAACAACACTTTCAGAGAGCATGACCGATCAGAATAAACAAGATCAGAGGCTACACAATCCAAATGAAAGCTTACCAAGGTTGTAGCCCAAATCTCCTGCTCTGATCCGACCGCACCGCAATCACAACGACAAATAGAGCACCCTCCCTACGCCAAACAAACCTTTTCAAACCTCGACTGATGCAATGGTAGAGGACCACCCTTGCAAAGGAAGGAACGTCGCCTGCGGCGAGAAGTCGTGATAGGGCACGAGTGAAAAAGCCACAACACACAAACCTTTGCTGTTACCTGATCCCGGGGATGGTTGGCTTCCAGTAACCGCTGACGTCATGATCGAGTGAAGAAGAGGGCGGCGTCGAGCGTGGGATCGAGACCAAGGGAGAAAGGAAGGTGAAGAAGAGAATCGCGCGATGTAGAGGGTCGCCGTCGACATGCTCGCGCGGGGAAGAGGGAGTCGGCGTCAGGTGGTTCTGAGTCGCGTGGAGAGGAATCGTCGGCGGCGGTTTCGCGAAGAGGTGAGTTGGGTGAGGCTTCGTTCGGTTTGCGCAGAGAGGGAGAGGAAAAATAAGGGTTTATTAACACCCTGTTTGGAAACCCTTTAAGTAAGGAATTGGAATTGAATTCCGGTCGGAATCGAATTCCGACCGGAATCGAATTCCGACCGAAATTGAATTCCAATTCCTATGTTTGGAATGAATTGTAAAAACATAATTGAATTCAATTCAATTGTTATACTTTTACGATTTTATCCTGCGAGAATGAAACCGGAGCAACTTTGATTTGTTTTGTGAGGGGGTGATTTGGTAATTTAATTTGTTTAAGTGAAAGGAATTCAATTTCTTTCACAAATCACATGTGTTTAGGTGTGATTTGTTTTGAGGGGTTTGAAAGGAATTGAAATTCAATTCTTTCCTGAAAATTGCTACCAAACGATGAAATTGAATTTCAATTCCCACAGGAATTCCAATTCCTTTCTTTCCAAACAGGGTGTAAGTTTTTGGCATTTTGCAAATACACCCTCCAATTTTAGCTAATCACAACTAGATCCCTAATTTACAAAGAGGCCCCCTAAATTTGGGTATTTACAATTTGGATTGTAAGTAATTGTATTACATTTTCAATTTTATCATGGTAATCTAAAATAAAATGGTGGTGTTAAATATAAATATTGTGTAATACAATATCGGAAAGAGATAATCTTGAATGAACATCCACAATTGGAGAGGAATATAAATTTCTTCTTTATGAAATATTTTCTTTAATGAAATATTGAGTTATTTTGCAATGACCCTCAAACTTCTGTTAATGTTTCAGTCTGTAGCATTAAAAAAATAAACAATCAATCTTAGTATAATGAAATCAAAAGTGAATATAAATCTTAGTATAATGAAATCAAAAGTGAATATATATAAAAAATAACTTTATATTTTTTTCAATGAAATGGGTCAAGATGTATAATGTAGGGGTATTTCAAAAGAATCAAGTTTTAAACAATTAGTGATATGTATTGTGACTATGTATTTAGACATATATTGATAGTTTTTATAATTTGTATTGTGACTAATAGCATTACATTTTCAATTTCATTAGGGTAATCTAAAATAAAATGATGGTGTTAAATATAAATATTGTGTAATACAGTATCTGAAAGAGATAATCTTGAATGAACATCCACAATTGGAGAGGAAGATAAATTTCTTCTTTATGAAATATTTTCTTTAATAAAATATTGAGTCATTTTGTATTGACCCTCAAACTTCTATTAATGTTTCAGTCGGCAGCATCAAAAAAACAAACAATCAATCTTAGTATAATAAAGTCAAAAGTGAATATATATAAAAAATAACTTTATATTTTTTACAATGTAATGGGTCAAGATATATAATGTAGGGGTATTTCAAAAGAATCAAGTTTTAAACAATTAGCGGTATGTATTGTGACTATATTTAGACATATATTGATAGTTGTTATAATTTACATTGTGACTAATAGCATTACATTTTCAATTTCATTAGGGTAATCTAAAATAAAATGATAGTGTTGAATATGAATATTGTGTAATGCAGTATATGAAAGAAATAGTCTTGAATGAACATCTACAATTGAAAAGGAAGATGAATTTCTTTTTTATGAAATATTGAGTCATTTTGCATTAACCCTTAAACTTCTATTAATATTTCAGTTTGTAGCATAAAAAAAACTAACAATCAATCTTAGTATAATGAAGTCAGAAGTGAATAGAACAAATTCGTCTACTTTTATATGTGTGTCTAAGTGTAGGTTATGATATAAATTTCAGGTTGTATTTAAAGATTTATGTCTACAAAAGTTTTTGGATGAAGTTGGTCAAATTTGTCTTTTATGAATATACTTTTTGGGTTATATTTAGATAATTGTGTATATAAAAGTTGTTTGGGTGAATTTGGTTAAACATATCTTTTATGAATACATTTTCGGATTGTATTCAATAGATATTTATGATATATTTGTTTAATTTTTGTGATGAAAAATAATGTGTTATAATAAAATATTATGATATACACTTTTGACAATAAAAATTGTATTGTATTAAAAATTTAATCAATTATTTCGACATTACAAATAAATGATAGAGTAATACAATGCAAAAGACTTCGACAAATTTGAATTATAGTTTAGTTAAAGAAAATATTTATTTCATCACTAATCAAAATTGTAAAGTCTATCGTATAAATTATTTCATTAAATTAAAATTTCTGCTATAGTAAAATATGTTTTATTACGTAACACTACGATAAAGTAGTGTAATACAAAATATTTTGATTAAGTCAAATTATGCAAAAGTAATATTAAAGATGTATTGAATCATAATACAAAACTTGTGAAGTATAAATAATTACTTTGTTAATTAATAGAACTTATGAAGTAACAAATGATCAACTATTTCGATATTTTTACGGATCCTCATGAATTAATAGAGCATTTATTACTTTGAAATTGGTCCACTTTAAAATTGATTCTAGATTGGCGATAGAATTCGGTACTTTTATGACGAAGTAAAAAGATTTACCTTTGTAGTTCACATGTATCTATTTCAATAATTATCTATCAATTATTTCATTGAATCTAAAAAATTTATTCATCAAATTCACATAGTGCCCTCCACCGTCCCTGAGCAGCAAAATGTGTCAACTTTAGCCCTTGCTGTTGTTACATAGTTGACCTGCAGAAGATGAATTGTTATGGGTCAATGGAACAGTGTGTGATTAGTATTTTTCTTTTATAGGAATTTGGTTATGGTTATGACATTTTAAATCCGTAGGGATACAAAATAGATTCATGTGATAAAAGATTATACATTGATCTCCTATACGATGGATTCATGTATAAAAAGATAAATGAAGAAATTGTAGATTGTCCTAATGAGTAATAATACAAAATATATTCATGTACAAAGATCTAATTCCATCAACAGTACAATAAAATAAATATAAAATGATGTCAAAAAAATTAAATTGAACTTGATTACAATTGAAGTGTCACGGCATGTTTTTTTTTTAAATCTAGAGATCATGATTAATTAGGTGTAGGGGTAAAGGTGATTCGTTCGTCCTCAATATCTTCATCAATCTATCTTAGAGTCAATACGGAGAAGGTAAATCATGAAAATTAATAATTTGAAACTATGACTAACGCATGAAAAGAACAAACAGACCTAACCACGAAAGACAGAGTTATCAGAATATTCAATTTTACAGGAATCATACCCTTTATACAATAGATCCAAATCTATTATCAGTATATCATTAATATAGTGTAGGTTAAAGAATTTTGCACACATAAATTCACAATCAACTATCTAAATACACGAATCTCATCACTTTATTGGGTTAAATTCTATATGACAAATAATTCTAAAAAAATAAATAACTTATTCACATAATGAGGTAATAATATTTTGGATATCAAACTTGACTTATTTTTGATATTTTAGATATCAAATTAAAAAAAAAATTAGTCCCAAAGTTAACATTTTATTTTTATTTTAATCTAAGATTCACCTTTCTAATTGAGTTATAGTATTCAAACTAAAAAAAATTAAAAATTGAAAATCCCTAAAGTTCACCTTCTAATTGGATTATAGTGTTCAAGCTAAACAAAATTAAAAATTAAAACCCCATAGATTTCACTGTCCCAATTGGGGTATAGTATGTTGGTGCAATCTTGGTTAGGTCAGGGTTGACCTAGTTTGACTAGGCTCGGGTGAGCTTATGTCTAGTAAACTTGGTAAGCTTAAGGTTGGATGTTTCGATGTTTGAATATTGTGTGAGTCAAGTGGATTAAGGTTGACTGGAGACTTGATTAGAAAAGACCTAGTGGGACTAGGTGAAGTCCAGGTGGATCGGGGAGATCGCATGCTAGAAAGGTGGAAGTCTACCGAGAGACTAGACCTAACTCGAGGGTTAGGCAACCTGGTTGGGAATCAGGTTAAGTCCAGCTGAGAGCTAGGCAGGAGAAATCCATGTTGGTCAAAGGGGTTGACCAGACACTTGGTAGGGAACCCTAGACTTGTGAACACAAGTTAGGTTGGACTCAATAGATTAGGGTTTGGTTTCTCGCGATCAGAAGGTTCCTTGATCGATCGGGTGATCGATTAAGGAAGGTGTGAATCGATTGGCTGATCGATTAGGAGAAATGAGTTGCGAGAACAGAAGGTGGCTGAATCGATTGGGCAATCGATTCAGCTTTCCCTTAATCCATTGGTCAATCGATTAAGGGGTCCTGTAATTGATCAAGTGATCGGTTACTGCAGTTTTACGTGAGAGCACAAAAAGGGGCTGAATCGATTCAGTAATCGATTAAGGCTGTTCTTGATCGATTGACTAATTGATTACGGTTCAAAAACTAGCCGTTAAACGACTAAGTCTAACGTGGTAATCGATTAGGAAACCCTAGGCGTCGGGTATAAAAGGTTTTCACGCGGGTTGAAGCGATCTCTCTTCGGTAGCTCTTCGGCACTTCTCCTCCTCTTTCCACGTCATTTTAAGAGAAGCTTTGGGGCATAGTATTGCTGTACTTCCAAAGTTCTAGAGGCAATCTCAAGCTTGAAGAAAGCAAGAAAAACAAAGAGAGCACATTATTGTAAATCTTGTAAGATTTTCATTGTATTTTGCTTTCTCTTGTAGATTCTTCTTGTAAGCTTGTAAGAGGTTTCTCCACCTCAAGAAGGAAATCTTTCATAGTATATGAGAGAGTGAGGAGAGTGGATCCTTGGATTAGTCACCTCAAGGTGGTGGATACCAAGTAAATCCTTAATGTTAGCATTACTTGAAGTCTTCCGCGGCGACAAATCATCTACAAGCAAATTGGAGCTAATCACCCCGCCTCTAGCTCTCCTACCGGTCCTAACAAGTGGTATCAGAGCTAGAGGGGGGGTGATTAGCTCCGATTTGCTTGTAAGCTTGTGATTCGCTCTTCTTTGGACTCATCGCCAAGAGAGCAAGAGCTAGAAGAAGAAAAAGAAGTTTGAAGAAATCCTAATTTCAAGAAGTCATCATCAAGAGGGTTCAACTTCAAAAATGGAGTTTGTCTACGACACCCGAGCACTTCCACCATTCGATAAGGTAAATTTCGATCTTTGGAAGTCAAAGATTGAAAATTTCTTCATGATGGAGATAGAGCAATGGTTTGCTCTAATGGAGGGTTTTGAAGCTCCAACAAGCACCAAAGGAAAATTCCTCAAGAAAAGCAAATGGAATGAGAAGCAAATCGAGAGATGCGAGGTCAACGACAAAGTGACTAAGTTATTGGTCAATCTTTTGCCGAGCACCATCTTGGACAAGATTGGAGGATTTAAAGATGCCAAAGGGCTTTAGAGCAAATTGGCAAAGCATCATGAAGATCCCTCCACTGTACCATATCAAGACAAATCCGAAGAGGGTGATTCATCAAATGAAGATGATTCGGAAGTTAAGAGATGCACAATATATGAGGAGGAAATTCAAGAAGCTTCTACTTCAAGGATTGAAGAGGAGCAAAATTTGACATTGACGCCGGAACAAGAAGAGGTTTCAACATCATTTTCCAATGTCAATAAAGAGGAAGAAAGTGTCACCCCTACAAGAAAAGGTATAAAAATTTCAATTTATAAAAATAAAGATCATATCATTTGCTTTGAGTGTAGGAAAAAATGTTATTATAAGAGTAAGTGTCCAAAATTGGTCAAGAAGATGGTGCAAGTGGCACCCAAGACCAAGGAGAAGCCAAAGGAGGTCGGCCCCGTGGTAAAGAAGGATAAGAAGCACATTGTGTGATTCTCATGCAAACAAAAGGGACACTATCGAAATCAATGTCCAAAGGGGAAGGATTCGACCAAGGCAAAAAGGAGGAGCTCAAATCAAGGGGGAGCCTCCAAGAGTAAGACTAAGGTACCATTAGGTAATGATATTTATTTAAATCATGATAATATGCATGTTAAAAATAAATATTTTCATTTAAATGCTATTTATCATGAAAATAAGAAATATGAAAAACCTAAGGAAAAATATAGAGCCTTTCATGCTAGGTCTATCACATCTAAGGATAGGGAAGATTTTAGATCATTTAAGGGTAGACCTACCCAAAACAAGGCCAAAAGGAAAAATCACCAAGGCAATCTTAGAAAACCAAGCCTTGAGAAAGTAATGATTGAAAATCAAGTTTTGATGTCTAAACTTGTGACATTAGAAAAATCCCTCAAAAGAATAGAAAATCTATTTAAGGGATCAAAAATTCAATACCTAGATTTAGGAAATCAAGGACCCTCTAGGAGCAAGAAGGTTTGGGATACAAACCTAAAACCAAGGATGATGGTCCATCCTATCTAGAGTTCCATATATGTATGGAACTCAATCTAGGTCAAAGAGTTAAGGCAAGGCCACAAGGGAAGCCATCCCTAGGGTTGACCAAGACAAGATCAACATGACTAAGACTTCGAAGAAGTCTAAAAAGGTCATTAGGAAGGTATCAAGGGAAGTTATCCCTAATGAATACCTAGAACACTCAAGGAGCACCAATAAGTTTTGGGTTCCTAAGAGTGTGTTCGCCACACCCTAGATAGGTCTAGGGAGTATCAACCTGTAACGCCCGCTTTTTTTCCATAAAGCGGTGTTACGTTAACATCCTTAGGGCATGTAGACATCATAAGGCAGCGGAATAACTTTAACTTATACATGTCCTACTAACATTCTTAACATAATGACATGGGAACCTTGACATATTGGCTTCGAACTTAAGCATCAGATCATATCGTACTTAACATCACATCATAGAGTTCCATAAGTCATTATTCAAGCATATAAGTAACCAAAGTAAGGTTCTAACATAAACGGTCAACATATGGTTTCCTGGGCCAAGTCACTACCACACACATGCGTTCTTGCCCTCCTGCTGTTTCCATCATTGCCCCCTTGAATGATCTGCGGTATAAGGAAATAAGACTATAAGCACACAGGCTTAGTAAGACTCTTTCCTACTCACAAAAATCATTCATCATCTCATAATGAGCACATGAATCATTAACATACTTGGTGCTCTACTTAGAACATAACATCTTGGATCACTTATCATATACATAGCATGACATGAACATAAACCTAAGTAAACATTCTTAAGCATGGCGTGATACATGGCATAAACATAAACATAGTAAATATTCTAAGCATGACATGATACATGGCATAAACATAAACATAGTAAACATTCTAAGCATGGCATGATACATGGCATAAACATAAACATAGTAAACATTCTAAGCATTCTTGACATAGCATACTACATGGTATAAACATGTCTATAAGGTGTAAACCAACCTGTATGACCTAAACATAGACATACTTCCTATCATAGCATGTGAACATCTTCTTAACATAATCATGGCATAGATCATTTAATCGCATGCATCTTTCTTAACATGAAGCGTAAGCATAAAATCTTATTAGCATAGCATAATGCATAACATGAATGAATGCATGAGTGGAATGAATATACATAAGGATGCTTAACTTTTAAAAACATACTTTTAAATGCTTAAACATAATCATCATATCATCATTGGGGTCCCCGGCTTGTACCACATACATACATCATAAGCGCGCATCCCTAGCAAGTCCGAGGTAGCGAGCCCCGACCTACTAGGGTAAGGACAGCATAGTCGGTAGTCCCCGAACCGAGGCGTTCTTAAGGAGCCCATCCCTGTTGCACAGCTCCGGTAGTGCCAGAACCGTGGACAGCATAGTCGGTAGTCCAGAACCGGGGTGTTCTTAAGGTGCCCATCCCTTGGACCCATACTTCGGTCCGGTACAAGCCCATTCATAAAGTAAAATACTTTACATGCTTCATCATTCATAAGACATTCATGGCATCTTTAACATAGCATAACTTGTTACGGCTCGGCCCGTCTACCGGCCCATTTACCGGTCCTCACGACCGTCGTACCGTCGACCATCGACCGTGCCGTTTAGCATATTTATGCCTTAAAGACATAAGCATCATCTTTCATTCATAACATGGCATGCATCATCATTCATAAAACATGGCATACATCATCATTCATAAAACATGACATTCATCTTTCTACATAAACATGGCATTCATCTTCCTACATAAACATGGTATGCATACCTACACATCATTCCTATTCTTAGTACTTGCATGATCATAACATAGAAGGTACGCATTGCATTGAACATGACATGTTTTCATAGATATTTATCCTACTACATAGAGCTTGTATAGTCATGATACATGAGGTAAACAATGCATTTCTTGCCTAAGCATGATATCTATCTTAAGCATACATAGGTAGAATTTCCATAACATTCTACCTACCATTCAAATACATGGCATAAAAACCTAAGACATCCATAATAAACCCTATTAAGCATGACATCCAATCATAAACATAAAACATAAAACATGGTGCTTAAACATTAGGGTTATGGTTAACATGATTTCTATCACATGCTTGATCCTATACATATAAATACTTTATGGTAAGCATGAATCATCATTCTTTGAACCCTAACTCCACCCCAAACCCTAGATACATGGCTTGGCTGAAACCTATAGGTGGAGTTCCATCCATTCCATAAACATATACAATAGCATAAGGTAAAGGAACAACCATACATCATCTATGAGACCATAAGAAGCCATTGGGGCTCATGATTAGGGTTAACCCTAACCTTTAGTCCACCTTCCTAGGGCTGGCCGAAACTTATAAGGCCATGGGGGCATGAAAAAATTCCATTAAAATCCCCAACCAATCATTAAACATCAATTATATCTTACCATAGGGCACTTGGGGCCCTTACTTGAAATAAATCCTAACTTTTACCCTATTAACCCATCTTGGCCGAAACTCATAGGGTCTCTAGGCCATGTGAAAATTCACATAAATCACCCTCCATCTCCCTTATATCATGATAATACATAAAACATATACTTGAAGTTTAAGACCCAACCCTACCCATGGGCTCTTGAAGTTGGCCGAAACCCTAGGGGATCCTAGGGTACCCCAAAAATTCTCAAAAATTATATTTAATCTCTAAACATCATAAGAGCATATTAGACAACATGATTTATATTTTTATCATCATTATAGACCAAGAACCCATGGTGGCCGAAACCTATAAGGTTAGGTTCATGGGTTTCCTTTGGTTTTCCAACATAAACATCACATACAAAACTTTCATATCATGTTAATCTTCAAGAAAAGCCATTATACCATAGGTGAGGGAGTCTTACCTTGGTTGATCTTGATTATAAACCTTAGATTTGAGAGAAGGATGGAAATCTTGTTGCCTCTGGACCACCCTTAGCCCTTGTACTCTTGTGAAAATCTTAGATCTTGGAGATGAAGCCTTGGTGGAAATTTTTCCAAGGGAGAACCTCTCCTTGAGGTTTCGGCTAGAATGAGGAGGGAGGAGGGGAGCAAATGCAATTGATGGAAGGAAGAAAGAAACTCCTAAACCCCCCTCTTTATCACATATTAAGGAGGTAAATGAAGAGTTTCTTCATGACCCTTCATCTTCTTCTAAGCCTTAACCAATATCCATTTCATTTCCTTATAACATTCCCTTGCTAGATGAGTTGGTTAGAGCATACATGGTTGTACAAGAGGTCCAAGATTCAATCCTTGGCCAATGCATCTTATTTTTATTTTATTTTTTCCTTTTATTTTCTATTATTTTCCCTAAAATTCCGAAAATTCTCTAAAAATTCCCCCATAATTATGTTAATATTTCTCATTAAAACCCCTTTATATTTATATAAATTTCCACCTAAAATTCTCCAATAATTATGGTACCAAAAAGCCCATATAAGGCCCATTAGTATTTAACTTCTCAATTTAAATGAGAAAATATGAATTTCTAGGCCAAATTTTATATTAATATTTCTAGGTCCCTCAGAGAATTATCTAGACATGCTCAATATTTTAAGAAAATATTAAGAGAATTTTTCGGGTCGTTAGACAACTCAAATTGGAAGGGTAGTTAACCTAACCTTGATGAAGTTGGCACTTTAGGACATTTTCAAGGAGTTTCTACCCTTGAAAATGAAGGAGTCATTTATTTACTCTAGAAGGAGTAAAATTGTGCCAAACTATATTTTTTAAATTGAACTTAATAAAGTTGGCATAATTAGGCTAGAATCTAAAGATATGCCAAGTTGGGAAGTTTCGGCATTATCTTGGAAATTAGGGGCAAAATTAGGATTATCATTGGCTTAGCGATGAGTTATTGATACTTAGATAGGAAATCTAGGTATTTTCTTATGTGCTACTATGCCATGTTTTGTATGCCCTATCACATGCCATAACATCATAATTCATCATTCATATCTTATTATGAAAATATTACTTGTCATGTCATACATACATCATCTAGCTATAATATTTTCTTTTGAAAATCCTCATATGATGCATGTCATAGTCGTTATCATGCATTAATTTAATTTTTATTGAAATTAAGGGCATTGACATTAATTAACATTCTAGGTGGATGATTAAAGGTTATAATGCCTAGGTAGAAATGAATGAACCCTTAGTTTAGGGGGAACATAACGTTTACATCTCACTAAGACCATAAGATGACTTGTGTGCGTTTTTGAGATACTTTAGAAACAAGTGAGATGTTAGGGTGATGAACAAAACTCAAGGTGTTGATTTATATACATCCTATTGAGTTGTAAGTTCATCAAAATATGAATGTAAATGAACTCCAATTATTGAGAAAGCTAATATACAAGTCATGTGCATTTATCCCAAGGAAGATGGTTGGAAATTGTTTTTAAACCTATTTCAAAATTATCTTAGAAAATCATGGTGAAGACTATATTTTGATAGAACTCATCATTGATGAATTGGATACAAAATAGAGTGAAACATTGAAGTATCTCAATAGTTTCAAATTTTGTGTCATCTTTGAAAAAGGAAGTTAGTTTCCTATAAACTATTTTTCCTTGATAGTATATGTCATAAATAATGTCTACACAAAATTTTAGGATTTTTCAAATTTTGTAGAATTATTTAGAAGTTTCTAAAATATTAGACTGAAATTGTTTTCAGAAATTAGAAACTCTCAATCGATCGGGTGATCGATTAGGACACTTCAATTGATTGGTCAATCGATTGTTAACCCTATCTGCGAACACAGAAGCTCGCGTAATCGATCCATTGATCGATTAAAGGCAGTCGTAATCGATCAGTTGATCGATTAAGGCATTGCTTAATTGATTGGTTCCCAACACCAATTGATTGGTAAGACTGAAACTGTCTATTTTCAGTCTAATAACCTAATTTTGAGTAACCTACCAATTCCTAGCCCCTTGGAATACTTTTATAAGTACATTTGGGTAAATTTCAATATGAGATCAAAAAGGGAGATGGTTTGGTGAAAACTATAGGGTTAAGGAGAGGTTTTGATTTAAGTTTTGAATCTCAACACCTCCTAACCTCAAGTTGAGATTTCTTAAAGTTTTAGGAACTCAAAAATCATTGTTGGTGTAATGATAAAGGTTTAGAGCATGTTTTGAGGGGAGGTCTTCCTTAAAAACATGTGTTTGAATTTTTTTTGTCAAGTGAAAGGATGAAGATTGGGAATTTTCATCACGATGAGTACTCAAGGTTGAGCATAGGTTCAAATAAACAGTATGAGACTTTCATTGGGCATGCCTTCGACCATATAGACTCTCGGGGAGAGTTTTTGATGTGTGTCAAAGGGGAAGAAGATGGAAAGGCTAAAAGGAATTAGTCTTTCTCAAACATATTGTCAAACATAAAAAGGGGGAAATTGTTGGTGCAATCTTGGTTAGGTCAGGGTTGACCTAGTTTGACTAGGCTCGGGTGAGCTTATGTTTAGTAAACTTGGTAAGCTTAAGGTTGGATGTTTCGATGTTTGATAATGATGTTTGAATATTGTGTGAATCAAGTGGGTCAAGGTTGACTGGAGACTTGACTAGAAAAGACCTAGTGGGACTAGGTGAAGTCCAGGTGGATCGGGGAGATCGCATGCTGACAAGGTGGAAGTCTACCGAGAAACTAGACCTAACACAAGGGTTAGACAAACCTGGTTGGGAATTAGGTTAAGTCCTAGCTGAAAGCTAGGTAGGAGAAATCCAGGTTGGTCAAAGGGGTTGACCGGACACTTGGTAGGGAACCCTAGACTTGTGAACACATGTTAGGTTGGACTCAATAGATTAGGGTTTGGTTTCTCGCGATTAGAAGTTTCCTTGATCGATCGGGTGATCGATTAAGGAAGGTGTGAATCGATTGGCTGATCAATTAGGAGAAATGAGTTGCGAGAACAGAAGGTGGCTAAATCGATTGGGCAATCGATTCAGCCTTCCCTTAATCGATTGGTCAATCGATTAAGGGGTATTGTAATCGATCGGGTGATCGATTATTACAGTTTTACGTGAGAGCACAGAAAAAGGCTGAATCGATTCAGCAATCAATTAAGGTTGTTCTTGATCGATTGACTAATTGATTACGATTCAAAAATTAGCCATTGAACGGCTAAGTCTGACGTGATAATCGATTGGGTAATCGATTAGGAAACCTAGGCGTTGGGTATAAAGGGTTTTCACGCAGATTTGAAGCGATCTCTCTTCGGCAGCTCTTCGGCACTTCTCCTCCTCCTTCCATGCCATTTCAAGAGAAGCTTTGGGGCATAGTGTTGCTGCACTTCCAAAGTTCTAGAGGCGATCTCAAGCTTGAAGAAAACAAGAAAAGCAAGAGAGCACATTATTGTAAATCTTGTAAGATTTTCATTGTATTTTGCTTACTCTTGTAGTTTCTTCTTGTAAGCTTGTAAGAGGTTTCTCCACCTCAAGAAGGAGATCTTTCATAGTGTATGAGAGAGTGAGGAGAGTGGATCCTTGGATTAGTCACCTTAAGGAGGTGGATACCAAGTAAATCCTTAGTGTTAGCATTGGTTGAAGTCTTCCGCGGCGACAAATTATCTACAAGCAAATCGGAGTTAATCACCCCCCTCTAGCTCTCCTACCAGTTCTAACATAGTATTCAATCATAATTTTTTTTAAAATAAAAGACTTGAGTCACCTCCCATGTATTAAAATTGTAACTTTTAAAATTTAGATTAATAAAATAAACGTTAAATTTTGGGACTATAATTTTTTTTAAAAAAAGTTTAATATCAGAATCGTCAATTTAATATCAAATTTGGAACATAAACACCCTGTTTAGAAAGGAAGGAATTGGAATTCCTTTGAGAATTGAAATTCAATTCCATCCTTTGGTAGCAATTTTCATGAAGGAATTGATAAGGAATTGAATTCCAATTACTTTCAAACCTCTCAAAACAAATCACACCTAAACACCTCTAATTTGTGAAAGGAATTCACTTGAACAAATTAAATTACCAAATTGCCCCCTCACAAAACAAATCAAAGTTGCTCCGGCTCCATCCCCACAGGATAAAATCGTAAAAATATAACAATTAAATTTAATTCAATTCTGTTTTTACAATTCATTCCAAACATGAGAATTGGAATTCAATTCCGGATGGAATTCAATTTCGACCGGAATTGAATTTCAATTTCTTACTTAAAAGGTTTCCAAATAAGGTGGAAGAGTTAATACTTTTTTTTACTTTGATTTTGTTTTTACATATTAAGAAGAAAGATTTTTCATTAATTTATTATTTATGATGATTATTTTTTTCTATACTATTGTTTGATTTTACATACTATTTAATTGAATAAAATAATTATTTATTAGTTAAATTTATTTTTAAATTCAAATTTTTTTCTATAAATTAATAACTTTCTTAAAAAGTGAGACAACATAACAATCCGCTTTAAAAGGAATTAAACTATTACAATAATTTTTCTAATTTCATAAATAATATTTTAAAGGCATAAAAATGAGTATATAAAGTATCATTAGAAATACATTTGAATTCAAAATGTATTAACCGTTGATATAACTTTGCCAAGTTTTTACTCACGATTAATATTTAATTAAGATTTACCTAAATAAATAAATAATTATATATATTTTTTCCTTTCTTTTCCTTTCAAAGTCCAAAAGAAATTAAAAAATTATATTTTATTTTGTCAACTTTTTATTAGTTGCAACATCAAAATATATAAAGTATTATTAAAAATATATTTGAGGTCTAAATGTATTAACCCTTGATAAAACTTTGCCATGTTTTTACTCACGATTAAAATTTAATAAAGATTTAAGTAAATAAATAAATATATATATTATTGTTTCCTTTCCTTTCCTTTCCTTCCAAGTCCAAAAGAAATAAAAATTTTTGTTTTATTCTGTCAACCTTTTATTAGTTGCAACATTTCTATTTTAAATTTATTTATCTAATTTTACAACTTGAAAATCTATAAATTAAGATGAAGTTGGCTTTTAACATGCCCAAAACATATTGGTAGTAAGGATGAAGACAGCCGCAAGCTTACTCGTAGTATTAATCATTTTCTTCAACTCATGCCCGTATAATCAAGGTAAATATTAGTATGATAAATCTTTGGTATTAGAATTCTTATTATATTTTCTAAGGCGGTCAATGAGTTACAAGCCAAGCTAAGTCAAATTTTATTGTATTCAAAATTGGTTAATAAGATAATTGAACTAAGTCAAATCGAATATAAAATAAACTACGTCCTTGAAATAGTTATTCAAATTTGATTTTATTTGTTTTTTTTATGAGTTTGAGTTTGATTCATTTAAATATTATCGAGCTTCTAGTTCAAATTTATTTTATTTTTTGAAAATTTTATAATTTTAAACTTATTTTATTAGTTATTGAGAATGATAATATAAATTTATTTGTTATTTTTTAAAAAATAATTATTTATAAAATTTTATTGATGAACATAATTCATAATCCTTGCTAAAAATATTAACAAACTAAATGCAAACTAAATTCATTTAGTTTAACGAATTATTTAATTTTATTTATTTAATTGACATTGAACGAATAAGTTTTTATTCAGATTTATTTATGAATGTTTCATTCATTTACTCATCTAATTTTTTCTCATGTGATATATAGGTCGTGTGACACGAATGCTTGCTGAAAATCAATTTAACATGATGAACAAGAACCAAAGCAAAATATCACTCACTTTCTGCAAGAAGACAAAATCGTGTATTGATTTCAGCCCTTGTTATTGTTGCTTAGCAGGCAAGCAAGTAGATAATTGTTATCGGACAAATGAACAGTGTCTAAAAATCTGCCCAGTTTGTGACCCCGATTGTCACCCTCCCTTCCCTTAATTAGTCCACCATTGGAAGTGCGATATTTGTAAGAGTGTTGAAGATGTTTTTTTAATAAAAATAAATCTGACCTTTAATATACCAAGGAGCACTCAATTTTTTAAATTTCTCAAAATGTTCACTATATTTTTATTTTTATCTAAGAACATATTTAATTTTTAAAATATTTTTGCTGTTTATTTTAGTCTAAATTTAAGTAAAATTTTTATTTAAATTGAAATCAAACTAAAACAAAAATAAAATAAAATATTATTATTTCATTAAGGAATTTTATATAAAAGTCATTAATGATTAAAAACTCAATTGTTTTTTTTTTAAAAAATATGTCATTAAATTTATGATGACCTTTTAAATTTATTTATTGGATTTTATTTTTAAACTTTAATTAAAAAAACTTAAACTTATAACAGAAGTATTCTTTCTATCCCATCCTTCAATCCAAAGTGATAAGTATTCCATGTAAATAAAAATATTAGTCGAAAGCATGAACATCTGAATTATTATAAAATAATAATAATAATAAGTCAAGCATTCCTAATTGTAACAGCTAAATTACTTCATCTCAATTGCGAAATAATTTTACTTAGTATTTGCCTCTTAATTAAGACAAGATGACTAATTAAAAGTATAGTCTCAACAATCTACCACCACTAAATTATCTCCTCTAATACCTTTTGAGAACAGAGAAACTTCTTACAAATTGTTAGTGAAAACAACACAAACAACTACAAACATACAAATTAAATTCAAAAAAAATTTAAGCAGCAAAACAAGACATATAAAGTCCAACAGAAGACTCAAAAATATATGACCGCGAATCAAATATATCTCAATATAAGTTCACGACGTAAATCAAATACAAAATACGAAGTATGCTAAAATAGAAAGCATAAGCACACGGAAGAAACCAAGCAGCAGTCGTCGGGACCTAGAACTGGCAACCAAGCTCCCTGACGACTTATCAACCTGAAATCAAAAATATTGTGGCAGGTGGTGAGTCTAAGTAGACTCTGCAGGTATAGAGAAAGATATGCATGACAGTACAAATAGTTGAGCTATAAATAAATAACATGATACAGTCTCAAAAGAAATACCAAAATATACATAACTGAAAGTACCAAATGAATGTACATACCAGAAATCAGCCTATCCAGAATCATTAAAGGCTGGTATTATATGAGCAGGTGGAAGGTCATCAAACCAAATACATAATATCTCCTATATGTGCATGTTAAACATATGCAACAATCAAATATAACAATCACAATCAAATGCTCAATGCATCATATGCACATGATGCAATGATATGGTCATCCCTGGCACCAGTTAAGCCACCGAGACATGTCATATGTGTCAATCAAGTGGGTAAGATCCTATGACATTGTACGCACTCTGTCATCATTATTCCTGAATAACCAAGTGGACAGGATGCTGGTGGAGCTATCGTTCATCCCTATGTACATATGGAAGAGATATCTCTCTCATCTCCTCTGGTCTATGGAAAGAGGAGGGATCCCTGCCTGCTACCACGCTCCGAAACCACTACCCATGAGCGGAGCAGTATAGAGCAAATGCACACGCCCAACGGTATCCACTAACCCATTAGTGGTCATGTGTGCAGATCATGTAGCAGGCACCAGGCTTAACCACAAGGGAGTCGATGATCGCCGGCATGCAATAATACAAGGATGTGCATGACTCTAACACATGCAACCCCTATCAAGTCATCAATACATAACTCAACCTAACAATGTCGGGCATATGTATCATAACCTAACCATCATATATCTAGGTACACATGCAAGTATAACGAGAATCAATCAATGTTGACAAATCGTGATATGCTACTATATCTATGTACACATGTTCGGACAAATGCTATACAAAATTATATAATAATAAATCGAGACTGTGTAGAAAGAAATTAGATCATATCCAAGATTAAACAATAAGTATCAAGCAGGATAACAATTATAGCAGATATAAGGTAAATAAACCTACTGCACAAATATAAATAGTCATGCAAAGGTAAAGTGGATCCAAAAAAACAAACAAGAGGTACCCACCTCCAAATGGAAGAACTCTCGTATACGTAGAAAACCACCCGGCAAATAATCCGTAACAATAAATCTCAATCAAAACCCTGTATCAAAAGACAAGTTTTAATAGCTATCATAACAATTATTAAGATGTTAATCAAATACCAACTAGTATTCTTAACCTATTGTATTTACCCCGGTTAAGTTTCGAGTTTGCGTTTAATCTAGCTTAAACTCAAATCGATCTTCTCAACTTTCTAACTTAACTCACGGCAGCAATCACACCCTTATGACCCCACGGCAAAGTGGTCAAGGCCAACCACACTTCCCAGGAAAGTTCATGCATCAAGGAGTAGTCATCAAAGCAAGCACTATCCAAGCTATAACCTAACAGATTTCCAATGCACTATTAGATTAATTACCTACACAAACTTACCCTTCAAGTGGCTCACGGCAGGAAACTCAACAACCAAAACCAATTCTAACATAAAACACAGCAGGATCTCAATCTGATATCCAAATAAGAAAGCTACCCAACCATCCATTCCAATGACATCAGGTTCCATCAAAATCATGTTCCAAATGGATCTAAATACAAGAACTCAAAGTAAGGAAAGGGATCAACCGAAATCCAGCGTTCATAGCACCATTCCTCGTACAAAATGGATATGAAACTTACCACGGAAACTACGCATTCATTAGCTGCCGGATCAATACACCAACAATGCTCGCACACAGCCAAGTCCAAACGAAAACACTGTCACAAAGCAGAAACCATCATTCCAACATAGATTCATCTCCAACACTACAATCCACATCAAAATCCCATTCCAATCAGAGGGAAACAAAACCAGTTTATAGCTACTGATCAAATAGAAACTTAAGCCTCCTTATATCAATTGCAAGCTAGGAAGCAACTATCCTTACCTTGGCTGCACTGGCGAGGACTTCCCTGCTCAGATCTGGCAAAATCAAGGCTCACAGCAACAAGGATGCTACCGATGGCCGTCTTCCTTGATTCCCGCCTTCAATGTGCTAGGGCAGCATCATTACACATAGAAACAGATCAGAATTAACACAGGCTTCATGATCCAAGAGGGAAATCAAGAAGGAATTAGGGAGATCAGAAGTGATTAATCCAAACACCTAGCTCTTACCTAATCTCTATTGGAAAAGGGAGACCGAAACTCCGGCTCCCGGCTGACACGGCCGACCCATGAATACTCCACGAAGAGCAGCCCGAAGCATCCTCCGAAAGGAAGTTTGGTCGCCGAATCGATCAAGAAGAGGTGGAGGTGATCGCCGGCGTTGAGCACGTCGTAGAGGTGGCTTGGTGTCTTGGATCGAGCGGAGGAGATGGGGTTGCTTTCGAGCGTCGGGCGACGGAAGGGAGAAGGGGAGGAAAAGGCTTCATTGTGATGAAACCGAGCAGAAGGTGGTTCTTAAGCAATTACACATTTGCAGTTTGTCCCTCCTCCTTTAGTTATTTAACCACACCCTTAGATTCAAGTTTAATGTAATTAGCCCCTCCAATTTAGGGTTTTAAGCCATCAACCCCGCTCCAACGTAATGTTTTAGCCAACTAAATTCTTCTTAGTTTGGTTCCTAACCAAGTTAACCCTTAACTTCAGTTTAGGGTCCCAAAAATCCTAAATTCTCTCTAGAAAAGTTTCTAAAAAATTTCTGGGTCGAGTCTGAAGTGTTGTATTTAACACTCTCAGTCGAATCAATTTTCTTCTGTTTGATTTCTGATCGACATCAATCGATTGATGGAACTCATTAGTCGACTAATGTCATCAGTCGAATTGAGCAGCTGAGTCAATATGCTCTTGTTTGACTTCCGATCAATAGTAGTCGATTGATGCAACTTTTTAGTCGCTGATACTTCAATCAAAACCAAAAACCAAAGTCTTCCTTCTATTTTTCAGGGTATCAATTGATACATTTATATCAGTTAATTGTTACTCCGGTCTTCATCCACCCTTACATACAATCCGTGATCTAGTCAGGTTTCCTTCTTTTGCCCAACATCTGATCAACCATAACCTCCTGAGACTTTCCGTCACCTAGCATCTAGTCAACCTTAATCTTTCAGAACTTTGTTCATTGCCTAGCATTTGGTCAACCTTAACTTGTCGAGACTTCCTCATTATCTAGCATCCGATCAACCTTAACTTGCTGAGACTTCTTGGTTACCTAGCATACGGTCATCGTTGACTTGTTGAGACTTTACACCTCATGTCAACTCCCTGTTAGACTTTTGATCACCAAGTGCTCGATCAACCATAACCTACTGGGATTTTTTCATTATCAAGTATCTAATCAATCTTGATCTACTTAACTCTTCCTCAACCAATTGACCTATTGATCGACTATCAGCTATTCAGTTAACCTTGATATACTTGACATTTCACTCGACCAATTAAAATATTGAAATCCCAATTTGAGTCAACTCGAGCTTGGTCAACTTAGCCAAACATTGACCATGGGTTGATTACATTAAAAATTTTATCTTTTTAAAGTTTGATAATATGTTTAAATTAGGCTAACTCATTATCACAACATCCCACTTCTCATGCTAATGAAGATGTCTTATCTTGAACATTTCATTCTCTCCCTTTGGCACACATCAAAAAATACATCCACCCAAAAATCATTCTCTTCTTCTATTTCAAACTTCTAATCCTCTGCCATGAAGGTTTCTACCTTCCATTTTCT
Source organism: Boesenbergia rotunda (assembly GCA_024364735.1). Taxonomy (NCBI): domain Eukaryota; kingdom Viridiplantae; phylum Streptophyta; class Magnoliopsida; order Zingiberales; family Zingiberaceae; genus Boesenbergia; species Boesenbergia rotunda. The sequence continues at coordinate 659,929 of JAGFNQ010003382.1, read as the reverse complement.
CTAATGTCAACCTTGAGCATACATCCATTATCCTTCTTGAATTCCTTCTTGAATTCCTTCATTCTACTGCTTCATACCCAAATCATGCCTTTAAGGAAAATCATCCCCTCAAGACATGCTTCAATGTCAATTATTGCACTAAGAATGATTTGAAGTTTGTAAATCTTTAGTAAATTTTAAAATCTAAGTCATACAGTTAAAGGTTCAACCTTGAACTAAACCTTCCCTCAATTCCTCATCCCTCTCCTTTTAACTCCTCTCTTTTTTTTTTCATTTTCACCATGAAAATCACTTTTGAATAATTATCCAAGCATATCAGATGATTAGGGATAATTAAAATACTTATGAGTGAGCTTAAATGACTTTAAAAATTTTGTGCAAAATATAGAAATCAGTCAACTACTACTCTACATCAGTCAATTGATACACATTCAATTTTCAAATTGGATTTCAAAAAGATATAAGTAATTTTATGATTTTCAAAAACTCATGAAATTTTATATAGACATTAATTATGTCAAACACTATTAGGAAAAAATAATTTTCTATGAAAATACATTTTATTTTCAAAGAGTGGTATAAAGTTGGAAACAATTGAGAACTTTAATATTTCATTCTAACTTTATATAATCTAATCAATGGTGATTCCTATCAATTAATAGACTTCACCAAGATTTTTCAAAATAATTTTTAAATCCTATTTCCAACTATAATTTATGGATTAAATGCACATAACTTACACATTAGCTTTGCTTATGATTCATCCATACAAAATCCATTTAGTTTGATGAAACTAAAACTCATTTTGATATATCAAATTGTATTATGAACTTAATTCATATTATAATATATCACTTGTATCTAATATGTCTCAATATATACACAAGTCATCATATGATATTTGTGAGATGTGAAATTTATTTTTTTTTCTAAAAGTAAGGGATCATACATCTCTATGTAAATATTTTATATTTAAAAATCCTATCTAGGATGTCAACAATGTTATTATCCTTAATTACAAGGAATTAAGATTTATGTATATACATGACTATAACATACATGAAATACATACTTTCAAAAGAAAAACTATCATAATTTAATAATACATGTATGAGATGAGATATATCAAATATCATAACAAAATGTAATATTTATAATGTCACTATGTCATTGAATGTGATTTAGTACACAATGAATGGCATTTATGACACAAAGAATATACCTTTTTTGATTTGACATATGCTATTAATCTCCTTTGAATGTGTCAAAAATCATAACTTGCCATACTTTTGAATTATATCTTATCGTGTCAATTTTGATCAATTTAAAAACTCTATTCTTATTGGCACACTTTAAAAATCTTCCAAGATAAGATTTCAAATTTCATTTTCGATATATAATAATACTTTGAAAATGTCCTAAGCTATTAACTTTATAATGGTTGAGTTAACTATTCTTCTTATTAAGATTACACATCCTAGACTTATCTAGTGAGAAGGAATCACATCCTTATCCAATATCTATTGGAGCACCTTTGATTTACTAGGTGCTCAGTAAAGATAATCTCCTTAAATATTTTTCTAATGACTCTTTTAGTAATCTTATAAGCCTTAGTCGTCATTATTGTCTCATCAAGATGAACTTTAGGGATGACTTCCCTTGCAATTAAATTTTGATTTAATAATATTTCTACTTGACTCTTGTTGGGCCATACTCATTCATATTTTGAACCTATGCTTGAACTCGATCAATTAATCGCACCTAAACCATGGTTAGACGTTAGAAGAAGACTCTAATTAATAGAATGATTATTTGTTTTCTTTTAGTCCCTGTTTACTCCGAATGGGAGGAAAAGAAATTGAAGGCCAAAAAACATCCTAAAGAAAATTTGAATTAGGGGTCTATTTTGTATGTACCCCAGGTTAGTTTAGATGTGGTCAACTGAGTTAAGTTAAGTTCTATTGTGTTTTAATCCCTGTGTCTATGTGTGCAGGAGCTTAGGAGTATAGGAAGTCGAGCGGAATACGCAGCGGATGAGTAGGATAGCACGGGAAGGGAGCCAACGAGTTCAGTGCATCCGAGGGAACCGAAGTCTGTAGAAGAGTGTTGTGGCAATCTATGGTCCGAAATGACCATGTGTTTTGATGATTGGGCAAATGGTTTAAGTTAGGTTTACCCTTGTGTTCTAATGTGTATGTGAGTGTGCAGGTTTGCAGGTTACACGTATTGACTTAGTTGGATGGCTTCGGGGATGGTGAAAGGTGGCATGGAGGCAAGCCGTGGGCTTGTGTGCGCACCCGAGGGACCATGGATAGCAGGGACGATGAGCTGAGGGGTACGGACTTCGAGGCACACATAAAAGATGGCATGGAGGCAAGCCGAGGGCTTGCGTCCGCATCTGAGGGACGGGAGCCAAAGATGAAGTGGCGCGAAGGCAACAGTCGAGACTGCTGGTGACGAGCCAACTTTGTCGTGAGGGTACGAGTGCTGAGGGAATATACTCGAGGAAATCCTAAGGGTTGAGTGTTGAGGGAATTGTACTCGGGAAGGAAAACCTAGGTGGGCAGTCGACTGATAAACCTCACAGTAACATCAGTCGACTGCTATGAGGGCAGTCGACTGGTAGTGGATGAGAATTCAAACGTTGGGCTTGCAACGGTCGAATTTCAGTGGGGGCAGTCGACTGGCCTTGGAGTAGTCGACTGGTAGCGAGAGTTTCAACCTTGAGACCTATTTAAAGGGCTCGGGTTTGGCTGAGAACTTCTGACAAAATGAGCTTGGTTAGAGCTCATTAGTAGTCTTTGGTGCTAAGAAGTGTGTCCGAATTTGTGGCGAAGTTTCTTCACCCACAAGGAGCTACACGAGCTAGCAGGAGGGCATCCAGGGAGTGATTCACCGAAGGATCAAGGGATCGTCCACCTTAGGGATAGCCGTGGAGTAGGAGCGTCATCTCCAAACCACGTAAATAGGTTTGCGTTAGCATTGTTTTATTATTATTATTAGTATTTCCACTTATGCTTGCCAACGTGATAGGTAGAAATCAAAAGAAGCTATTCACCCCCCTCCCCTCTAGCTTGCTTGTCACGATCTAACAAGTGGTATCAGAGCGAAGGCCCGCTCTTGTTAGAATAACCGCCAAAAAGAGCACAAGCTAGAGAAAAGAATGATGGAAGACAAGTTGGGGGATGATATCAACACTTCACCTCCATATGATCATGAAGATTTTGACTATTGGAGGACAAGAATGAAGACTTGGCTTGAAATAGATTGGGAGTGCATGGTGGTGCTAGAAGAATCCTTCAAAGTTCCAAAGGATAAGCACGGGAAGAAGCTTCGACCTAGATATTGTTGGGACCGGGTGCATGTTGACATGGATGCGGGTTCGTAATTTTAAAATTAATTACGTGCAGTGGAAGGTTTAGCATAAATAATTTCTCAAATTATTTAACCACACATCTAAGCATGCAATTTTAAGGAAGGGACGAGATCCAACCGTAAGCGTCCCTTGGAAGCTCTGCCTCTATTCACGTCCACGCCGAGTATCTTCGGGATGACTTCGCAAAGCCACGAGTTTCGTGTTCTCGAGAACTACTAGATTCTCTGAGAACACGACAAGAAAAACCAAGAGAGAAGTCGGAAGACTAACCACAAAAGGATGGCCGAAATCAAAATTCCGGCGAAGCAAAAAAAAAGAGGCTTGCGGCAAAAAGATCCTTGCGGCAAACTCTAATTCCGGCAGCACCTTCTTCTGACAGCCGGTGGTGGTCGGCAGGGAAAGGGCAGGGGCGGCCGGCTGGTGCTAGGGATGACAATTTCACCCGAATTCGACGGAGAATCCGACATCCGACCCGAATGGAGAAGGATATGGAGGGACTACCAATACCCGATATCCGACCCGAATACCCGATTAAATAAAAAATACATATATATATTAAAGATTTTTTCCCCAAAACTACTAATGATTTGTATTAATGTTAGAAATAGATTATATATATGTTTAATCTATTTTTAAAATTATAGATATATATTTTTTTAACTTTAATGTTAATTATAATGTATTTTTGTTCAATGATATAGTTGGATAGAAAGAAAAAAATTATTAGTATATAAGATATCCGATCTTTTAATGGATATGGGTTTACCCGATGGATATCTGATACCCGATGGGTATGGGTACGGAGGATATAGAATCCAACCCGAACCCGACCCATTGCCATCCCTAGCTGGTGCTCCTTCTTGGGGCTGGTTGGCGCACGGCAAGAAGGGGAGAAGAGAAGGAGAGAAAGGCAGGGAGAGAGTCTATGCCTTCATCTCTTCGATTATTTTTCAAGCCTTGCCTTGGGTCCTTTATATAGTAGCCTCTCAACCATCAAGCCTCTCAAATATGGAATAACTTATTCCATCATGCCATGTTTGATTTTATATCATGGTTAAAATCATATTTTAATTCATGATAAAAATCAATCAAGTCTCTTCTCTTCTATGGAATAAATTTTTTTATCATGGTAAATCAATCCATGATTGAATTTATAAAATAAACCAATCCATGGTTCATTTTAATTTCCATGAAGAAATAAACCAAACCTTGGTTTATTATAAAACAAACCATACTTGGTTTATTTTATAAATTGATCCAAAAACTTGGTTCTCTCCCTTTGTTGTGGCCGGCCAAGCAAAGAGGATGGAGGCCCTCTTTGGCCGGCCCATCCAAGCCACGCCCCAATGAATTAAACTTATTTAATTAATCTATTAAGTCTTCAAAAGACTTAGCCATTTTACACTTCCGATGGGTCTCTGAAAAATTCAGATTCGACTTATCGTTTGGCTCAACCAAACCTAATCTCTCTTGTTTGGAAAATCTAATTTTCAACTCGTTTTAAATCTCTCGGATTACTCGTAGTGCGTGTGACTAAATAGGCTTTCGATTTATGTTGGCCGTCTATAATTAATCAATCATAGAATGATCATGAGTGGCACCTAGTAGTACATCATGATCCCCAATTAATCGAAAGATCAACGGTTGACCTCAGAAACAATTCTGAAACCCTTCAGCAGCTATAATGAATCGTGCCCCATTCCCTTCACCATCTTATACCCACTTGGTTCAGGACATAGTTTATGTGTGTCAGTCCCCACTAGGCTGACTACGTCACACCTAGCCCAAGTAAGGTTTTCTCGTCCTACGGATTCTAATTACTCTCATGTATTTAAGAGATTCATACTCTGAACATGTCATGCTCTGGCCAAAGGCTTCGAGTAACAATCTGACGATAGGCCTCGGGTATACATCTCCTCGCAAGGAGTGGTGAATCCTTTGTAGGCTGTTCAAACATCTTCGGGCACTTCGGCTTATACCCAATCATCTTGGGTCCATACCTCCTTGGAGATGCTTGCTTAAGATGTCAAAGTATAAGTCTCCATGACCAAGATGACTTGAACACCGCAAGTCAAAGGAACATCGCACTTAAGCTGCAGTAAGAACTTCACTGACAAATTTATATGTAGACTACCATATGAAGTTTTATAGCCAGTCACTCCAATGAATTAGTTCCCTTAACTAGCATTTATGTTTATCTCCGGACATCTCAATGTCACCAACCAGTGAGAATCAACTGATTAGAGAATAACCCATGCTAGTCTCAACAGAATTGATAGTGTCCGTATTTATCAATTCATCGACTAAGGACAATTTCAATACTTCACAATTGCACATGTAGAGATAATCACTAGTTCTGAATTCATCACAAATTCTCTCATGCTGTGAATTGTATTGCGGATATTCAGTAAATGAGTTTAAGATCTCAATCAAATACACAAACATGTATACTCAAATAGTGAATATTCATTTATTAAAATAAATGATTATAATCATAAGGCGATTGCCTTAGGACACTTCTCTCATATCACTAACAAACTCCCACTTGGCCTAATGCCAATCGCTACGGTACCCAATACCACAGGCTCTAACATGACCCTCAAACTTGCTTTGAGGCAAGGCCTTAGTTAAAGGATCCGCTAAATTCCTTTCAGTGGGAATTTTCTCAATTTGTATATCATTCCTACTTATAATCTCTCTGATCAGATGATAGCGGCGAAGCACATGTTTGGATCGCTGATGAGACCTTGGTTCCTTCGCTTGTGCAATAGCTCTATTATTGTCGCAGTAAACTGGTATTGCTTCATCAATGGTTGGAACCACACTAAGTTCTGAGACAAACTTCTTGATCCAGACTGCTTCCTTTGCTGCTTCCGAAGCTGCAATATATTCCGCTTCCGTGGTAGAATCCGCTATGGTGTCTTGCTTGGAACTCTTCCAACTTATTGTGCCTCCATTCAAAATAAATACGTATCCGGACTGAGATTTGGAGTTATCCTTATCTGTCTGGAAACTGACATCTGTATACCCACGGATTACCATATCACCTTCTCCATATATTAGGAACATATCCTTAGTGCTTCTTAAGTACTTGAGGATTGTCTTGACAGCTGCCCAATGATCCATTCCTGGATCAGACTGGTATCTTCTTGTGACGCTCAGAGCATATGATACATCAGGCCTAGTACATAACAGAGCATACATGATAGATCCTATCGCGGATGCATAAGGAATCTTATTCATGCAAATCCTCTCGTTTTCTGTGCGCGGACACATAGACTTCGAAATGTTGATCCCATGCCTGATGGGAAGGTAACCTTTCTTGGATTCCGACATGCTAAACCTTTCTAGCACTCGATCTATATATGTAGACTGCAAAAGACCAAACAATCGTTTTGATCTATCTCTATAGATTCTAATCCCAAGGATATAGGTTGCTTCTCCCAGGTCTTTCATGGAGAAAGTTTTGGACAACCAAATTTTAACTAACTGTAAGACTGATATATCGTTTCCTATAAGTAATATGTCATCGACATATAACACTAGGAATACGACTGCACTCCTACTAACCTTCTTGTACACACAAGGTTCGTCAGAATTTTGTGAGAAATCAAACTCTTTTATTGTCTCATCAAAACGGATGTTCCAGCTCCTGGATGCTTGTTTTAGTCCATATATGGATCGTCGAAGCTTGCATACTTTGGTTTTATTAACCGATGTGAAACCTTCAGGTTGTATCATGTATACATCCTCAAGCAGGTTTCCATTAAGGAAAGTTGTTTTCACATCCATTTGTCATATCTCATAATCATAATAAGCTGTTATGGCCAGGAGCATCCGAATGGATTTAAGCATAGCTACTGGCGAATAGGTTTCGTCATAATCAATTCCTTGTTTCTGACAATATCCTTTTGCCACTAATCTAGCCTTAAAGGTAATAACATTACCTTCCATGTCGGTTTTCTTCTTGAAAACCCACTTGCACCCTATGGACTTAATCCCTTCAGGTGGGTTAACTAAGTCCCATACTTGATTTTTGTACATGGAATCCATTTCCGACATCATGGCTTCAAGCCATTTATCCCTTTCTGAATTTTTCAGAACATCTTCATAACTGATAAGTTCGTCATCGTTAATGAGTAACATGTCGTTCGATTCACTTATGAGAAATCCGTATCTCTCTGGAATATTGCATGTCCTATCAGACCTACTAAGAAGTGGTGTTGTTTTAGGTTCAACTGATAGCCCATCATTATGAGTTATTGGTTGTGAGTCTAGACTAGGTGTCTCTGTAATGTCTATTGGAGTTTCTTGAACTTCTTCAAGTTCAATGCTACTCCCACTGTTTTCTTGTAAAAAAAATTCTTTTTCTAGAAATACAACATGCCTTGAAACAAACACCTTTTGTTCCATGGGATGATTGAATTGGTAACCTTTCGTTTCCTTAGGGTATCCAATAAATAGACATTTATCAGACTTAGCATCCAATTTGTCTGATACAGCCCGCTTTACATAAGCAGGACAACCCCATATCTTTAGGTGAGATAAATGAGGTTTCTTACTATTCCACGTCTCATATGGAGTAGTAGAGACTACCTTGGTCGGGACTCTGTTTAGTAAGTAAACAACTGTCTTAAGCGCATAGCCCCAAAAGGATTTTGGAAGAGTTGCATGATTCATCATAGATCTAACCATGTCCATCAAGGTTCGGTTAGCCTCTCAGATACACCATTATGCTGTGGTGTATATGGCGGAGTCCATTGAGACAATATCCCATTGTCCCTAAGATAATCTTGAAACTCTTGACTTAAGTATTCACCACCCCGATCGGATCGAAGTATCTTAATACTTTTGCCAAGCTGTTTCTCTACTTCACTTCTGAACTTTTTGAATTTCTCAAAAGCTTCAGATTTGTGTTTCATTAAAAATACATACCCGAATCGTGAGTGATCATCGATAAAGGTAATGAAGTAGCTATAACCTCCTTGTGCAAGAGTTGACATTGGTCCACATACATAAGTATGTATTAGACCAAGCAATTCTCCCACTGGTTTACCTTTTCCGAAAAGGGTAATTTTTCATCTTGCCTTTTAAGCATGATTCGCATGTATCAAATGAACGGGTTCAAATGATTCCAGAATTCCACATCGGTGTAATTTGGTCATGCGTTTCTACTTACATGGCCAAGACGACAATGCCACGTATAGGAGTCCTATTTGATTATCTATTCGAGCACGTTTGTTGCTAACTTCGATATTGAAAACGTCACCGGATAAATCTAACGTGTAGATACCATTGCATAAAGTTCCGGTCCCATAAAGAACACCCATTTAAAGTTATGTAACAGCAATTGTTACTAAAAATTAAATGATAACCCTTTTCATTCAAGCATGAAATAGATACAATGTTCTTTATTAATGAAGGAACAAAATAACAATTATCCAATTCTAAGACAAGTCCAGTAGGGAGCTTTAGCAAATATGTTCCGATGGCAACACAGCAATCTTTGCTCCATTTCCAACTCGCAAATTCGCTTCTCCCTTGACGAGTCTTCTTCTATTCCTTAGCCCCTGTATGTCATTACATATATGTGAGCTACACCCAGTATCAAGTACCCAGGTGTACGAGGAAATAGAGTGACATTTAATAACGAAGATACCTGAAGAGGATGGGGCATCGGATGCCTTCTTCTTCAAGGACTCAAGATAACCTTGCAGTTTCTTCGCCAGTGACCCTCCTTGCCGCAGTGATGGCAAGTGTCTTTTCAATCTTTTTGGCCTTTTTCTTCCTTCCCTTATTTTGTTCTTTGGCCTTCCTCTTAGACCTTTCTTTGAGGAACCAACTAACAGTACCGTCTTCTGATCCTCTTTACAGAAGGCTCTACAGTCTTCAGCAGGTTAAGCAACTCAGGAATGGTAGTTTCCAGTTTGTTCATCCGATAGTTCATCACAAACTGTGAGTAACTCTTGGGCAAACAATGCAGAATTAAGTCAATACTTAGTTCGTGATCCATTGCAAATCCGAGTGTGCCTAGTCGCTCAATGTACCCCAACATCTTCAACACAAACTGTGAGACAGAAGTGCCTTCCTGCATCTTAGAGGTGAAGAGGAGTTTGGAGACCTCAAACCTTTCGGATCTCGCCTGCTCGTCAAACAGCTCATGAAGATGGAAGGCTCATGCTGCTTTTGTAGCTTAAGTACCATAGCGGCCAGCATGATGCAACTCGTAAGTTCAGAATCGGCCACATGTTTTTGATAGGCCACTAACTGGTCTGGAGTTGCATCTTCAGGAGGATGGTTGGGAAGTTGTTCTTCAAGGACATAAGTAAGCTTTTCTGCCTTGAGGACTATTCTCAGGTTTCGAAGCCAGTCCATGAAGTTTGGCCCAGTCAGCTTGTTGATGTCCAAAATGGAATGCAAATTCAGAGAAGACATGATCAGGTGATTATCCTAGAAATACAAATTGAGCTTATGTGATAAAGAATGCATCAATATACATTAATTAAATCCTATTTATTTTTTGAATTGAATAACCCTTTTTATCAATTCGGGAGATCGTAGGAACATCTCCAAATAGGTTGATATCCAACCATAGATAAGAACAACCATGGCTAGAGTCCATCAAGTTATTCTTAGCTATGAAGGTAGGTAATTATACCGATTACATATTATACATATGTAACTATCACATTATGCTATCAACTAATTGAATGTTTGCATAAATCATTGGGTTGTTAACTCATTAACAAGTATGCAACAATATACATAGCACCCAACTGCACCTCTCTTTACATCGACCTTGGCTGTGGCACAACAAATCGATGCTCCAAGCTTAAGGCTGACCCATTAATCAAGAAATAGTTTTAACATGGTTGGAGCTCATTCAACCGTTTAGTCAGGCTTGGATGTGTCCAACAACCAAAACTAAGGATTGACCTCTGACTCCAACTATATTAATCATAAACTAATTCCATGGTTTGAACATGTTGAGGTTCAAGCCGGGCATGGATGTGTC